>JASTWQ010000009.1:1200000-1800000 GCA_035220615.1 Leptothorax acervorum | reverse complement strand
ATGCAATCAGTCCGCGGACCGCGAGTAAAATCCGCGGGACGTAGAACAGGAAGGAAATTTGCACGCGCCGCGCCGCGCCGCGCCGCGCCGGTGCTTTCTCTCCCCGGCTCCGTTCTGGCCGTTCCCGCACGTGCAACGTGCGCGCATCGCGCTCTTTCCGTGGATCTCGTTGCACAATTACGACGATCTCCGTCTCTCTTTCCCCCGTCTCTCTCGCGCGCGTTTGCAACGACTCTTATCTGACTCTTTCTCTTATTATACTCCCCGGCTCCTCTCCATTCATTCTTCTTCCTACTTCCGTGTGTTCGATAGAAAGTTCACGGGACACCGAATACAACGGGGGTGGGAGGAGGAAATTTACATAAAATTTACACTTAAATACGTCTCTGTGTGAAATTTTTCCCTTTCTTCCCTTCGAATTCTCTTACATTGCTCTCTGTTAACACCGTCATCCGCCCAGCGGTTTTTGTATAATATATTTTACAATTTACCGTATTCGGCACAGTAGAATTTTCATTATCGTAAGCATATAATTAACATGATAAAATATCGCGCGTAATATAATTAAAAATAAAAATTGTTAATTAGAAATTTATTAGCGCACTTTTTATTTTACATTGTTATACCCAGCTATATTTACTGCATCATTCAAATTCTGTTAAATTGCATTATCTTTTAAGAGCGTTTTAAAGAAGTTCGACGGTCGACGTATTAAAAACGCGACCAGATCTGTTCCGCGATTATTCGATTAACAGATTCGGAACGAGTCCTTTTGTATTCGATCGCGGCGGGAAAGTCGGGGATCGTTGGCCCAAAAACCAGATCGGTGATGGATAATGTCCCCCGTTGCAGGTCCGAAATGGCGAGCTCATCGCAAATTAATCGCGCCGACGTTCCACTTGAACGTGCTTAAGAGCTTCATTGACCTCTTTAACGCCAACTCGCGTGTGGTGGTGGAAAAAATGCGTAAGGAGGGCGACAAGGAATTCGACTGTCACGACTATATGTCCGAGTGCACCGTCGAGATCCTCCTCGAGACCGCCATGGGGGTTTCCAAGTCCACGCAGGACCGAAGCGGCTTCGAATACGCCATGGCCGTTATGAAGCAAGTATCCAGAATCCAATTTAGGAAAAAAAAATATCGGAAATTGTCTTGATCTTTATCGCGATCGGTTTCGTAGATTCTCTAATCAACATGTTCTCGGATCCGGCTTTTTATTAGCAAAAATATCTTGGATTTATAAGATTTTGGGATATTTCTTCTCTTAGATTTGTAAAAGATAACATTACCAACGAATTTTCATGCGACATATTCTTCGGGATATTCAAATATTTTCATAAATATATAGGACAGATATCGTTATTGTTTAATCGTCTCCTAGGATGTGCGACATTCTCCATCTGCGTCACACGAAGGTCTGGCTCAGGCCGGACTGGCTGTTCAACCTGACGAAATACGGGAAAGATCAGATCCGTTTGTTGGAGATCATCCACGGGCTGACGAAGAAGGTCATCGCGCGTAAGAAGCAGGAGTTCAAGAGCGGCAAGCGCAATATTATCGACGACTCCGCGCAAAATGGCAACGTCAAGACCGTCAAAGTAATTTTCAGAATCTCTAAAGCCTCAGCTGCGTCGATCGATGGACTGTCATTAACACGTATATAATTGTAATAATGTAATATCTAATATATTGTCTTCAGAACATCTCTGTGGAGGGACTTTCCTTCGGGCAAGCAGCGGGCCTGAAAGACGACCTCGACGTGGACGACAATGACGTTGGCGAGAAGAAGAGGCAAGCTTTTCTCGATCTGTTAATGGAGGCTGGTCATAACGGTTCTATCCTGACGGACGAGGAGGTCAAGGAACAGGTCGACACTATCATGTTCGAGGTGGGTATCGTGGATGTGATCACGTAGAAGATTGATTCTCGATAAGCCGTCCGTTCATTCGTTTT
Organism: Leptothorax acervorum; assembly: GCA_035220615.1. NCBI lineage: Eukaryota > Metazoa > Arthropoda > Insecta > Hymenoptera > Formicidae > Leptothorax > Leptothorax acervorum. The sequence continues at coordinate 1,798,046 of JASTWQ010000009.1, read as the reverse complement.
CGTAGGGACACGACACGACCGCGGCTGCATCCAGCTTCTTCCTGTCGATGATGGGCTGCCATCCGGACATTCAGGAGAAGGTCATCCAAGAACTCGACGAAATCTTCGGCGACAGCGACAGACCCGTGACTTTTCAGGACACCCTCGAGATGAAGTACCTCGAGCGATGCCTCATGGAGACTCTTCGCATGTACCCACCCGTGCCTATCATCGCGCGTACAATCAACACCGATTTGAAGCTCGGTGAGTTCTCGAAGCCGGGATATCCGCGCGTAACTATCGTAATTTGAGGTCCCCCATCGTCGAACTCTTACATTCAAGAAATTGACATTGCGCAAATTGTGCGCTAATCACGCGTCACGCGAATGTCATGCAACTCCGAGATAATTTCGCGAAGCGTTTATCAACTTCTTTGATCAAGTATATAGATTTACGGACAATACTTAAATGTTATAGTATAACTTATTGCGACGTGTAAACGTCACGATATACGGAAACTTGTTCTAGTCATAAAGATTTACGATTACCGTTTCAGCGTCGGGAGACTATACGGTCCCAGCTGGAACTACAGTGGTAGTGACGACCTTCAAGATGCACCGGCAGCCGCACATCTATCCAAATCCGGAGGTCTTCAACCCCGATAACTTCCTGCCGGAGAAGACCGCCAATCGTCATTACTACGCTTTCGTGCCGTTCTCCGCCGGGCCGCGTTCCTGCGTGGGCCGCAAATACGCCATGCTCAAGCTGAAGATTATCCTGTCCACAATCATGAGGAACTTCCGCGTCAAGTCGGATATCAAGGAGTCCGATTTCAGACTCCAAGCCGACATCATCCTCAAACGCGCGGAGGGCTTCAAGATCAGGCTGGAGCCGAGGAAGCGGGCGGCCGCCACCGCTTAAAGCGGCATTCCGCCTTCGCCCAGGTCATGACTTTATTCATCACTTAAAAGTTGGGCCTGGATATGTCCAGATAACTTTTTTAAGTGATGAATAAAGTCATGATGACATTATTACGATGTCATTATGAATTTTATGTTCAACTTAGGCGTTTGCGTAGGCGTAATTGGGTAGAGGAACACGAGGGCGAAGAAACGAGCCGCGAATTTCGAGCCCCGACGATGGCTCACGGTGGAGAAGTTCTCGATGAATCGCATCTCGTGCGCGCACGTGCGTGAAACAAACGCTGCCGCACGAAGCTAAATGTACATGTTGTATATTACTCGTTGCAGGACGCATGTCGCTTTTACGATATTTTTGATATTTATATCTTGCAATAAATGCGGCACCTCCTGCGCTGCGAAATTTAAGAACTGAACTATTTCTTGTCCCCGATTAACCGCGGTAAGGGATGCGTCGGGTTCACGAGACGAGGGACCGGCTCGCGCACGTGCGAGGACGCGGCTTAGGAACGCTCCCAAAAGGACCGGTGCGGAAAGAGAACTCCGGAGAACTCAAGGTCGACCCCAAGATCGGAGAAGGCGCGACGATCAAAACTCTCGCGGCAGCTCGAACGGGGGAAATGGGGAAGGTTAAAGACGAGCTGAAGGCGATGCTCCCTATATTAAAACCCTCAGAAGTGAAAAGGTTGCTTTATTTTTGTGTAAATAAAAGAAATATCCTTCATACTTTCTTCCAGTAGTTACACTCCTTCGAGGCGCCTCATTAAGACTTTTACGCTGCCGTTACCTTATCTATATATCTTGTTCCAGTTGTCCTTCCTTCTTCGTTTTATCCATTTTGAAGAAATATAAATGTGCCATCAAACTCGTCCTCTTCTAATCTGTCTCCAAATAGATTTCGTTTACCGCCTCACGAAGCGATCGTTGACGAGCTCGAGGAAGGCAACTACGAGGAATCGGTCCGCTACTTTAAAGAATTATTCGAGCTCGACGAGATGACTCGTAGAGAAGCTGGTCCTGGTACCCTGACGTGGAAGAAGCCGCGCTTAAAGGATAACAGGGACGCGATGTTGCGCCTGAAGGAGAGTCTGATCGCCGTCGAGCGAGCCAAAAACGCCGGTGCGGACGAAATATAAGACCTTTAATCAGTCACATTTATTCGCAAGAACGAAAACAATTGCTTTTTGAATTATAAATTAAGGCTGAATAACAATCGTTCGCATATGATGATCATGACATTCTTATCGTCGAACTTTGACATTTGAGAGGGAAATACGATGTACAAGTACAAAGTACGAGAGCAAGTACAAGTATTACGAATTTTCTGAATATAGGGGACTACGTTTCCGCGGTCGCGGAATTTCTGAATACGGCGCTGTTTTTTCAAGCGATGACTTGGGAATGGTGGTGGGTGACGAAGCGGCTTTACCGTAGCGCACTGGAGAACGCTAAATTGGTCGAGGGTGACGACACTGACGACCAGCGGACGAGCACCTTCGCATGCTACCTGTACGGCCGATTTCTGTTCGAGCAAAGTTAGCGAAATAAATTATATTTAACATGCAAATTAACAGGCAAAACGGGCCCGGCAAACCGCGATTTCCTACCGACTTTTTGCCCTAAACGGCTATACACAGTTCCTTCTCTTCGTATAATTATTTACTATCGTTGTCAATACGCGGTTGTTTATTAATAAAGTATGGTAACCCCAGACATTGGATATTTGGAATCGATTGCAAATTAACGATTATATAATACAATTACGTTTATGTGATGCAATCAGTGCAGGACACGGCGCAGTCGTTGTATCACTTAAAAGTCGCACGTGAAGCGTCTCAGGAGAAGTCGTGGAACGCGTCGAAGATGACCGGTCGAAAGGAAGAGACTATCTTTCGAGAATGCAACGTGCTTCTGTACAAAGCATTGCTGATGTACGCGCAACAAGTCAGTCCTGATCAACCGGACGTCGCCGTGAAAGCATACACCGAAGCTCTCGCACGAGCGACGGATTGTGAGCTATTTTTTATTTAAAAAAAAAAAAAAAAAAAAAAAAAAAAAAAAGGGGAATAGCGGAATAAAAAATAGTAAAATTACCTCTTAAGCGTTACATCCTTTGTTAAAATGTTACCCCATTATTTTAAATTCGTTATCTTACAAATCATGCAAGTTCGATCTTCTCCGCGTTAGCTCGTCTTCGTCTTTTAGCGAAACACGTTTTCTTGAAATTATAAAAAAAGAGTTCACTCTGCGATATCATCGGTCATCTTCACATTCGCAGCTGGGCATTACGAATACATGGCGAACGTTCTGTACGAACTGGGCATGAGTCAGTTACGATCGGGCGACGTGAAACTCGCCTTCCGGAACTTCTCCAAGTTCCTGGCAATGGCCAAGAGAATCTCGGACCCGGAGGGAGTCTGCAACGCGCACATGGCGATGGCACTTGCGTACAAGTTACGTATAACTTATACTTTTCCCGTGTCACGGTAAACCGATGGATGTGGGGATGACAAATGGAGAGGAAATTAATCATAATTTTGTATCTCTTTCGATCTATATTTTAATGTCGCACGTACGGGCGTTTATTTTGCGATTATTGACCTCGAAAAACGCCAATTCTTGACGCAATTCTCACGGGCGATTCGCGTTTGCAGGAATTGGACGACAACGCGAACACGGAGAAGCACCTCCGCCTATTCGTGGTAAACGCAACCGAGTCTGGACTCACGAAAAAACTCGCACAGGCACACTGTTGCACTGGCGAGCATTTTTTGAGCAAGGTACGAAGAAACTGTTACGGATTGCAATTGTAAAAAAAAAATCAACGGACGCCATATAAAAATTACAAGATTATTGAGGAAGCTTATATATATATATAGAAATTATATACATTTCTTCGAATTCTTACATTGCACAAAATATATCCAATTTAAATATATATAACGCACAGTCACGCTCCACGATATCTAATTCGCGGTGTTAATAAAATTAATATTTCTTCGAATTAGTCAATAATGCGAAAGCAAGTTTGTATTTTTTTTTTTTTTTTTAGAGAAAGCCAGATATCGCGACGTTTCATTTGGAAAAGTCCTTCGAACTATACAACGAACTCGGTTTGTGCAACGATGCTGATAAAGCGCGAGCCCTCGCTGGAGTTTCGAAAGGCGAGTTTTACACTTTCTCAAGACGAGAACGGTAACGTGCGACACATTTAAAATGTCGTCTTTTCAATAGGACAAAAAATCATCGATCAATATGTCCATCTTATACAGCAGTGCGGAGCCGCCGATCCGAAGGCCATAATGGCGCTTTGTCAGTGGAAAAATCGTAGAAGCGTTTTTTGGACTGAAAAAGAAAAGAATTAGCTGCACGCTGGTAGGAGAGAATATTCAGCAATCAATCACCAAAAATTAAATCAAATTCTACAAAAGAATCCCGCTTCTTACAATTCTTAAAATTTCTGATTATTACCGCGTTTGATTTACATCACAAGTAACTATGACAAACTATGCGATATTTACATTTCAGAAGATTCGGAAGAGCTTGGCCTCGAAAATAAAAAGGCAATATCTTGGTTGCAATCTTCTCTTAGCGATACCACAAACGCCACGAAATCCCATTGAAAAATTCGACACACGATAGCTAATGCAATATTTTTTATCTGGATACTTACAATAAATGTGCCTCTATCATCATTATATTATTTGTAACATCGACATTATATTATTTGTAACAAATAATATAATGTCGATTACATCAATGCACATTCGAACGTCGTTATTTTATAAATGACACTATTATTATGGTATTATATGAAAATTCAATAATCACAAATTTAACTTCAATATTAATAATATACGTATTAAAAATGCAAAGAAGGATATCAGCAATGCTTTTGTACAGCTAGGTAATGTATTCTTCTTTACACATCATGCGCGATGAAAGGATGGATAATTTATTTCCATAATAAAGCAAGTATACTACTTGCAAATAAACTAATAGAAATGGTTCAAGAATGTAAAGGTGTTATCTACTGACAGTTCTTAACAGCGTAATATTAATTAATAATATGTAATTACCATAATTATCTCCATTATCTTCATTATATAATTAAAAGATAGATGTCTTACTATCAATGTGAAATCTCAGAATATATGTATATATACAAGAAAATTTAATAATTTTAAATTTATATTGCAATTATATGTTTATAATTTACATTAGTATATGTAATTTCTTCCATACGTTTCTTAAACTTATTACATTATGCTCAAAATTATGTCACTCCCTAAGATTATTTTACAACGTGTGTGTTGCGTGTGTGCGCGCGCGCGTGTATTCTTTCTTATAAGATTATATTTAAAAGTTCCAATTTTTAAATAGCGATACAGACAAATATATGATTTTAGAGGCTCTACAAATCAAAATAATCATGTTGATCATATTGATATCTATTAATTAAAAAAAATATATTTTATAAATGTGTGCCGAAAAATGTATTTTTTTTTTTAAATTACATCAATAAATTATTATCGCATAACATCTTCTGCAATTTATCATTAAGGGTCCACATAATGTATGTTTATTATATGACAATTGTTAATAATCGATATATTTGCTTCTGAAAATCTTTTTACAGTTCCATATTCAAAAATTTTGAAATTTATATACGATTAAGGACTACCTATAATAAATCAATTATTTTCTTGTACTAAAACTTGGTAAATAAAAACTTGCCGTTACACCCCATACCATATAAACAAAATGCAGCACATAGATTTCTGATAAATCATTGTGCAAACGTCTTCATAATCTTACTCTGTATTTCTTCTGTATCTTAATACTACGTATTTTATTTATATATATATATATATATACACACACACACACGCACATATATATATATATATATGCATATATATATATATATATATATATATAATCACACTGTAATGTTACAAACACAAGCTTAGGTTTATATCTTAATTTTACAACAAATTAGTTCTTTCTGCGTTTAATGCAAACATTCTACAGCACAGCTTTATAACTTATCTGTCCTGTTACACGAAAATCTGTGTGAAGTCAATGCTATTCTAATACTTAACTATCTTTAATACTTAACAAACGCTACACTTAAACGATATAAGTTAACATATAGTAACAAAAATTATGCGAACTGCCCGGTCGTTACAGTCCTTCCAACTTTCTTTATTTAATGTAAGAAATAAAAATATAAAGTGCGAATTACCTTGAAAACTTCAGTACACTGGAGAACAAGTTTGCAATAAAGTATACGTCCATATCCAGCAGATCACATCTTTTTTTCAATCAACTTAAATCCTCTGTAATTGTATAGATAGGCATTGCACACACGACGAAGATAAATTTCTCGCAAAAATGAGACAGAATTTACAATAGTGATTGTTTGCGACTGGCGCAATTAGTTCAACATATCATCGTCTAAGTCCATAACGCTAATCGGATCCAAAGACGGCATATCGGCACTCTTGCGTATCTCACGTGATATGTTCTCTAGTGTCTCAATTTCGAGAGTGTCGGCCGAAGTCTTCATGTTACTACACTCCTCTCGCTGTTGAACTTCAGCGGCAGCGAGCTCAAATACTTCCTTCAATATCTCGTTTGCCGCATCTTCAGAGCTATTGTCCAAGACGTAAGTCGAGTTTTCATGCATTTTGATGTGCTTATTATTCATTGCATTATCGTCGACCAATTCCTCGAGCTCCTTTATCTCTTCCTCTAATTTCCTTTTCTCTTTCAAGTCGTCCGTTGGAACCGTTTCTTCCGTGATGTTGTTACATTTTGCTTTGTCGTCATTGCTGTCGTTGTTTACTGGAACTACTACGACATCATCTTCATCGCTGTCTTTTATTTCATCATGTTTTTCGCCATTTGAAAGGTCTGGTTTAATGGTATCTTTTGCACTATTAGGTTCGTCAATATCTTGACTTATTTCGACTTCCATATTTTCTTCGTCGGACCTATTTTGCTGTTTTTCTAATTCCTCAACCTTGTCTTCATTTATGACTATTGTGTTATCCAAATCTCTTTGGTCACTTAATTTTTCTGTTTCGTCAGTCGGCAGAATTTCTCGAAAGTTTTCCTCCGACTCGTTTATATCTTCCTCCGGAAACTCATCCATTAAATCGCATTGTGGTATTTTTGGTTCATCTATTATCTCATCTTTATCATCTTCGTTATTTTCCAAGTTATTTTCTAAATTATTCTCACAACTTTCACTATAATCCTTGTTATCCTTGGTTGTGTCATGAATTGATAAAATTGGTGATCTAATCGGTTCAATATCGCGCGTTGTTTCCTTGTCGAGATCTCCTTTGTCTTTATTACATTCATTAATGGTCTTTTCGTTTTCTATAGAAGAAACTTTCGCGTCGCTCTCTATCTCTTTATCTACATTATTCTCTTTCTCCTCATCCACATTATAATCCTCTACTATAGCGACAACAGTCTCCGCATCCTCATCTTTGGATTTGTCACTGTCCCTGTTTACCGATGTCTCATCCTTGTCCTCCGTCGTATGTTTGTCCCTGGTATCTTCATCTTTTCCATCTTTATCATCCTCTATCTCTAATGTTACCGTTTCGTCCGGCGTGTCTGTCGATTTTTCACGTTGTTCCGACTCATTTGTTTCAATATTTCCATCATTTGCAGATTCTTCTTCTATGCGCGATTCGCTCCTCGCTGTGTCCGGTTTGTCGATTACATTACCGTCTTCACTTGTCTCGTTTTCTACCTTTTTCTTTACATTTCCTTTAGTGGATAAACTGAAGATCTCTTCGTCATCGGTATCCTCAATATTGACAACGATTTCCTCCGATAGATCGTCGGTGTGTTTATCAGCGATACTATCAGGACGCGACGTTGCTTCTTTGGAAATATTGTCATCTTGTGAATCGACTTCCGTCTCTTGATTTTCCTTAATGCTTGAAACAGTTAACTTTTCCAGCTTTAACGCAGCTTGCTTGAGATGCGTCAGTCTGTGTTTCGCATTGGACAGCTTGGTGTCAAATTTCTTGTTGCACTTGTCGCAAGCGTATTCTATCTTAGCTTCCGACTGTGCTAGAGATTTCGGGCTCTTAAATTCCGTCGATGTCATTTCTGTACTAGATATAGAAGACGATCTCGTCCTACTGCGGATGCTTCTCTCTTCTCTTTCTTTCTTTATAGGCTCAGTCGGTGAACTCGTCGCACCTCTTATCTTGCTTCTCAGACTCCTACCATCTTCGTTGGATGTTTCGTCGCTAGAGTTTCCACGTGCATTTGACGTTGTCCTTTCGTGAATGGTTTTCTGTTTCTTTCTATTTGTCTTATTTACATGGTCATTCGATTTACTTTTACGTGTCTCTCTTTGCTCCAGAGAACCGTCAGAATCCGAACTTCTATTATCGATTACTATTATTCTTTTACGTCCTTTCAGAAAATGAGTACTGGACTGTTGTTCTGCATCGACTGACGCTTTCGTCGATTTTATCTCGTTCGTGTTTGTGCGCTCTTTGATACTCAATCTTGTCACTTTCGATGGAGTGCTCTCGACATCGCTTTTCGACCGTCCCATGTTAATTCGCCGTTTTCTTCCTCGTCTTGCTTTACCATTAACAATGTGATTCCTCTTAGATGAGACACTAAAAGGACTACTTTCGGCAGATTTTGCTTCTTCCTGTGAACTGTCGTACGACATATTATCATCCATATTTTTTTCCACTTCGGGCATTTTCTTTTTTCTATAAGATTCTTGACTCAGCACGTCAGTTAAGAAAACTGTACATAATTTCGTTTCTGCCAAATAGGATTGTATATGACGGGATCGACGTGTCTTGTCACTACTCGGATCTATCGTTATCCAGCAATTCTTGCATACCGTTAGACCCGTGTGATAAAATCTGTACATGTCGATACCGTTCGCAATTGCATTATGACACTTGTCGCAATTTCTAACTTTTGACTTGTTGTTTCGCAATTTGATTTGTGCATTGCTTCGTGGCTTGCGTCCACGTCGCTTACCACGCGCCATGTTACTGTTTTCGTTACTTTCGCTGTCGCTATTTACTGTACCATAAAATGTAATATCTGGAAATGTGGTAATAGTTGTTTTGCGATTTACAACATCTGTGTGTACCTGCAATAAAAAAAATACAATTGCATAATACAAATGCCATTAAAAAAATAAAAAAATGGACGTAAGAACAACAGGCATATATAATTTGACACAATCTGTTATTACCTTTGGAAAACTGGAATAGTTTATCTCTTCATTAATCAGAGCCTTTAAATTGGCGATTGTTTCCTGATATACCCTTCTTAGATCATACAAAACATCCAAGTTATATCGACATGGTAGGCATATTTGCTTCAAACAGTTAGTCTTCTTGCTGACCTGCAAAAACAGAATATTTTAAATCAAGGCATCTATAGTTACATTATTTACCTTGCAACACTCAAGACTTACATCGTCATTAAAAATGCTGCGGATTTTCCGAAGAGGATTAAATAACACGTTATTGTCCTTGGTGATATCGAAGATACGGTCACTGTCCACTAACTCGTAGCACAGGAAACAACATGGCATTGACGTTGTGGCTTTCGGCTCTGATATCTCATGCGATTTCTTATACTTTTGTACAAATTTGGCGCACTGATCTAATTCATACGCGCACTTGTAACATATCTTGCTGGACAGATCGGTGCATTCGTTAATCTAAGACAAGAGAACAGGTTACAAGCATTAAGAATTATTATTCCAAAATTATTCAATCATTATTCTTAATTCTAATCATCCTTTTCTCATTGTGAATTAAAGGAGGGAAAAGTGGCCTGTTTAGTGACACACACATGCACATATGCACACTAAACCTATGCGACTTTTATTAACAAATGAAACTATACATCGACTCAATATTGACCGACAGAATGTATATATAACAAAAAATACATAAATAATATCCAGTCACACACAAATTATCCCACAATATCCGAGGAAATTTCTTTCAATTTTCGGCCAAATCGGCGCGGCATAAATAAACGTGTAGAAAAAGCGGAATTGCAAGTCGGCGCAAGAAATCAAGTAAATATCCTCAATCATTCATTGTGTATATATCTTTATATACACATACATATATGCATACATACGTATGCACGGCAAAATGTCGGTAAAACTGATGACACGAGACGGACACAAGCCGAACACGAGACGGAGACACAATCTACGTCGTCTCTTTTTTTCTTGCGAAGAAAATATTACTTATTCGCGTCAAAAAATTAGAGCCAAGCGCGATTTACGCAGCTCGTCACGCGGCCGCTTACACTTCCATCGTTCCTCGCGCTCGTGGATATCCCGGACTCCGGAACTATTTGTCACACAGCGTAGTAGCATCTACAGAATCTACAGTCTACACACGTCTCCCTCTCTCTCTCTTTCTCTCTCTCTCTCTCTCTGTTTTCTCGCAAGCTGGCAAGCTCGCTGCTCGAGTCTCGGACACAGATGGCGCGTAACATTTCCCGATGCACGCGTGATCGAACGCGACACGACGCGAATCTTGCTAATTGATGACGGATCGATCTGACGAGCGTCGATTTCTCTGATTAGCAAGAGATCTCGCACGGCCAAAGCGTCGCGAGACGCGGTCGCTGATCCGGCTCCAGGAGAGCCAGGCACGACCTAACCTAACAGGTGCAACTCTAACCTAAGCCGAGTGGCGATCTCTCGACGGAAATGTCGAGATTAATTGGAAACTATTCTCCCTGCGGCCTCACGCTCACGCTTCAGAGTTTAGCGTTCTCGCCTCTCGACAATCTATATAGATACATCTATCTGTTCCTACATTCAGCGTGATAGCGTTAAAAAAAGAAGCAAATGAATCTACGGACACAAGAATCGGATCTCAAATACAAGCGGTCGCTCGCCGATTATTCTTAATTCTTATACGATTCTATTTACCTTGCTGGAGAGGCACGCCTCGACCTGATCGCCGAACGTGCTCTGATTGTCCGGCGTGATGTCCAGGAAGACACCCTCGTCACTCGCACACACGAAACAGTATTGGCCAGGCATAGCGACGCGCCGGGGTGACGTAATTAGGGCAGCATCACCTCGGAGCGAGACGCGATCACGACTCACGAGTCACGAGACGATTTGGATTGAAGGATTCTCACCGCGCACACCGAGCGCGAGCCAGCGATGTCCGTTATTTACGTTCCTCGCGTAGACCGACGCGCAGCGCGTGTCCCTTCGCGCAGGAAATTGGCGGTAATCCTGGCCGGTGGCGTGGCCCTGCACACAATAACATGGCGGACCGATCGCGCGACGTATCGATGTATCGAAGATGGCCGACCTTCGGACTCGCTCGCTCTCCCGCTCTCCCCTTTTCATCCCCTTTTCACGATTTTTTCCGCTTTTTCTCGGAGCTTATTCGCGGAAGCGATTAATGATCGGTCAACCGAACGGCGAGCCTGAAATTGATAAAGTCGACCGACGCTGCGTTTCGCAATTTGCAACCGCACGATTTGATACATCGGTCGTTTTTGGGGCGCGATCGTTTCTGAATTCAAACTCGTGTTTAGGTGATAACGATGTTGAGCCAGCGCGACACCACGCTTTTCAACGTAAATCGTACCTGACTAAAGGATCAATATAAAAACGAAAACGAAATTTATTTGTGTAACAACGTAAAACAGCTATCGTACAAAGATATCTCGCAGTCGGATATATATTCGTTTTACGGAGAGTATCGCGTTTGTGTCACTTGTCATCGAGACGATTGCGTTATCACGTATTCCTCAATCGGCTATATTTTTATATCGCAATGTTTTGTAGCTAAAACTCGCTTTAGACGACTTATAGTTCAGGCCGGAATTCTATTTGTAATACGAAATAGAATTCCGTCTTGGGCACGTATTGCATGTGGAACTTTTCGGAATGGATTTCGATCAGAATTGTATAGTTATTTCTTAGATTTCTATTGTTTCTTTTAGAAAAAAACGGAATAATTTCGATTGGAATCCATTCCAAAAAGTTTCATAATGCGTACGCCGTACCGTGAATTCTGACACGAGTTACTCGTCTGAAACGGATTCGAGACTCGTTTTGGCGCAAATAAACGCGTGGTGCAGAATCGTGGCTTGAAACGTCACGGTGCACTCCACGACGAAAACCCGACCCGAGTCACCCGAGTGCGAGTCATCCCTTGCATTTTCACCATTCAGCTAGACATTTTCCGAATTCCTTGCGCGGCCTCGTTCGCACCCGACAAGTCCTCTATCCGGTCCTTCGACCCGCCAAACAGGAGCTTGAGAGTTTCTAACGCCGACGTGAATATATTCCTACAACGCAAACCAAACAAATATATCGGAAAAGCTCGTTAATTATATCGTGTGTCTTACAATAGTATCTAAAAAAATATTAGAAGTAGACTACTATTAGTAAGTTGTTATATAGGATGATTTATAGTTACTAATATAGTTTTACTAATTTTACTAATATTGTAAAAATGCATATATAATAATTATGTCAATTTTCATAGCAACTATAACGTCAATGTATTTGGAAAGGACATGGTTTCCGAAATGGGTCAGGAGGAGAAGCACTAATTTGAACAAGAGGAGGAGCTTCGTCGCTCGAGCCTCGACAGCTCGGCCATCACCTGACTCCGTCCTTCGCGTTCGCGTAGATCTGGCCAGGCGGCAGCTTCACGGAGGGCACCCTCTCCTCAACGAAGTCCAGACCGACGCACACTGCGTCGTCGACGATCTTGAGCGGCGTCTCCAGGAGGCCGGCGACCCTGCCGGTGACGGGGTTGGCGAACTCCAGGCCCGCACGCATCCCGTTCTCCGCGTGACCCAGGATCGTTGCGACCGACTCGTGGGAGCCCCGTGCGGCCGCGTACGCGCCGCAGAACGCCGACGTCACCATCGCAAACACCGGCAGACCCAGCAGGCGACGCGTGCACACCATGCCGCGTGCGTCCGCATCGCCGGCGTTTGCAGCCGCGACGCTCGGCGCGGTGGGATCGCGCGTGCCGCACATGACGCTCAATTGCTGCGGAAACAAACGGCATGACGGATATGAGGGTGACAGTAGATGTTGTGCGTCGTTACGCAGCGCGAATCTCGACGCAAGAAAATAGAATAGAATTAAACCTACTTTAAAGACGATCTACGACGCGTCAGATTTCAAAATAGGATTCTATATATAATTTTACGTATAATACATGTAAAATATATATATATATACATAATTTTATACATATTTGCAAAAAATATATGTATGTATACATATATATAATTATAAATAGGATCCTGTTTTAATGCCGTGTATTTTAATGTATATTATTATAGTTTATATGTACGTCATTCCGATTCTTTAAATGTTTTTCATTGTATTGCTTGCTAAGTTAGTCGCCGATTAAGTTATTATGTGGTCGCGGGATTTGGCCGAAGTCACTCCAAGTCACGTGCAAATCCGAGCCGGAAATAGTCGCAAGCAGCCTCATGTCAATCTCGCGGTTCTCGCAGTCGGTTCAAATGTCAGACCTTGAAGTCCGTGGTGTATCTTGATCATGTAAAATTATTCGAGGCTTTTTACAAGTTACGCCATATCGCGCATACGATCTCAATGACGTCAACGCGAAAATTATCATGACAACTCGCGGTCGGGAGTTGCACGTTTATTGACATGGTATATCGCTTAACAATTTAACATATATATAGCATGGTAATGATATCGCGAACATTTCGCAGATTAACGTTTGCGAAATGTTCGCGATGCCGTGCATGGACAAATCGCGGATAATCCGTTCGTCCACTTTTCCGCAACGACACGCGCCTCGCGCAAACGTCGAAAGCGACTCGGATCGCGAACGTACGACGGTGCGGGCGACGAGTTCACGAATCGATAACGAAGAGGCTGGCAAGACGATTATTAAATGGACACCCGCTGCCGAGCGGTGACTCTGCATCTCTGCGACTGACAATGAGCCGCGCTAGATATCGTTATACGCACGTGATACGCGATGCGCACGATAGCCGAGGGTCTCTCGCTGGTTTCACGCGACGTCTCGGAACCCGCCATCTCGGGAAACCGGCCGGACACCCTGAGGTCCCCGAGCTCGACGCGGCTCGCCACGACGATGGACGACACGGTCGAGAGGAGGTGCGCGAAGTCCGCGCGTGCGTCCTAAATTTAGCCCGTCACCTCCCGGCCCCCGTCAGCAGACCGGTGACACGAGAGTCGAGACGTCCCTCGGTACTACGAAGACTAGGATATCCCCCTGTAACCGTTTATCGCAGTGCTGGATTTAAGCTTGCGCGGTCCTGCGTTGATAGCACGAGATTGCACGAGATCTTTCTCCTTCCTCTTCCCCGTATAACAATAATAAACATGAAAAATGTTTATAATGCTAAAAAGAAAGGGATATGCGTGCCGATTGCTGTTATCGACAAGTAAATCACTTGAAATTTTATAATAATTATTAAAAAAGCAATCGATTAATAATTAAAATTATACAAATAAGGATTATTACTTTACATAATTTATATGCTGATTTACTCGCGACAATATTAAGAAAATTCTTTTTCTTATTTTCTAGGAAGACCTCTAGTCGTGTAGAACTCGAGCTACCAAATTGTTATCGCAGGTATATGCAAATCAAGTTTTAATTAACATCTCTTTAACGTTTTCACTTGTGTGTCAAGAGCGCTTTCGCGTTTCCTCGCTGCGCGATCAAGCGAAAAAAATTGTTTAAAAATCTTTACACGCGATGTGCTCTTCACCTTTAGGGATTCAAGGTCGCTCGATGATCCTTCACCGTCGTTAGCGGAGATGAGCATCTGCGTGCCGGCGCGTGCGCACGGACGAGCTCCTCCGAGGGTGAGTCTACGGGGTGTGAAAGTGTACGCACGTACGCTCCGCGGAGGGCATGAATTTTAACATGTCTATTGACAGATCATCCACCGTTTGCTGATCCGTCATTCTCGCCGTGACTCGTTCCTCGAACTCGGGGCTAAGGAGCAGCTCGTTGCCCCCAGCTTGTTCCAGCTTAAAGAGAATGTAATATGTAACGGTGCGCGGATGACAGGGGTGAGTATTTACCATACACGTTTTGCCGTATGTCCGCGACCAACGATACGCATCTGGTATCTTATTTCCAGAGGAGCGTGTTATATTCTAAAGAGCACTCTTTGGCATTCAAGTATAATGACGCCTGCGGATTGCGGGTGATTTATTTCCACAGATCCAGTTACACCATCTGGAATGAACGAGGATGACGTAGCAATTAGCTATCCTCAAATTGTAGTCTTATCTTTATATTAAAAGAACACGCGTGCGCGCATCAGAGAGAAAGAGAAACATATGCATCAAAAACAAATTCTACTTATATATAAGATGTGTAAAATAAACTTGGAATCAACTTTAAGGGTGATTTTGACCGAACGATAACTTAATCAGCGATTAATTTATTGAGTATTAATGTTATTTTGTTATTAACGTGGACAGAATCATTCATTTTTTTTCTTATTTAACATGCAAAACAAGCATTAAATTTGAAAAGCAATAAATTAGGAAATATAATTAGGAATTTTGCTTTAAGCAACTCTGCCGGTGAAATTGATCGCTAATTAAATCAATCAGAATTTGTCCGAAGTCATCCTAAGTTGATGAGGTTGATATATATAATCAAATAAAATTGGATAATAGCTGTTTAATAGGCACGTCGCGACGCAGATCCTGATAAATCGCTCGTTGATAAAGTGTCAAATTTGATCGTAATGTCGAATGCAGGTTCGCAATTAAGATGGATGTTCACGGTGCCGGAGTAGTCGCGATTCTAGGCACGGTTGGAGCCGCTACTGGGGCAATCTCAGCGGTGATCGTCTACACCATTTGCGCGCGTCGCCGACGATTGCTTACTTCGGTCGGAGGACCGCTCAACTGGCACGTATTCCTCGTATTCTTCCTTCTAGTCTAGAATATAATGTATATTTTTAGTTTGGATAAATTAGTCGTGACTAATCATTTCTCTATGATTCTGTTTTGAAATCTGATGTAAAGATGCTCAATAAAGTCTAAAATATCACTTATTGCATTTATCACAGCTAAGTCATGATTTAGCTTACAATAAAAATAACAAAAATTTATTGCTAAAATAGTAATAAAATTTAATAGATTTAATTAAGGTCGATACAAACTTGCAAATGTGCAATATCACAATTATACTTCTTATATACCTTTAATATCTTCCATTTTAATCGCATTAGAACTAGTACCGACCTTTACCGAAGTAATTCCTTATTTATATTTAATTATTGACTAAAGAGGATTTGGATAGAGGCGGTAATTAGCTCTAATGAGATTTAAGTGGAAGATATTATTGTAATATCACACAAACATCTGTACTTTCAGGCTCATATCAACCTTAATTTAATTTACCACTTTTTTAGAAATGAGCCAATTATCACAGATTCCGGAGAGTACCGAAAAATAAATAAATAATATCTCTTTCAGGTTTGAGAAAGATTTGTTGGACAGAGCCGAAGAGGCAGCCAAGTCATCAAAAGATGTTTTAGTCGGTGTTGCGCTCTCGCGTGAAAATAAGATTATCAGACGTAATGACAGTCATTCGGATGATGATGATGAATGGCAGTCTGATCATGTATTTGATAGCATTGCCAGTGATTCGCCTAGAAGAGGTAGATACATGAGTGTTTAAAAAATTCTAATAATAAAGCAGCAGATATAGCAGAATTAGAATTGAATTAGTAGACATTTTACAAATTCGAATTTTGACTATGACGTATATAAATCTTTCTGAGGATATTTTTCTTGAAATCAGAAGAATTGGTCAATTTAATGGAATCGCGACATTGAGGTCTCTTCTGTTACACGTTTCTTTCAGTTATACACCATCTCTCGGAATCAGATGATATTTCTCCGTCTCCAATGAGTCCCCTTGCGCCGCCCATTCCGGAAGGCACAGTAATCGCATCTGAGAAGCGCATGATAATCGTCAGACCACCACCACGGAGTATAGACGGATCTTATTCTAGATTGAATAGCGTCGAGATTGAATCATCTCCACGGCACAAGGTATATTGTAGTTTCGTTGTGTTTTCAATTTGTCAATAATTGCGTCACTGCAGCTAAGTGTATTTTTGTATCGTAGCTCTCATCCTCCTCTTCAACTTCTTCGTCTGACGAAGCCAGGGGTGAATTAAAATTGGGTTTGATATACGATGTTAACGCTGGAATACTTACAGTGAGACTTATCGAGGTATCTATTTCTCGTGTACGATACATCATGTATTTACCATTGCCGAATATATAGATCGGAATAATTATTTCGTTTTTTTCGCATTTTACAAAGGCACACGATCTTCGTGCCCGAGAATTAAGCGGCATCGCAGACCCTTACGCCAAGATACGTTTGTTACCTGATCGTAATAACGTATGGCAAACTACAATACACAGACGTACTTTGAATCCTGGTAAATATTTTCCCATTATTTTCGCGAAATAACGCAACATAAAACATCAAAATATTTTATATCTCTGATTTTTTTTCTAGTATTTGATGAAGACTTCGTTTTTGAAGTAACACCTGCATCATTATTGGCTGGAAGAACATTAGAAATTCTGCTCTATGATTTCGATGCGTTTACGAGACATCGTGGTTTAGGATACGTACAGCTTCCTCTTTCTTCCGTGCCGGATCTCGGTACAAACTTGGTCACTCTCGTAAAACCAATTCTGCGATATGGGGCGGAGGGTGGATTTAAAGCACCGCCTCTGGGTGAATTGATGGTCTCCATCTCGTATCAATTGTCCATAGAGAAACTTACAGTTATTGTCGTCAGGGCGAGAAATTTACCTATTTTCGACGATCCTGTAAACGCTAATCCGTATGTGAAGGTACGCATGTATCTTGCGTTTCCATTTAATTTGGTTTACTTAAAAGTAAAAATCGTTTATAGGTGTCACTCATCCAAGACGGTAAGAGTCTCAAGAAGAAGAAATCGAGTATACAACGCGAGGTTACCAGTCCCGTGTGGAACGATATTCTTACTTTTGATATTAGTAGCGACATATTACCGAAGTGTGTCTTACAATTCTCTGTGCTACGAGCGAATGGTGATCTCTTAGCCAAGTGCGAGGTATCCGGCTCGTGTCAAAGAGAATTGTTTCAGCGTGTATTATCCGGAAAAGGTGCTTCAGCACAATGGTTGCCATTATCAGAACCAGAAGCGCAACATGATGATAACGGCGAATTAAAAAATTAAAATAATCGTTGTTAAAAAAGAGAAAATATAATACATATATACAAGATGATCGTTAAAGTATAAAAATATTTTATCTCTTAAACTAAGTACTTTAGCGAGAAATGTTTTAGATAAAAATTGCTTGGTTTTGAAGACGACAAAGTGGTGATCTTAATTTGATCTTGGCATTTTCAAAGTCATATCAAGATTGACAATTCACAATTTACAACTATTTTCACTCCATATACACCAATTGATTAAGAAATGAAATAACGTAATATTGCCGACCAATCATCTTATATAATGTAAAAGCACGAAATGGTAATAATTATTCAAGTTAGAGTCCACATAGCAGAGTGCACATAAGTTACTTTGTTGAATAAGACGGTCTATTAAAAATAAATCCGCCGATGAAAGCAGGTTCTTTTAACGACGGAACGATTGTTATTAAATGCTACGTAAGAGATTGACTGAATTTACTAGCGCATATTACCGATCAGCACATAAATTACCGAGAATAAAATATAACATGGTTAGAATTGTAGCTTACTCTGTTGAATATACACGGTACAAAGAAAAACAGAATTCTATATATATGTATGTATAACTATAGAGAGAACAAATAGGAAATATATTTTCTTCCCACACAGAGTTCATTGAACATGTTTTACGCATGTTTCATCGAGATATTCTCATATATATTTCATATATAATAAGAATAAAGTAAAACCCTTATTGTTTGCGATCGCTTTTCTATAGTTGGAACAAAGTATACACTTTTCTTATCAAAATGTTTCATTGTTTATATTGTGTGTACAATATAACAGTACATACATATAAGAGGAATGGACCAACGCGATCCCTGATCCTAGTCGAATAGACCTGTAACCAGATAGTGCATTGCGATTAAAACAGAATTAATTATGTCCACTGAATAAGATAATTAATTTATTGTATTCTCATTTTCGAAATATTGTCATCATACATATATTCTGTAGCTAATACATGCTATATTAATCATTGAATATTTGTGTTACGCTGTTCTTCAGTTATCTTATTGAAATTTAAATATTATAAATTTGATGTATAACTCACCGAAACCCATGTCGTCGTCTGATTCTTCCTCTGGTTCCTCCTTCTTCTTTTCTTCTTTCGCTGGAGCAGCTTCAGCGCTAACGGGTGCTGCAGCGGCTGGCGCTTTAAAAAAACAAAATAAAAATATTTTTTACAGAAAAATAATAGTTACAATAGTTAAAAGATTGTTTACCGGAATGAATAACGTTAAAAAAATAAAGATTAATTCACATTGCGATATATTCGAAGTAGTATTTCAGTAAAAATTATAATTTTCCTATATTTTTCCATGTTGCTAACAAAACTTTAAGATCGTATCTTTATTGATATAATCAGAAAGTTTGTTTTCAATTTCTTTCACCTCTTTTGCTGACCGGGCTAGCAATTTAAGTGATCTAGATCGGTGGATGAAGAGGATAAAAAAAATATTTACAAGTTTTCTATAGAGCAAACCCAAAAGTTCTTCCAAATCTATTTCGGATATATGTGCAGTTATATATTCCAAAGCATTACTTAATGCTACAAATTTTGCTGTATTTTGCAAGAAAGTAAAAGGAACATAATTGTACTTATGATTAAAGCTTACAAATAGTCTATCAATAGAAAAGTGTATTACCTGCTCCTGCAGGTGCAGCTCCGACACCAGAGCCGATGTTGGTAATTAATTCCTTAACATTTACGCCTTCCAAGGCTTTAGCAAAAAGTCCAGGCCAATAAGATTCAACATTTACATTGGCTGCTTTTAAAATTGTCTGTATTTTCTCGCCCTGTAAAATAAAAACATAATTCAAGATAAGGAGTTTGTACAAATTATCACAAATCGATTAAGAGACTATCGAGCAATTCGGTTTTGTAAATTTTATAATCGACCAAATTTGTATGTAGTAAGTGTTTAATGAATTGTTACCACTGGTCTATGTAGCATACAATATAATGTATAAATATGTAATAAGAACTATCACGATAAGAATGTAACAAAAATTAGATTCATGATACGACACCGCATCGCTAAAGAGTATATAAAAATACAAAATCATTAAAATTAAACTTCTTTAAGTAAACTTTTGATATTTTTTTACCATAAATGAACACGTGTGTACGCCAGCTAGGGTTCTGAGAGGTTAAGTCAAGATACAATTCGTTGAATAGAAAATAATTTATTTAAAAAAAAAAGACATAATATAGATGGTGCATAATATAGATATAAATTACAATATTTAATACAAAACAGACGTGAGTAGTGGAACGCACCCGTAAACGTTAACAACGTAACAAACACGCGTGACGATACTTACAGTTACGGCGATGTCGTCGTCGACGAGTATCAACGCGGAGTAAACGCACGCGAGCTCAGCCTCGGTCGTCATTTTTCCTGTTTAAATTTGGTTTCTCGAGAAACGGATGGAACTTGAAATCGGTGTAAGTCGTCGATACGACCTTAGCCCTACGAGAGAGAACAAACACCCAAGTTCGTAACCCTGACGGAAGAGAGAAGAGAGTCCTCGTCACCGGATATCACGTGATATAGCCGGGCAAATCGAGCATGCGCATGCACATGCACGTCGCGCGATAGCCACCACTGGCCAGTAGCCACACCACGTGATAACAGTGGTGACTGATGATCAACCAGAGTTCTTCTTCAATTTGTGCTGCCCCCACTTTGCCTCACTTGTTCTATTTTTATTCCAGTGCTGCTCTAATGCCTCCAATTATCTAAAAAGAACAAACCGTAATTATTTGCATGATGACATGCCGCGTATAACACAGTTTGTCAATATCGTGTTTTATCAATTATTAAATTATTATTAGCTTTGGTTTTTAATTAAATGTGAAAACGTACGTGTGAGAAGCGTATCGACTTATCTCGGAGATCTATCGTTAGTACATACAATAACTCGATCACAATGTAATGATTTTTGCAGACAACATTCTATTACTATTAATTTCTATTCCGTTAATTTTACCTTTATATTGAATAAATAAATATAAATTACGAAAGAAGCGACTTTGGATGTAAATAACGATCGCTAACATTACAGATATTAACAAGCATGACTGGCCTGGGCATGGACTTTGAGGACGATTTCTTCTTCGAGGAGGATAAAATGTTGGTTATGTAGATGATCGTAGACCTTGATTGTTTATTAGTCAAAATTTGTCGTACTATATTCATTGTGCTATATTACAGTCTTAATGCGCTTTCTTTTGGTCGTAAAATGCATGCCTGAATGCCACGGTGCGGTGGGAAAAGTTTAACAGGAAAGGTTTAGCGATTCGGCAATTCCAACTACATTCACAAATACTAGCATGCTTGAAAGTTTTAACGAATCAACTTTGGATGAAGCTTCTGTCGCTCTAACCACCGTACCATCGGCTAGCATGGAATTGCACCAGCTGACTATGATGGAAGATCGCATGTATGCACTATTATTATGTTATATTGACTTTTGATACTTCTCTTTGCTTCATATATATTTCTCTTTGCGCAAAATTTCAATTTCTTCCTTTTATACTGTTGCTTATCGGGACCTAGAACAGATATAGAATGTCTGGTTACACAAGATCGATATATACAGCAGCGACCCATCGACCACTTGTAAGTTTTGTTATTAAACATCTCTCTTTGAAAGAGAGTTTATATTAAATTATATATATATTATTTATTATGTAAATGTTGCAGGAAACTCTTAGAATGTACTGCAGCTAATAAAATATGTATAATAACTATTATGATTTTTCTAATTTAAAAGCACTCTCAAAACTTGAAATATATAGCATGTAGTTAATATTGTTAAATATTTTTACAACTTTAGATAATGTTAACAAATTTTTAATAATTTAGGATATGATATAAATTATATTCATGATAACTGTTTTTATATGTAAATACTTAATTATATCTTTTCTTATTATAGATATTATATACCAATGGATATTGTATATCTATTTGAATTTTATAAAAACCAGAACATTTTTTTAAATTGTATATTTCATAACTTTTTTCTAAAAGATTTGACATGCTGCATGTTTATATTTTAGAATATTTATATTTTATTTACTTAAAGATTACGGTATATTATATGTCTTTTTTATTAAATTTCAGGGGCATGACAATCACATCTGGGAACGTCGTAATACAGAAGGATACTAGTAATCTAATTGGTATAAGCATCGGCGGTGGTGCACCACTTTGCCCATGTCTTTACATTGTACAAATTTTCGACAACACACCGGTTGCTTTAGACGGCACACTTCAAGCAGGCGACGAGCTTGTTGCAGTGAACGGGGCATCGGTAAAGGGTAAAACTAAAGTGGAGGTTGCAAAAATGATACAATCCTGCGATTCGCAAGTTAGCATTAATTACAACAAGTTACATGCCGATCCAAAACAAGGCCGTACGCTCGACATTGCTCTCAAAAAGGTGCATACACGTAATTACGTTATAACACAATTCTCGTCTTGCACAAATTATAACTAAATTTCTGGATCTGTAGGTGAAGCATAGACTAGTTGAAGGAATGGGGAGCACCACGGCTGACGCACTTGGGCTATCGCGAGCCATCCTTTGTAACGACGCCCTTGTCCAAAGATTGATGATGTTGAAACGCACAGAAAATTTTTATAGAGGCCTTGTTACGCATGCAAAAGCTACATTACATGCTTTCTTCGATCTGACACAAATTTATAAAGGTATGAAAGTTTCGAACACAAGCATTATCAAAAACTGCATAGAATTATTATACATTATTTATTCATTCAACTGTGTTTCTTTTTAGTATTTGGAGATGCTTTTGCCGCCATAGGAGTACGAGAACCGCAGCCACGTGCCAGTGAAGCCTTTAGACAATTTGGAGAGCAGCATAGACAAATGGAAAAGTTTGGAGTAATAATGCTGAAGACCTTGAAACCAATACTGAGTGACTTGGGAACATATCTTAACAAGGCTATACCAGATACACGGTTGACCATTAGCAAGTATGCCGATGCAAAATTTGAATATCTGTCCTACTGTTTGAAAGTAAAGGAATTGGATGACGAGGAGCAGAGCTGCGCCGCTCTGCAAGAGCCTCTTTACCGCGTGGAAACGGGCAATTATGAATATCGTCTGGTACTGAGGTGTCGGCAAGAAGCTCGCGCGAGGTTCGCGAAGCTTCGCTCAGACGTGCTAGTAAAGCTTGAGTTGCTGGACAATAAGCACGTTCAGGACGTTGTATGGCAGCTACACAAGTTTGCAGCAGGTCTAGCCAAGTATTACGCCAACACACGGGATCTGTTGTCGACGGTAACGTTATTCCCGGTTGAAGTCGACTTGTCACATTCCGCATTTCAGTACAAATCAACCGGCCCGCAAACTTTAACGGATTCAAGCGAGGACATTGAAGAGTACGAATCGGAGGAAAAACTACAGAATATGAACGAAGAACTTCTCATTGACACATCAAACTTCCAACCGGATTCAACTGATAATACATAGCAATACTTATTAAGTTTCTAAAGAATTTCGAGGTGAATGAGCTCTTTATTACATACAATCTATACGCGTATATAAGATTTAATTAGGCTTTGTAATTTAATCTCTGCTTTTAGTGTAACTGTGATTATAGAATTAAAATAAGATAAAATAAGACGCACGCACACATCACGTGCGTGTGATATACATATTATACATACCATTAATGTATATATACGAAAATAAAATTATTACCAAAGAAAAAATAGAAAAGGAACGACACGGAAGAGAACCACAAAATCGTGGACATTAAGTACCTACAGGATTCATAAATATTGGCTACGTAGTTCAATGTCCACGTTTTGTGGACATAGAGGCGCTACAAAATAAAGTCTAACCTAGCTTTAAATCTTGAGTTTTAAACGAAGTGTAATCATCCAACAACAGACACCTTAAATATGATGTTGTGCTTTCGCGAGTTTTATCATCAATACTGAATAGTGACAAATTGTTTGATAATTATCAGGAAATTGTTATTTTATTATTGAGAGTAATAATTATAGAGAAGCTGTAGATTCCATGGCATTTCCACTAAATGACCAGGTCTACACAAAATCCTTTACTCCCAGGGAGTACGAGGTAAGTTATTTGGACACGATCGAAGATATCTTGAGAGATATACGGCTATACGGATGCATACACACATTTTGTAAACATTTATTTGTAGGTAGAGCTTCTTTATGCAGCGAAAGAAAAGAATATAATTGTCTGTTTGGGAAAAAGTTCCGAGCAAACCTTTCTTTCTATAAAATTGATTCAAGAGTTTGCTACGAACAATAGAAGGTAACGATAATGAAATGTTTCCATTTATCAGTTATCTCAACAGGTTATATATTAATAAAGTTATTATCGAAGAATATTTTAGCAAGAACGTTAAATATTGTGATAAACAGAAATATAAAAGTTTTACATAAAAATTATTCATTACTTTACATAAAGTATCTCAAGTCTATGGAATTCAGTGTATATCTAATTATAAAAGCAGATTTAAATGTCAAATATGATGTTTGTTAAATATGCTTGAATTTGTCTTCTTATTTACATAGATTAGTTAGCAATGGTGGAAAGCGAGCAATATATATATTAAACGACGAAGATAAGTCTACAATAATAGGAACTTATATAAAACAATTAACAGATCTGAAAGTATTAGAGTGCAATTTTGGTGTACTTGAAGGATTTGACAAAAGTTTTGAAAGTTCTCACGTAAGAAAAAATATTTATTTATTTATTATACATATCTATATATATATATATAATGTTAGAAAAAGAAAATCTATTGTGTGTGAAATATTTTATTATTATATATATTTTATTTTCTACATATAGGTATTAGTTGGAACACCAAAAATCTACGCACAACTAATATCGGAAAATAAACTTTCACCATGTCACATAAATCTAGTCATAGTAGATGAGTGCCATAAGTCTATCGAAGATAGCAATCTGAAGTTTGTCTTGCAAACTTTTCTACTGTGCAACAATGTTCCTAGAATAATCGGGCTAGCGGTACCAGTGTTTAATTTAACACAAGAACCTGGAAGATTGGGCTTAGAGATAGAAAAAGTAGAGGCTGCCTTTCAGTGTGAAGTAGAAACCGCTAATGATATTCTTTCAATAATACGGTAAATTTAAACTAATTTGCTAACATTATTTTCTTTTGCAAACCATGTGAGAATTATTATTATATGTAGTTATAGCCCAAAACCAAGAGAGTATGTTGTGGAATATGATAGGGGAGAAAAGAAAGACTTGTATAATACGCTTAAAAATTGCGTGCTACATGCCATTGAATTTTTACGCGATCATCGGTACGATCCAATGGAGATTTATACCGAAGAATTTTACGAGGATATTCAAAAAATTCCTGACCCCATACAAAAGCCCTTCGAGATGATGCAAGATTTTTTATATATATTGGAAACTCTTGGACCATGGTGTGCGGATCGCGCCGCTCTGACATTACTATTTTTAACGGAAAAATTGAAGATTAAAACTCCTTACGAGAGGCATTACCTTCTATTAAATATGATGACATCTGTTTTTATAAAAATTCGGTAAGTATTGTAATGATTCTACGACATATGTATATTGACATCTATGCGCTATACACGCTCAAAAGTTGAAGACGTATAATTTAGTGTGAAAATTTATGTGAATTTCATATACAGTGCCCTTTGTGACAATGAATTTCAACATTTATCTGAGAAAGAAAGAATATATCAGTATAGTACTCCAAAAGTTCATCGACTATTGGAAATCTTAAAAATTTATACTCCTTTTTATACTAAAGAGATTACCACTCCGGAGAAGAAGGCAAGTGCTGGTAAGAATCTTTTCCAATTTTTATAAGATATATATATGAAGAGCATACAATAACGTATTTTAATGTGTATTAAAAAATATATTGTATTTTCCTCAGATATTAATTCAAAGAATTGTGTCACAAAAAGTGATAAAAATGTTTCTTTCTCGAGAACTCAGGAAAAACCTGTGCAGTTGAAAAAGTTTGGAGGTAATTGGAAATCTAACGATGACAATTACAAAAAGACGTTCAAATCGCAACGTTATCCCTGTAGTGGTACAGATCCTGATTTACTCTGTGGAGTAATTTTTGTGGATAAAGGATTTACAGCTAAAGTTTTATTTTATTTATTAAGCGTATGTGTATAAATCCCATTACGGTAATTACAAGATATCGCATAACGGCCAATTTTTTAATATTAATTGCTTATAGGAAATCTGTAAACATGACGAAGATTTGCACTTTTTATCACCTCTTTATACAATTGATAGAAACATTGATGACGTTGGTTATTCGAGAGATTTAGAGATGGAACATAGAAAACAGGAAGAAGTCTTGAAGCGATTTAGAATTCATGAATGTAACTTGTTAATTGCAACTTCAATCTTGGAAGAAGGTTTGTAAAAACTTTGTATTATACATTTATATTGGATTTTTCTTCAAAAATGAGTTTTACTTCGAAAATGCTTAGATCCAGGATCAAAGAAAAAAGTCTGTATGCGGTCGGTTTGTGCGTGTGCATTTTTTTATGATATATTTTATACCATTATTTTTCCTTTTGTACTTATTTACACTATACACTTTTTCAAAAACATCTATCTATCTATCTATTATGATATGTATCGTGTCTTGATGTACAATACGTTTTACAGGCATTGATATTCCAAAATGCAATTTTGTGATGAGGTATGACTTTCCGAAGAATTATCAGTCATACATACAGTGCAAGAGTAGAGCAAGAGCCATGGATGCCTTGCATTTATTATTAGTGCCACAAGAAGCATCTAAAGAATTTATATGGCAGTTAGCTCAACATCAATATATAGAGAAGGTACAACTTGCAAAATTCAATTTTATAATCCATCTTTAATAAAATTTTAATGTTTTGTAAAGCTTCTATTATCTCAGCACAGTTATATCGAATTATGACATTTTAAGCGAGAAAATATATGAATTTTTTCTTGCTACAATACATGTCGAAGTTAAATTAGCTTTGTATTAAATTAGCTTGTGCCTTTCTTCTTTATATTTAATTGCGTTTGATATTGATATGCGTTTTATAGATTGATCAAATATTTCGAAAATTCTCTTTTTTTATCTCGTTATCCTGCACATACACATATAACTTGGTCAACATGTCTTTTACACTTCTAGTTCTTCCTTTCGATGTAACAATTGACGATTTTTTGAACTGTTTATTAATCCACAAAGAGGACTTCGATATATTACATTATCAATCCACTAATACTATCGAATACGTGTGATGGCATGCCAAAGGAAAAAAATTAATTTATTTTGATATTATTATACAAGAAAACAACTCGTATGATTTCTCGCGTCTGCTGTCGCAATTCGCAATATAGCTAAAGTGAGAAAAAAAGGAGAATCTTAATTAGTTTGTATTCGGGTTTATCTTTCCAAGTCGTAGTATTGCATACGTTTTATTTGACTTATTCATGAACTTCAGTGTGCGTACCAGTTTTATTATCAACCTTTAATGTGGTTCATTATCTGTGCCAACCTCAGTCGAAAATTGTAATGGAAGAGCATCAATCTATTTTGTAGACTTTATTATTAAAATGTTCTAATAAAGAGCTAACTGAGGACGAAGAGAATGAAGCAGACATGTATGCTGCAATGATACCACATTACAAACCACTCGATGGTGATGATGCTCCCAAAGTAACTTTTAATTCTGCCATATCATTAGTTAACAGGTAACATAATGTTTTATGTATATCACTAATACTTAGTGAAAAAAACCGGTACAAGTATCGTTCAAAAGGTCTGATCGCTAATATTAATGTTTGAATCCTGCAGGTATTGTGCGAAATTACCAAGTGATACTTTCACAAGATTAACACCAGAATGGTATATCGAAACAGTGAATGTCCATGATATGACGATGTACATCTGTTTTCTACGACTTCCTATAAATTCACCGTTGAAATATGTAGTTACGGTAAATAGTTCTATACATATGTTGGAATGCAACATAAAGGACATTACAGCATGTTCCTTTAGCCATAACTCATTTGATCGATTCAGATATGATTTTCGCTTATTGTTAGCGGAACAGATCATACTTTTTGGATTTTTTATGTCACGTAGCGCGCATTTAAACTACAACAATAACTAACATTATGATTTCTTTCTTGTAATTTTAAATTAAAATTCCATTAAAACAAGACTCGCTGGAAATTGAGTAAAGTAAAATGATTTTTATCATTTTATACATTTTCTTTCACTAGACTTATTGTTAGTCTAGCAGAAGTTCCTTTGTTTTAATTTTTATTTATGTTCTCGAGTGATATACAGATGTCTTTTATGACATTTATTATTAAGAGAAAATTCCAATTCTCTTATAACGTTTTGGAAACACGTCAATAAGTTCATCCAGTAGTTTTGGGAAATATTTCTGTGTATAATTATTTATATATACGATTTATAATATACGTATCACGGCTTTTCCTTTCTTTTGTTGCGTCTCAGTCATATCCAATGCCGAATAGAGCAATGGCTAGACGTATGGCTGCCTTGCAAATGTGCATCGATCTACATCGAGGAAACGAGATAGACGACAATTTGTTACCTATCGGAAAGGAAAATTTTAAAGCCAAACCTGAAGATGCAGAGGTACCTGCCTTGCCAGATGAAAGCAGAGCTGACTTTTCGGAAGCTAGACCAGGGACGACAAAACGGAGACAATATTACTATAAAAAGGTTTCTACCATTTCTTTGAAAATCTTGTATCTTCTTTCCCAAGTAAGTAGTTGTTTAAAATTTGCATTGTTCTATCCAGACAGCTGAAGCACTAACGGATTGTAGACCAATAGTTGGAGTACCGTCTTATCTATATCACATTAATATGGTATTAAGTTGCCCCTTGCCTGAGGAACAAAATACACGAGGTAGACGCATTTATCCTCCTGAAGAATCGGCCATTGGATTTGGCATACTTACGTTAAAGGAGATACCTAAGGTAATAATTTCTTATATTCCGCATTTCCAAGCTCCCGACTTACTTTCTGTAGTTTCATCGTATTATTTATTTGAGAAATTTATAATTCTAATGTATGTGTTTTACGTAGCTTACTTTCTTTTTACAGTTGTGTCCGTTCCCTATTTATACTAGGTCAGGTGAAGTTCATGTGCAATTAAAACTTAGTAAGGAGACTGTAATCCTGGATGACGTTCAGATAGAAAGAGTCGATACCTTTGTTAACTATACCTTTACAAACGTTTTGAGATTACAGAAATATTTAATGCTCTTTGATCCAAACGCTTCCGAGAATTCATATATAATTGTGCCGGTAAAAATATGTGAGTATAAATGTGTGAATGTACTAGAAAACGGA
Source organism: Leptothorax acervorum (assembly GCA_035220615.1). Taxonomy (NCBI): domain Eukaryota; kingdom Metazoa; phylum Arthropoda; class Insecta; order Hymenoptera; family Formicidae; genus Leptothorax; species Leptothorax acervorum. The sequence continues at coordinate 1,768,393 of JASTWQ010000009.1, read as the reverse complement.
ACGATGTAAATTCGAAACTTTATTTGTTCAGGTAAAGTCTATAAAATTGCTCGAAATTATGAACAATTTTAAATAATTTTAAAGTCAAAATTAAAAAGATATTGTAATAAAGGTGAATGTATTCACAGTTATATTGGAATTTTTATGATAATCTTAATATAATATAGGAAGAAAGATTCTTGATGCTTTTATTTTAAAAGTTTTTATTTAAAAGTATGTAAATTGTAAGGATGTCGTAAGAATGTTAGCTATAATTACAATGTACATTGTACAAGATTATAAATTTGTTAAAATCGATAATTTTTCATTTACTTTTTTCTTTCCGTATTTCTCAGAGATATGGAATCTCTTTTGAAGAGATACCGTAAAAGCAAAATCTTCGTAAAGTTTAATACTTACTGTGAAACTTTTAGTTACTTGTGAAGGGTCAGATGTTAGCGTGGATTGGAATTTTTTGGAATGCATTTATCAGAACCGAAATGCGGTGCCAACTAAGGTTCCAGAAGAAGATAGAAAAAATTTCAAATTTGACCCATCCAAATATTATGACGCTGTAATCATGCCGTGGTATAGAAGTCAAGACCAACCACAGGTAAATTCATATGATTAAGTATAAATTAAATATATTGAAATGTAAAGCTCTTGTGTATTTTATGATCTTTCGCGGTACTTTTTTCCTTTTTTCCCCTCCTTCAGTACTTCTATGTAGCGGAAATATGCACAAACTTAAATCCAAAGTCTTCTTTTCCTGGCCACGACTATAGCACTTTCGAAGAGTATTACTTGAAGAAATATGGTATACAAATACAAAATCTAGAGCAATCGTTGTTAGATGTGGATCATACATCAGCTAGACTAAACTTTTTAACTCCTAGGTGAGGCCTATGTGAAACAGCTATTTATCGAGACATTCATCTTTTAAACAATGATCTAATAAATTGTTTATTCTAGATATGTAAATCGCAAAGGCGTCGCGTTGCCTACAAGCAGCGAGGAGACAAAACGTGCGAAGAGAGAAAATTTAGAGCAGAAGCAGATTCTTGTTGCTGAATTATGCGCTATTCATCCTTTTCCAGCGTCTTTATGGAGACAAGCGGTCTGCTTGCCCTGCATATTGTATAGAATTAACGCTTTGTTGCTCGCTAATCAAATACGATGTCAAGTTGCACATATGATAAATTTAGGGCAACAAAATCTGAATTCAGGTACGCAATTGCTTGAAATTTGCATGTACGTATTTCGAGGAGACGTATTTCAATTCAGTCTGTCGATTAAGCAATAAATTAAAATTACACAATCCCGAAATGACGCGAGTGTGTGAGATTAATATTTATCGATTACTCCTCGATGAATTATTCTAGATTTTGAATGGCCAGCGTTAGATTTTGGGTGGAGCTTGGCAGAAGTATTGAAAAGATCAAAGGAAACGGAGAAAGCAAAACAGACTAAAAATGAAAATGCACAGGACAACTCGTCTTTGAATGATATAGACACCAGCGAGTGTGATGAGAATATGACGTCTGGCCAAGATATAAACAATAAACTACAGGCATCGTGCAACGATATTGAAAAACAAATAGAACTGGAGTCCGATAATGCGCGAACCGATGAGGCAGAAGAAGATATTGTCGATGAGCGGAAGGATGATGATGATAATGAGCTGGAGATTGGTACATGGTCAAACGACATGGCATGGTCAAACGACGTGACGATGAGTTCCATGGACTATGATGCGAATAATCTGAAATCGTTTCCTCTAAATGTGACGGTTTTGTCGCAAGATTTTGGTTGGAATGACATTCGATACGGTTCACCAACGTACGAATCCGATTTGGATGGTTATGAATCAGATGACATATACAGCGATGGCTTTGCTGACACGTCTGACGAAAGTGAGGATGAAAGTAGAGGCTTGAAGATTTCTTATATGGGAGAAAATGTTGCCGAAGCTGTGGAGGATGAGAAACAAATATGTAAGCAGGAGATTAATAAAAAGATCTTGGATCTTTTGGAGACAGAGAAGAATTTCGATAATAATTTTTGGATGTATGCGGAAAAGGACGAAGAGTTATTGCTTGCCAAGCATAAGGAAGCGCATTATGAGTTCGCCAAGAGAAAGGAATGCGATATAATGACCGACGGTACTTTCATATCTTGCAATTCTGAAATCACGATTAAGAGGAGGAACTCGTCGAGTTGCCAAACTGAGAGCGAAAAACCGAATTATAAACATAAAGATTACGTAGAAGCTGTTGTAAAAAGATTTACTACCGAAGTATTAAATAAGAAGCTTATTGAACCTACTCGTACGGTAAAAAAAGAGATTAGCAAACCAAATGAAAGAAATTATTTAAATAACGATCTCTTTAGTTTCGATTATCAACCAGAATTAAGAGGCCATCCAGGACCAAGTCCTAGTCTGATTCTGCAGGCTTTAACAATGTCTAACGCGAATGACGGCATTAATTTAGAGCGATTGGAGACAATCGGCGACTCGTTTCTCAAGTATGCTATAACTACATATTTATATTGTACATATGACAATATCCACGAAGGGAAGCTCAGTCACTTAAGATCAAAACAGGTATTTTATATTTTATACTAAACATTACTAATTGTAAGCGTTACGTTTATTTAGATGTAACGTTCGTCAAATTATTAATTTTTTCCAGGTTAGCAATTTGAATCTTTATAGACTTGGCAGGCAGAAAATGCTCGGTGAGAGCATGATAGCAACCAAGTTCGAGCCGCATGACAATTGGCTACCTCCTTGTTATTACGTTCCTAAGGAACTCGAGCAAGCATTGATCGAATCTGGTGTTCCTTCCGCTCTGTGGAATCAAGCTGACATTCCCACCTTGCAAGCTGTGAATCCCACCGAGATAACTCAGCTCGTTAAAGAGACTGAGGAAAAGCTCGTGATTATGAAGAGTGAATTGGATAAAAACGAAAGTAGACTGTCGAACAATTTAGATAATTTGCGATGCTTCATACCTTACAATTTAATTACGCAGCACAGTATCCCAGACAAAAGTATCGCGGATTGCGTAGAAGCTTTGATAGGGGCATATTTAATTGCATGTGGACCCCGTGGGGCGCTTCTCTTCATGACCTGGTTAGGAATTCACGTTTTGCCCACCGAAGAAGCTTGCATCATAAGCGAGGACAAACCGGAAGAAAGGGTACCGGGTAGTACGCCATATGTAAAGGGAGTTAATAAACATGGTGAAATTACTTGGACGCAAGTGAGTAGTTGCATTTAGATTTAGTTATTCTCTAAAAAATCTCCTCGGAATTCATTGGAGACGTAATTGTAATCTATGGAAGCGATTTTTGTGAAAAGTTTTCTGGAACGTTCGTCGTGATGTAATTTGAACGTAATAGATTGTATTTTAATAGAATTTTAATTACTTTAACGGAGGTTTCTCTTTTGAGCACTAATATATTGAAACTTGAAGTTTTAGAAAGCGGTCGTCGTGTGTGCGTGCTATATTTTTTGCAAACCCAAAAAGTTGATTTGACAAAAAAAAAAAAACGATGTCGTACGTTTCGCTCTGCGTCACACATTTTCAACAATTTATATATGTGCGTGCGTGCGTGCGTGTGTGAATTTTTATGATAATCGTCTCGTTTATATAAAAAAAATTTCTTTTATATTTACGGATAATATCTAGTATTTGGTTCTAAAAACTTTTAGATTTGTTACGGAAAGTTGGAAGAACCGCAAAATCCATTACTCCGTTACATTCCTGATCCAGAGAGTGAGTTATATATGATGCTCGACGGATATGAAGAATTAGAAAAAAGTATAGGATATAAATTTCGTGACAATAGTTATCTTTTACAAGCGTTTACGCATGCCTCTTATCAGCCGAACAGATTAACGGATTGTTATCAACGTTTGGAATTTCTTGGCGACGCTGTGCTAGGTAAATCTCTTGTCTCTCAATTTTAAAGTGTTAATTATCAAACTGCAATAATTATCTATGTAATTATCGCATCTCTCAAAATTATATCTCTTGCATTTCAGATTATTTAATAACCAGACATTTATACGAGGACTCTCGACAACATTCACCAGGTGCTTTAACCGACTTAAGATCCGCTTTAGTCAATAACACGATATTTGCTTCTTTAGCTGTGAGGTGCGGTTTTCACAAATATTTCCGTCATCTCTCTCCTGGGCTAAGTGTGGTAATAAATCGCTTTGTCAGAATACAGGAGGAAAATGGACATTCCATTAGCGAAGAGGTAACAAGAATTAATATTGCTTATCACCGTTATTGTTATCATTATTGTCAACATCACCATCAACATTATCATCATCATTAGCATCGGCATTATTATTATTATTGTTGTTGTTAATAATAATCTCGATGTGATACAGTCGACAGAAGTCGATGGAACACTTTTCTTTAGATAAAGAGAGGTTGCGGATGGTTTTGTGTCCAACTGTATATTGCAGCAAACACATTGCGTTCTTAATAAATTAATAAATACACATTTGGGCACCTATAAATGTGACGGTAATGAATTTATCGTGCGTTTTAGTATTACTTGATTGGCGAGGAGGAATGTGAAGAAGCCGAAGATGTAGAAGTTCCAAAGGCACTAGGCGATGTTTTCGAGTCATTAGCCGGCGCTATTTACTTGGATAGCGGAATGTCTCTCGATGCGGTGTGGAGTGTTTATTACACGATAATGAAGTCAGAAATTGGTAAATATACTCGTCAAAGATAAATTAAAGTTTAAGGTATCAATTTATTAAAAATATTGTATAATTGCAGAACAATTCAGCACGAATGTTCCCAAATCTCCAATTCGCGAATTATTAGAATTAGAACCTGAAACGGCAAAATTCGGTAGGCCTGAGAAACTGGCTGATGGCCGTAGAGTCCGAGTAACTGTGGACGTGTTTGGTAAAGGTTCCTTTAAAGGAATCGGGCGAAATTACAGAATTGCAAAATGCACAGCGGCTAAATGCGCTTTAAAGAAATTAAAGAGCAAAGTACAGAATTATCCAAGGCAAAAACTATGACAAAGCTTGTAAATTGTAAAAGGTAAAAAACATACGAAAAGTTTTTTGTATCTAAGAAATTGTTGGGTGGGACATTTACGTCTCAAGATTATTACGTTCATGAGTGTACTTACTTACGACGTTAAAAGTAATCTTTCGCTAGAAAGACATTACATCAGTGCAGTATGATGATTTAGATAGACATTAATCTTAACAAAGAAGTTGTTACATTTGAGCCTAATCGTGTTAATTGCACTGACAATTAACGAGTTGGATATAACATGAAATAGGAATAAATAATTACATGTGACTGATAATAAAGTATAAAGATGAGAGAGGTAGATAACAGTCGAAATATTTTATTCGATACTATGCAGTGCATCAAATGCAATGTTATCTCGTCTTAGAGTCTTGATAGTCGATTAGATATCTTTTTAGGTATCGGATATCGATTAGATGTCGAATTTATAAAATATATTCTTTTACATTTCTCTAAAAATAAGATAACATTTATTTTATCTTTGTTTATATTCTTTTCAAATTGCGTTTATTATTCGAGAACATGATTGTGTTTTTTTTTCGCTATTTCAACACGTTGCAACATCAAAAGACTTTGAGAACATCTAGTCATGCTAGTGCTGTTGATTGTTTTATAATCTCCAATAAGAAAATCTTGATACATAAATACTGCAGTAACTGAAGATTAATCTGGAAACGGTCATATCCTATATGTAGTGTAAAAGTAATCGCGTTAGGTCATAAATTTTTTTTTAAATTGATCGTTTGTCACAAATCTTTTATGAAATATTCTACAATATATCCTTATTATTATAACAAACTTTGTTTCTAGCTTATTTATATTTTGCATTTAATAATATTGTACGAAACATTGCAATGATACTCGCATTATTTATTGCAAAATTAAACTTTAGCCTATGTATGTACATCAAAATTGACCCGACGTATAATTATAATTACATTAATGTAAGTTTAAGTATACTTACATGAAAAGATGTACAATATGTCCGAATTTCTATAGTTTATTTATTTTCCTGCTGAAATCACGCGCACACATATACACGCATGAAAGAAAAAAAACTACGGCAGCTCAAGGATCGATATAATTAAATTTAAAATATCACGAAATAGTAATATGGACAAACAATATTTATAAGATAACATCAACTCCCAGCATTATTCTATTTCTTCTACTGTAATGCAGATTATTACCCATAGTTATAAGCACGTTAAGTAAAAGTCTTGTGACTTTTATCGTGAGTTTTGTATAAGAGAAAGGATAAATAAAACTTTTTGTAACATATAAAAAGTTTTATAATTCAAGTAAATATAAAAAGTAATGCAATTTATATCTACAAGATAGTTATTGAAAAATATATAAATATACAAGATATGCGAAAAAAAGTAACAAAAACGAATGATAACATCTAAATAAATTTTCTAAATTAAAAAGAGAAAAAAAGTAGAGTAAAAGCTCAGTTTTGCGATGGTTTCAAATATTTCTAAACTCACTGCGACAGTTAGCAGATAAGATAAAAGAATAGCAAAAATGTTCTTTATTTGAAAAAATAGTAACATTGAGAGATAAAATTTATACATCATAGCCGGACATAATTAAAATTAAACAAATTATGGTTGTAACACATTTTTGGTTTGTATCTTTTAATCGGAAAAAGTTATTCCGTCTGAAATAACTCTTGATTACTTCCTCTGTACATATTATTGTATAAAATTAGAATCAAGCACCTAATCGACTATAAAAGAGTGCTATAGCGGGATCTTCGCACTCGGAAGTCATTAATACATCTCGAAACTTATCCAGAAGTTGTAGCAACTGGGATCTACGAATATTTTCTAAATACATAATCTCCTCTAAGTGATAATCTCCGTCAAAATAGCCAAGATGGCACAGTCTATCGAGTAATTTCCTGTCATCGGAAGGAATATCATAATCTTTCGATTGATAGTCGTATAATACATCCTCCTTATCTGTGAGCGATAACTCCTCTTTGATTTCGGTAGGCGTTCCTTTTGGCGTTTCATTCAAACTCCAGGTGCTTTCGCTTTCTTCTATTCTTGCACTTGTATCATGCGTTTGTTGGTCCTGTGTGTCCTAATATTAAGTACAAACAAAAGAAAACATAAAAAAAGCTTATTGAGACCGAAATATTTATTCATAATAAATACGATCTAGTCATGACAATTTTTTTCTCCCTCCCTCTTTTCCTTCTCCACTGCCATTATGATTGATTTATAATAGAATTACACGGTTGAATTACGCAATTTACCATAGAATTATTACCAGTATTACGTTCAGTCTGTGCAAGAAACTGTCTCTTACACAGATCGCGGAATTAATTTCTTTTGTCATTTCAATCTTGATCAATTTTGCTAATGTAAATATACCAAGTAATAAGCTATTTATATGTCACTAATAAGTTATACACATTGTGACTTACCAGTGATAAACGGCCATATACCGTTGGTACATATCGCACATATGTGTGTAACTGTAGAAGTAAATGATTTTTTAATAGCCATATGATTATCTTTACTAATTGTGTTTGCTGCTGCGGCTGGCTCAAAGGATTCAGCTTTTGGCTAATTGAAATTGGTAGCGAGAAATCGTTGATTACCTGGGAACATACAAAATATAATATTCACAAAGTTTTACCAGTAATTCAATAATTAAGTTCTATTTATATTACATATTACTCACTTTAAAGTAAAAAAAAAGGCAAGAAATGTTAAAATTAATATGTAATATAAATAGGGGATGCAAAACACCAGAGAATATGTGAAAATAACTATGGTGCATGTACTTGAAGTAAGCAAATTCCCGGGAAGTGTTCGGAGAAAGAATCTAGCAACTGGCTAGTTAAAACAGCATCGGGGGAGATAACATAAACGTTGCTCTCGCAAAGTGGATAAATTATTGTAGCCTTTGCCCAGTAAACTAAATGGCCAGCTAGCTGAAACACTTGCGCAAGTGTCAGATCTGAGTCTGCGGCTAAAGTCTGCAAACTTTTTAATGGATTATACATCTGAATCAAACGTTTAAGCGCCGGAGAACAATCTATTTGCAAAGATTCTAACAAGTCCAATGGCTCAGTTAACAAGAGTATGCCATGATAAGGCCTTAAACTGTTCAAACACCTGCAAAATAGATACGACATTATATAAATATATGAATTTAAAGTGGAACGTTATATAAATATATTTAAAGGAACTGGAAATCAGGAATACCCCTTGGAATAAAAATTCAGTTAAAAATAAAAAATGACAAAAAATTTTTAATAAATATAAATACGCACTCGTAATCTTAAATAATCTTTGAAAAGTTTCTGGGGTTAACTATTATAATAAAATTTCTTCATCTGCGCAAAGGTACTTTACATATCTCATATTTGATAATAACAATGTTATTTAGCAAACCTGTCTATAATCTCCGGATCGATAAGTAGTCCTTTTTTATGTGATTGATGAACTTTTTGCGGAAGACAGAAGCGTACTTGGATCCACATGTTAATCATAATATTGACAATGCCAGAAGAGCTAAGATTGCTAAACACAGACTTTAAACCACGTGCCAACGAGCTTCTTTGAAGGATCAACTCATATGGTGATTCATCGCAGTCGCTTTCACCTTCAGATCTAAAAGTATATAGTTTAAAACATAACTTTATCAACAAAAAAAGAATGAATGAATAGTTATAATATAATAGTCATAATAGAATAAGTTATTCACCTTCCAGCAATCTCATCGTGTGTCGATACCATTATCTTTATTTCGTCCGTCAGAAAACCACATCTTTTTTCTTCGTGTCTCAATGCTATGCCTAATCTAAACACATCTAAATGCTACTTCCACATGTTATAAATACTCTTTACGCATATGCCGAAATTATATTACCTTTTGCTTAGATCATAGTAACACTTTACTATCGAATGACTTGCTTGTGCTTGCAGTGCAAAAACTATATTGAAAAGCATAGAGGAGTTTACTTCCTTTAAACCACGAGATGGAACCAAAGTTGGATGTCCAACAAAGCGAACATCATTTACTTTTAATTCAAATTTCTGTTCACATAATTCTGGCTTTACAGCAAATAAAGTAGAGAGAACTTCGTCCGTTAAACCAGTTAAATTTCCATTACTTATGTTTGATGTCGGAAACGGCAAAGACTGTTGAGTAAAATACAACATATTACCAAATTAATTATTATATTAAGAAAAAAAAAAATAATTTTTTAACGAATATTATTACATGTGATTTAAATAAAAACAAATACCTGCAATAAATCTTCTGTATTGGTCAATGAATAAGGATTCTTTCGTCTCGTGCATTGATTCGAATCCCTCACATGGTTAGTCATATGTGGATATCGAAATAATAATCTGTCACCTTTGCTGTCGCTTTTTACCAAAATTATACTCAATGGATGGATACCCATATTATTCAATCGACAATCAAACATATACAAACAATGAACTAGGTTAGGTGATGTATAAACTGGAGTAAACTATATACCGGACTGGAGTGACTGGACTGGAATGGAAGGAGAACTCCCATGCTAGCGCTAGCACCCGGGCCTACAAGAAAAAAAAAAGGCGGGTTGCTTTGCGGCGATTATGTCTCTCTGTTTAATGAACTTCTGATTGATCGGTATTCGGTACTCGGTGATATTAAGTTACGCTATAAAGTAGTGGGTTATATTTTGTATATGTATGTACATATAAAGTAGGGACAATAAATTACAACTTTAAATTATATAAACAATCTGATGTTATTCTCCGGCTGAATCTAATACATGAAATACTTGTAGATTGTCCATATCCAAGAATAAACATTTAAAAATGTCATTGTAGAAATCCGGATAATATTCGCACGCCCGCTGGCAATCGGGCGTAAAATTTATTTCCAACAGCTTGGGCTGCATTTCGCAGTCTCTCCACTCTAGCATCAAGTCGGCTGCGTAAACGGCTCTGCTTTGCGGACTCTCGGCTATTCCCTTCGGCGACGGCTGCGCGACTGCAGCTTCGAAGGTCTGTCGTAAAACGGAAAGAACCTTCGGCTCGACATAAGTCTTCCAAGGATAATCAGGATATTGATTTTCCCATTCTACAATGAAATCGGCGCATTTCATATGAAACAGCGGATTCTCCTCGGTATAATTCATCACGGTGAAATGTTGCATATATGTATCAAAATTATTTAGAGCGAACGGTTGATTTGCAAAACGCAGAAAGAAATTTGCATAAGCGTACGCGCGTAGCGGCTTTACAGATTTAAGCAACACAACGTATCTCATATCGAATTTCACTTGGTTGATGTCCGGTCTGTCGTACAACACTGGCCGCGTAATGTACTTCTGTGCAATTTTCGGACCCGTGCAAGGCAGTCGCAGAATGTGATAGAGATTGTTCGCAATATGAGTATCTAAGCCTCTCGCCAAGTTCCACGGTTTGCAAATCCAATGATTATCCAAATTCTTATCTGCTCGTTGCGTAAAATAAGCGACAAATTGTGCCAATTCCATGCTCAGATTGTACGTCGTCGGTAACCATGCTGGATAAGTCTCGAGAGTGTCCGAGTCATACAATTTCTTCGTTGCTTTTCTTCTGCATACAATCGATAAAAGATCCTTCGTTGTCAAGACATTCTCATATGGAAATTGATTTATAAAAACGTGGGGTGAGGAAACATTTAATTCTTTGTACGTTTTGTAGTGAGATACGAGCCATAGGATGTCTGCCTCTTCTTCGTTGTCAGTGATTTCAAATGCCGGATCTGTCAAATAATTATTCACATAACTATATTGTGAAAATACTTTTAATTTTCTACTGGTATCTACTTTGATTGCATCCAGGTTCTCTGGCAAACTTTCGGGAACATGACCTGCTAAAAAATAATCTACATCTGGCTCGTTCTGTTCAAAACTTTTATCTTCAAAAGTGCTGTGGACCCAAGGCAATAACAGGGCACGTCTTTTTTCAGGATCTTTTGTCTGACCTTCTACAAAATCTCTCGTGATTTCATCGCCTGCAGCAACGTCTCTTACAGGAAATAGAAGCGTATAAATTACACCTTCTGTCATATGCAGAAAAGGAACGGCTCTAAAATTTGGCTCATCGCTGTGGTTTATCGCTGAACCAACCTCATCCATAATATACCATACTGGCATTCTATCTTCTATCTCTCCATAGTTAACCGAATATGATTGATTGTAACGCCACATTTCGTCCATAACATCCTTGATTTTCTCTTGCTCATCTCTCTCGGTGTTCAGTCCCATGAGAAAGCACATTCGATCAAGTAGGCCAGGTACTTGAATTAAATTCTGTTGAGCATTACTGACATCGTATGTCCATGCATGATCAATGAGATAAATATTATTGGGATCTTGCGTAGAAATACCATTTTCCGTAGATACTATTAGCTTCCATATTGGTTCTGTAACATGCTTTTCTCCATTTTCATATTCTACTTTTGCCAATTGAAAGACAAGGCCAGCATCATAAATCTGATCTCTTAACTTGTTGAATAAAACTTTCCAGAATAATTGTGGGACACCATAGGACTGAAGTTGTACTTTATGTGTCGCAAGGAACACATTAAATAAGTCAACACCATCCATTGTGAAAAATAAATAAGCTGGCCTAAAACAAACAAATATTTAGCAATTATTTATTCAATATGAAAAACAACAAAGTCAAATGTATAATACCGAAAAAGAACCTTGCAAATAACAGTACAGTAAGTAAAGAATTTTTATTTAGCAGCACAATCAAGTAAATCAATAAATCTATTAACAATGAAATTTGTAAAAGGAATATTTTTTTACTCATATAGGTTAACTTCTCTTTAGGACCCTCCCGCTCCCACATAAAACTTTGCAAGTTTGCATTTTTCACGTTTCCGCCCTAGGGGAAAAGATACATGATCCATGTCTAGGAAGTGGAAGAGACGTCCGATCAGTCCGATAGACTCGCCTCTCCAGAGTCTCCAACCTCTCCGCCACCCCTACGAAGTCAAAAGGTTCTCAACTTCTCTTGAGGTTCTGCGGAAAACAATCACAGAGCCGTATTAGCATCTTAAACTTAAGACTACGAATACCGACTACTGACAATTTATAGTATACGTGACGTAAACTATAGATTTTCAGTATACTGGCAGTATAAATATGGAAATGGATATATATATATATATCAAGTCAAAAATAAAAATTTTTTTACAAAAGGGTAAGTCTTTTACAAAAGGGGATTAGTATCGCTCATGATGTAAAAAGAAAAAGAAAGGGGTCACCTTTCTTTTTCGCTCGCTCTTAAGGCTATCGCTCATGCTACCGCTTAAGCCTTAAAGGCTATCGCTCGCTCTTAACCCTAATTGGTCACACTGGGTCCAATAGACCCAAGCGTTTTCTTGACTTCGAAAACGACCCAGTAAACCAATGGAAATGGGCTATTTTTTTACATATGTTAAATTAATTTTTTGGAAATCAAACCTATACAGTCTTTTTAAGGAAGACTTAAAGTACAACAAGATATTTTTTTTTTTTTTTAAAGGTTACCTACAATTTTTTATACACGTGCAAACACGCTGGGGTCTATTGGACCCAGTGTGACCATTACGGGATTTTTCGGAAGTGTGACCAATTAGGGTTAAGACTATCTCGCTCTTATATGCTACCGCTTAAGCCTTAAAGGCTATCGCTCGCTCTTATAGGCTACCGCTGTTAAGACTACCGCTCCTATAGGCTACCGCTTAAGCCTTAAAGGCTATCGCTCACTCTTATAGGCTACCGCTGTTAAGACTACCGCTCTTATAGGCTACCGCTCTTAAGTCTACCGCTCTTATAGGCTACCGCTCTTAAGTCTATCTCGCACTTAAGGCTAAGGCTATCGCTCGCTTTTATATTAATTTAATTTAATTTAAATTTTTATTGGAGTCAACGGGATTCGAACCCGGGATCCTCTTCGGTCCTCTTGGTTTTGACGCCTAGCACTTAGACTGCTATCCCAAACTGCCCCCCCGATAAATCAACTTATCCGACCGCCTTATATGTTACATGTATATATATTTTTCTCGCTCTCTCTCGCTCTCTCTCGCTTTCTAACGCTCTTTATATATGTATATATATATATATATGTATATATATATCTACCTTTCTCTAATTCTAAAAATTAAAAAAAGATGAAAAGTAAGTTAAAACCGAGAATAAAGTTAATCTGCATTAATAGAAATAAACATAAAAGATAGAAAAACACGCAGTTTACATTTATCGTCTACGATCGGTATACATATGTACATTCCGAAACTCATCAAAAACTAAATCCGCCGCCTGCGGCCTGCCGAGTGCCGAGTGCCGCGATTCCATGATCGCCACTGGTAAGCTAAGCAGAGTCAGCACTGCTGTGCTGTATTCATGTCTTCATGTTTAGTTTATTAGTGAGGTTATCTGACGTACGAAGAAAATATACGAACTGCTGAAACTATCGGCTGATATAATGTAAATATAATAAAAATAAACCAACCTAAAGAGCAGAATATCAGTGTTTCTTAAAAATTTAATTTAATTTAACGAAAAAAATTGAATTCTGTTTTGTATTTTAAGTACACAATAAATGCTTATACTAATGGTAATTAATTTGGTATTAATTTGTAACGTCTAATATACACATTTAACTTTCACGTTATAATTACGAAATCATAAAAATAAGGATACATTATATTATTATAGATATCAAATTGTTGATTTTGATTTTTATCTAACCTATATTAATCCAGGTTCTCTTCATATAACGAGACTTTTTTTTAGTTTTAGACCATGACAGCTATAAAAGTGCACGGTGGTATCGATATTTTAAGGCTACCAGTAAATGAGGAGGAACATGTTTGTCCTCCATGGCGTATCAAATATACCCAGTCTCACATACTCCATTCTAAGTGTTCCAAGAGCGAAAATGGCTGTGGTACCAATGACGCAAATGCCTGCCAATTTTGCGTGTACGTTATTCGTTAATCGTTATCTCGAAAATGTCATAATATCAGAAATGCATCTCTTATTCTTATAGATATAATAATGCGTTAGAAATGCCACATATGCCAGACATGGTGTTTCCCAATAACGTGTTATCTCTCACCCATCATAATGGAGCGTTGCTGCAATTTAATGCCTTGGATGCTCTAAAATGTGTTTCCAATGGGAAGATTAATGTGCAGCTTGCTTGTGCAGAAGCATGGAAAGAATCAAGGTATATGCAAAATGCTTATTTTAAACTTGATAAGTTTACATACCGTTATATTTTATCTATTCACATATGTATCGACAGATCAGAGAGTAGTGAATATCTAGAAGAAAAGATCAAGCCTTTTGATTGGACATTTACTACCAATTATACTGGTACAATATCCGGCTTTAAAGTCGAAGAAACAGATGAGAGAATTGATATGGATAAATTAAAACAGAGAGATAAGATTATGTTTTATCACGATTTAACATTATTTGAAGATGAACTTCATGACAATGGCATTGCAGCGAGTTCAGTCAAAATTGTAAGTTATTTCGTAATATACTTCTAATAATGTGCCACAAAGTTTCATTCCTCTTGATTTTTTTTGTAGAGAGTCATGCCCGGCAGTTTTTTTATACTATTGCGATATTTTCTTAGAATCGATAATGTAATGCTACGAATAAATGATACACGCATTTACCATGAATTTGGGAAAAATTACTTATTACGTGAGTTTACGTCACGAGAAGCTAAAGTTCAAGATATTCGTGTAAGTAATACAGCATAATGACATTATAAGAGTATCGTGAAATTTATTTCTTTATTTCTTTAATATATTAAAAAGAGTTATATAAATGTATCATATGTCACACACATTATTGTTAACTATTTAGCTAACTTGGAATTGATAATGATTAAAGTCTGTAATTCTGTATTGATGATTAAGTATAGGGAGTTAAAATATATTATCTCTTCGTAAGGTTTCCCCGGCACTCTTCCTGGAACCAAGTGCAATAGCACCACATTTGCCATTAACTGGAAGTCTATACCACAAACTAATGGTACCTGAAAAAGAAGAAGTTAAATTACGAGAAGATACAACTGCCCAAAATAAAAGTACGACTGAAAAGAAATTAGCACAATCTGATAAACATACGGCAGACAGTTCCATCACTTAAGGCTTGCGCTAAGATTTTGATGTTATACGACGGTATTTTCTCGATAGATGTAAAAAATGATTAGAAAATTATACACACAAATCATTAATTCTTGCTGGAACATTTCGGGAATATATACATATGAATTTAAAGATTGAGAGAACAATAAGAAAGTTGTATTGTCTCTTTATCTGAAACTAATATTAAGAATCCATCGCAATTGATCTTAATGCGTGTCACTTTAGTATCATATCTTTTTCTTTCGTGTAATTTTTAATAAGAAAAAACTAATAAAAACGAGCAAAACTGCTGAATTAACTTGTTTAACAATGTTTTCTTGAATGGCGCTATATGCTTACTCATGTGACGTTACAACCAGCAATGAGAAGAATACACAATGAATTTTAACACGACCTCCAAGGGTGCATTCCACTTGACGCTCGCAATGCTCTTGGAATTATTTCATCCTTGTTGTTTGTCAAATGTTAAACAAAGATGAATAAGGCTCACGAGCGCTGTGAGTGCCAAGTGGAACGCACCCCAAGTGACCTTGAGCACGAAAAATCACATTTAAATAGAGACAGAAGAGTTTATAAACGGAGACAGCAGAACGGCGTTATGAAATTAGAACTCTAGTTTATACTTATATTTAAAAATAGATTTTTAAAAATATAAAAGTACAGAAAAATCATTTTATTCAATGCAATTTCAATATTGAAACAGAACATTGTGATTACTTTTATTATTAAATTTCACAAAATGCTCTAAAATGTGGTCATGCCATGTGTTCTGCTTAGTTATTTTATTTACGTCTACGTTGATATCAAAATTTCAGCCTGAAAATAAGTAGACGGATTTTCTTTCTGGGAGCTAAAAATTTTCTTGCAAAAAAAATTATATCTTAGGTATAATGTCCTGTCAAGACCATTGTTTCTTATACATATGGCTTGGGAACGTTTATTGCATGTATCTCGCACACCGAAAACTGTGCAAATTAAATTGCTCGATTGATCCTGAAGCAGAAAGATAACGGCCTGAGGAACGAATGTTGAAAAAAGCGCGACTGGGCCTCTGTCTCGGATAAGACTTTGATTAGATTCAGCGCGAAGAGAATGCTTCGGCTCGTGTTCCGCCATAAACACCATCGCGTCTACTACTTTTCCTCGCCGATCATCAAGTAGAAAATATACGAAAAAGAAAAGGGGAGGGCAAAGAAAAAAGAGACCAAGGGAATTGACCGATCACGGCTTTCTGGCTGGGTCGTCTTCCACGATGGTTCGCGGCCGCAAAAAACTTGAGTGAATTCTATCGTACGGATCGCGGCGCGGCGAGAGGGCGGAAAGAGAGGAAGGAGAGAAGGCGAGGCGAGAGGCAGCGCGAGGAAGAGGAGGAGGAAGAAACGCAACAAGAGCAAAAAGCAAGGAGGTCGACCGTCGACGACGACAGCCACAGCAGTCTCTCTCGTGAGTAGGCTTATCCCATTGCCTCCGTCCCACCTTGTAGCGCTCTCACACGCTACCAGCGGGTGCGTAGGTGTTTCCGGCCGGCTGAAGAAGCACGGCCGTCTCCGTCTGCGGCCTGCGCCCAGCGCCCGTCGACGATCCAGAAGAGGACGGTCGAGGCAAGAGGCAAGATGGAGAAACGAGGAAAAAGAAAAAGAGAAGAGAAAGACGAAGAGGGAAAGAGACGGAGTGATGACGAGGTGGTGGCGAGAATGGAAGAGCTACAGAAGGAGCGATGAAAAGAGAGAGAAGGAGGAGGAGGAGGATGGTTGGGGGGGGGGGGGGGGGGAGAGCTTCGGTCGAGAAACGGAGAACACTCGGCCGGAAGCAGTTACTCGCGCGATGCAACGAAAATATCAGGGCGTCCGTTTCGCAATAGGTCTGCCCGCGTCCGTGCCCGGAGTTTAATATAGAATACTCGCGGCCGGCTCCGTCGCGAAAACATCACGCTGACATCGACTGTACGCGGTCCTCTCCCTCTCTTTCTCACTCGCTCTCGCTCTCCCGTTCTCTACTGCAGCCATCCGAGAAAAACGTCGCCTTCTTTCCGTCGCAGCCTTCTTCTTCTTCTTCTTCCTCTTCTTCCCTTCGGTCAGGCGGACGCGAAGCGCGGGGCCCCTAAAATTAGGCTCGTGCCCACTCGCTCGACGTGCTATCGCCGCCACGCCATGGCCACCGCGGCCGCCGGCCACCGTCGCCGCGGATGACATCGGAGAGCGCCGGAGATCCGGACTCGTCGAAGGTCTTTGTCCGTGACAGTGGTGTGTGCTCCGCGGTGGCACGTAGCGACCTTTGAATAGCAGAAACAAGGTGCGCGGCATCCGGCATCCGGCATCGGTGGTGGCGACGGCGACACGTAACGAGTAACGAGATTCCGTCATGCAGATTCTCTTCTGTCCTCCCTCTCCGATATCGCGAAATGGCAATTACCACCCCATACTCCGTAGGGAAGCGGGATCTTATCGCGGCAATTCGCGGAAACGTCACGCTACTCCGCGATGCTCCGCGATTCTTTCGCTTCGACGCGACGCGAAACAAGAATGGTTTAAGAAGAAGCGAAATCTTATATCAATTCGCGAATATTATTTCGGTGTTTCAATTAACATCGATGTTATTTGACAACTGACTTTTCCTAGAGGGCCGAGGGGAGCGAAAGAATGAAAACGTTATGTCACCTCGCAGGTTCTTATTTCGATACCTTGAAATCAGATCGATGTCATCCTGCAATTTAGCAGCTGAAGGATGAAAACGTGATGTATGTAATGTAGAATGTAGATGTAAATGTAACGTTCATTCTCTCTGTCGTTTTCAGGTCACTGCAGAGAATAACATCGTCAGAGTCGAAATCGTACATTCCTTCAAGCCAAATTTCCTGTATCTTTTTACAATATTTTTTTCTCGCTTTGTCTCAATTAACATAGAGAGTAGAGAGTCTGGACTCTGGATAAATAATTATCTCATATCGAATGCACAAGGTGTAAAAGGCAAAATTAAATAGAGCAAATATATAATAATAAATGTCAAAACTAGTATCACATATATTTTTTAAATTAATTTAGATTCTCTCTTTCGCTTTTTTCCCCCTCCTCGATGTCCGCGCGAGGGTTAAGGGTATAGATATAGATCCCTCTTTTCATATGCAGAAAATATATTTAGTGTACCATGTATGTATACATATATTATAAGTACATGGTATAGAGCGGACATGGAAAGAAGAGATTTATTGACAATCACGCGGCGAAGCAAACTCCAGAGTACGGACCGGGCTCCCACGTTTTATCCAACCTCGTCATGTGGAATGTGGATCGTGCATATGTTGAGAGGGATGGGAAAGGGTGAAAAGGGGGAAAGGGTCCGCCCCCTATGATTTTTACAACATCTCGACATCGCGATTTAAATCCACGCGGAAATCCACTGTCGACGTTTCTCTCGTGATGCCCCGATGTCTTTTGACATGCTTAATGCTTAACGAGTCGCTAAGAGAGGGCAATTTTCCGTTGTCGCTGCGTCGATGGAGCGTGGAGGACCGCGAGGAAGGGATAAGTAACAACTGCATGACGAGAGGGACGAGGGACGAGGGACGAAGAGGAGAAAGAGGACGAGGTGTGGAGGAAGGGGAGATGAAAAAGGGCGGCCTAGTACTGCAGGCTCTTCGAGACTCTTCGTGGAAGACGTACGGCGGTGGTGGACGGCAGGAGGCGAGAAAGGAATGCCACTTCCGGTCACATGACACCACTGGACCAGCCGGCCACTTTGCTCTCTTCTTATTTTCGGCTCGTCGCGCGTGTCCGGGCCTCTTTCCGTCCTCTTCCTCTCTTACGCTCTGTCTGTCTTTTTCTTCTTCTAATCCTCTCCCTCTTCTCGATTAACGCACGGCGTCATAAATCGGTCACGAACGAGAGAAACAGACGCCGGACTGGACCGGACGGACGACCGGCTGGCTAGCTGTTTTTCGACTTTCGTTAACGACGTCGTCGCTCGTCGCTCGTCGCCCGTCGCCCGACGAGATCTCCGGTCGATAATTTCGAACCGTGGACCATGGGATGCACCATGCACCTGCGAATCACCGGTCGAGAAAAAAAATATCGTTAGATAATACTTTCTTGCAGAATAAAGACGTTACACTTTCGTCATGCTCATTATCTCGCCGAAATATATCGATTTCTGGGAGAAACGACGTTGATCATGATCAGTAGTGAAAAAACAAGTGCGTAATGAGCATAATGAGATCGCCGTAATGAGATTTTGGATTTTGTCTTCCGGTTAAGTCTCGCATTCACTCTATCTTCACGCTAAGTTAACATCGAGAGAAGAAAATTAAAATTCGAAAGAGATATCTACTCCGACTTGGCTGAAGCAAAATCGACCATTATTTTATTATTTTGTGATTTTGTTAATACTGAAGTATCCCTAAATGCGCAGAGGGTCGCATCTTATACTTAAAGATTATTACGTATGCACTTGGAATTTTTTTTAAATTATGCACGGCGCAAGACGTGTGTCACAATTTTGCCGTTAACCGTTCTTACAGCTATACCGCTCTAGCTATCTCGATTTTCTTCCTCGACAGATTCGACGGCAGAACTCAGCAGAACTACAAACTGCATTGAACTGCATCGCGCCGAGCCTAGCCGAGCCGCGCCACGGCCGCGGCCGGGCTAACGGGCTTACATCCGTTCGCTTCCCTCGCCGCTCGTCACGGTGTATTCAATTGCCCGCTAATGACGATCTGGGACCTCTCGGTAATGATCGCCTTGTCGATCGGCTGCAAAGCAAACAGAGCAGAAGCAGACTCTCGCTGTGGCTTCTCCGCTTCTTGGCGATGACGACGACGGCAACGACAAGACATATTCCTTAGGGCCCATGATATGGAGCACGATCGACAACAAAAAACAAAAGGAACGAAACGAAATATCCAACGGTCTATTCTCTATTGCCTATAGATATTCCATCGCGACTCGCACCCAAGACGTCTCGTAAGAACGATGTATGTCCAAGTTTTGCAATAAAACGTTCAAAAGTTCAACTTGTATACTCGGAAAGGAAATGTAATTAAATGAGAATAGCATTATAATACAGAATGTATCTAGAGTCTAGACTTTTCAGATTAAAAATTATTACGCCTTACCTATCCATTTACCAAATTATATTTTTTTCTTGAAACCTTTAGGTTTAGGTACTTTATCGGAATTACATTCTCTAAAATGTAATTACATTGCGTGCTTTAAAATGAAAATGAAGAGCTTAATGTAAAGGAATCGAATTGGGGGGATGGTTAAACACGTCTTCGCAGATTTCTCTGCCCGACGTGCCGAATATATAGATGCACAAGTATATACATATCTATGCATGATATATACATATATAGACATATATATATATGATGTATGTATATATATATGTATATATATTGTATATGTATATATATATTTACAAGACATATACAGATTGTATAGACTTACTATTAATAAAAACTTCTTTTCTTTCGCTTGGCGAGAGACACACCCGCGTGCGCGCATACAAACGCATGCGTGCGCGCACACATACATACACCACATATATGCACACGTACATAACACCCGCACTCGCGTTCCATTCACGCCTTCGTGTCCTTTCGCGCCTTCGCTAGTCGATCAGTGTGCAATCGCATTGTCTTCAATTCGAGACGAAGAAACGAGGCACCAATTAAACCACCAGTTAAAACCACCAGGTCAAAACCGGTGATTTAAGAGATTCCAAAAATTCGTCCAAAGACCAGATGTCGTTCTGTGGTTTGACTGGAAAACCATTTGTTCGTTGTTCGTCTTCTCACTTGAAACGAAGAAATGCTCTTATTGGAACGGTTGGCAGGACCGTAATCGTCAAGACTCGCGAATCGCGAAAGGACCAAGGCCAACTCGACTCGCATCGCCTCACATTTACCTAGTTCGATCTTCTCCGTCACACTATCGCATTCATCTTTCATTAGAAACCTCGTTACGCTTTTTTGCACTGTCTAGACGTTCTCGCGCTGAGGCCATAACGTTCTTTTCGTGCTGTCCCGATATCATGCTCTTAACTTATCCCCGTGGTCTCAATGCCCGCCCTTCGCGGAAGAAGGGTGAGCGAGCCATCGAGAGAGACAGAGACAGACACAGACACAAACACACAGAGAAAGAGAGAGAGAGAGAAAAAGAGAGAAAAAAGGAGAGATGAAGAGAAAAAGTAAATTCGCTATTTGCCGCAATCAGCGAGAAAAGCGAGTGCGAGTTCGTCTGCGATGTTACCGATCTTAAGTCCCTATTTATAGCTAACGAAATCACTGGGGACGGGATGGGAGTTGGAAGCCCGGGAGGGGGGGGGGGGGGCGGCGGCGCCGGCTTCCTCTTTCTCGCGACTCCATTTTCGCGCGTACACGCCGACGCCGCATGACCCGTTTTTAAATGACAAATGCTAACTGAGAAAAGTATGCTCGCAGGACTAGATAATACTGGAGAAAACATTAACGAAATGGAAAAACGCGACGATCTGCGCGGGCGTCCGCTATTTTTCGTCTCGCATGTCTCCCTCCCCCCTTCCTTGTACATGTAACCATTGCAACTGATGTAACTTGATTTTACTAGCTCCCTTGCAACGCATTTTGCGCCATTACTCATAAATCATGTCGTATAACACAAAAATTAAAGTTTAAAACTCTGTTTCTATCTCTTACTCCCTTTTCTTCTCTCTTTTACCAGCCCTTTTACCATCAGAAAACTTTCGCCATGCTAACGGGCTTTGACTCAGCGGCCGCATTGGTCCATACCATACGTATACGCACAGATGTCTATATAGATCTGTGCGTATACGTCATTGGTACAATTTGCTTACGTTTCTCTGCCCCCTTCATTCTACCAATCGTTTCTTGCTCTACCATGAACCATACACTTAGCGTTACAGCCGCAAATAAATTAACCGTAGAAAAGAGAGTTTGTTCTTTATACAAACATAATATACAATATACATTTCTATCTATATATATATATATTTATATATATAATATATACTTTAGCTTTTTTCTTTCCTCTGTAGGTGTGTGTAATTCCTCCCCACTCCCCCTTCCCCAGACCCCGATATATTACCGTTCGTTCGATTTCGCTCGATGCGTGTAATTCATTATGTATAGAGTTATCTATGCGTAAGTGGTATATCTGTTTCGCCTATTCTGTAACTTTTAATGACCGTTTCATTATCGTTATATTGTCGTTGCACAGCTTTTTTATTATTATATATAAAATATCTACGCAACGCAAATATAATGATAATGAAACTGTCGTTAAAAGTTACAGAATCAGCCCCTGGATGATACGCTCTCTCTCTCTCTCCCTCTCTCTCTCTCTCTCTCTCTCTCTCTCTCTCTCTCTCTCTCTCTCTCTAGTCACGTACTTCATTCCTCTCCACCATTCGCGCACGCAAAAACACGCACCCGTATGGGAACAAACTTGGTCCTTTCGTATACTGCTTTCTTTCTCTCACTCACTCATATTCTCTCTCTCTCTCTCTCTCTCTCTCTCTCTCTCTCTCTCTCTCTCTCTCTCTCTCGCATGCAGAAACGCACCAAGCGTGAACACACAAGCACTCGCACGCACACATACGCACGCACTTTTCATGGAAGAATAATAAATAATGACATTCGCAGCGTCAAACGTACAGATTCGTCAAAATCCGATATTGTTCTTCTCGACTTAAATGCAGCTCTTGTACTTGATGCAATTAACTTTTGCTCCCCCTGTGACCCCTCCCTCACACACGTCCGATATGTCCATCAGGGCGGGGTCCTATATTCCTGAATTTCTCCATCTTGTTCCGGTCACTGAAGCGTAGAAAATTTCCACAACACGGCATTTCCACATAGATAGGCTTTCCCGCTCAAAGCTCCGGCGTGACTGGGTCCAACAGCCTCTTCTCCGGATCCCTCGAGTCTCCGATATCGCTGGTGATGGGGTGATGCCTGCTACTGGTTGCGTTCGTATTGCACCGGCAGCCCTGCGCCGCGTGACGCGCGTAGCACGCCTCGCAGAGGGTTACGCAACCTCGGAGGGGCCAGTAGCACAACAGGCAGGGCATCACCAGCGTTAGGGCGCCTAGGCAGGCCCACCTGGATGCCGTGCGGTTACCGGTACAGGAACACGGCTCGTCCGCGCAGCTCGTCGCGGCACCTTGGCCGTCCATGGTGCTTGCGACGCCACCGCCACTGCCGCCGTCCACGCAGTGGTAAAAGAGGCCCTTGACGCAACATAGGCACGACGCGTAGTCCAGAACGGTCTCTGCCGAGCAGAGGCACGTGTTGTCGCAGAGCCACTTGCTGGGCAGCGGAGGCGGTTCCCGGCACGACTCACATCGACATCTACCGCAAAAGTCGCATATGATCGACAGACCAGCCGGATCGTAGGTCCTCGTGCCAAGCGTGTTGGCCGGTTCCTTGGTGAAGGAGACCGGTTGCTTCGTGACGGCGTTCGTTGTCGCCGCGTTTGTCGACGTAGCGACAGGAGAGGCGCCGGGTGTCGTGCCGCTGAAACCGCGATTCTTCGCGCGGCCGCGCGCTCGATGCGTCGGCACCACCATGGCATCTTCGTGCCCTCTATGGTGGGGATGGTGGTGGTGGTGGTGATGATGATGCCTCCTCTCGGTCTTAGGACAGTCGGCGGCCGTCTTGCTGTCGACATCGAGGCGTCGTTCTTGATTGCAGCACGAGTTCTTGAACGGTGCCTCGACGTACTCGTTAATGGTCCTCTCGCCGTCCGGTCGCGGCGCGGCAAGGCTCACCTCGCCGATCGGGCTCCTGGGCGACATCGCGATCGTCGTTATCGTCGTGTCTGTGGACGATGGCGAAAGCAGACTTCTGGAATTCGCGTCGCTCGGTGACGTCTCTACGTTCTGCGGGCGACGCAGGGACGGCCTGCTCCGAAAGGAACTCGACAACGGCGTGAGAGGCATGGTGATTGGTGCCACGCGGGGCGGAGACCCAGGTACCGATTGCGACGCCAAGGGTGGCGGTGGCGGTGGTGGCGGCGGCGGCGGCGGCACGGACGGCATCGACGTCACGTGCACGAGCGGCAACCGCGGCGGCGGAAAGGGCCGGCTATGATCATGCACACGCGTCTCGGTGGAGACGAGACGCGAGTCCGCGTCCTGCAGGCCAGCGCCGTTGGCGCAGTCGTCGCCCGCAGCAATGTTTGCCCGCGAGGAGGGAGGCCGCGTGAGCGGCGATATCGCATCGTTACGCGACATCGGCCGACCGCTCAGTTCAAAACGTCCTGCTGCTCCTGGATTTTGTGGCGTTGGCGTCTCGAGATGACGTCGCTGCTGTTGATCCTGACAATATTGCCGTTGCCAATGTTCCACCTTCTTCGTCGCCTCCAGCTCCTCCCTCTCCTCGACCCGACGATGCTCGAGGCGGATACCAGCCGTGCTAGCTGGTCCTCGATCTGCTGCAGAGAACGATCCTCCTCGTGTATTTGTTGCCGTAGCTGCTGCTGCTGCTGCTGCTGTAGCTGACAACGACGCTGCGGCACGACCTGTCCAAGCTGATGCCGTCCGCTCGCTAGCCCATCGTTCGACGGACGTCGTCGATGTATCTGGCACCGATGGACGCTGACTTGACGTTGGGGTAAGTGTCGCCTCGGTATTCCGCACTGCCCAGCCCGCGCGAGGTGGTGACACTCTCGACGAGGGCGTTCCATTAGCGAGGATGGGGCTCGGTAATGCTCCGCGTCCGCTTCCTCTCGCCCTCGCGACACGCGCTTCATCCCCACCTGAAAACATGGCAACCAACATGTCGTGTTACATACTCGATCAGATCAGGTGCAGCTATTAAGCCAACTATCTTACAATTAGCTATCTATGGTTAGCTATCTTAGCGCACCGCATTTCGATAGATATCTCTTTAAAATATTAAATATTTTTTTAAACAAGTTTCCAAGCTTCTTTCAATAGCGAGTATTCTTTTTAAAGTATAGTATAATCCTATCTCTAAATCGAGGGTCTTTGTCTTTCGAAGATATTTTAACGAGAAGCAGTGCTGATGGAATTGAAAATCGAGATTTACAAGTGAAAGAAATTGCCAAGTGAGATTGATCCTGATGATGTTCTGGGTTCTGGGGCTTGACTCGAGTTTTCGGAAATGGAAAAAATCGGAAAGGCCGAGCGACGATGACGACGATGACGATGGGGAGGGATGGCGAGGTGTCGGGTCTCTGCACCTACGCGGTCACGAAGAGAGATTCCGTTTCTACGTGGGCGCGAGCGCGGTACGAGTGGGCCGCGCGGCACGGCCGCGGCGCGGCGGAGTTCTCGATTCGGTGGTCGCCAACCCACTCGCGGCGCCCACGATGTGGAAGAACCGGGAGAGTCTCGTTCGAGCACGACCGATCGCGTCCTCAACGGCGCGCTTTTACCTCGGCTAAAGCCGTGCGCTTGGAATTTTTCATTTTTATACTCTCGGCAAATGGAAAGCGGAAAGCGAATCGTCCGAATGAAAAACGTTATGCCTATCGCATTAGATTTAGAATATTTCGTCTCTGTGACATGAAAAAGGATTAACTCTACGGTGATCTGACCGTTAAATATGCAAGATATACTGTACGAGGTGAGAATAAAGAGTTGAAAAAAAGGAAAGAAAGAAAAAGAAGAAGAAGAAAGCGAGGATCGAAATTGAGAGCTGAGAGATGAGGAAATTGAGGGCCGAGAGTGGTAGAGACTGAGAGAGCCGAGCGTTACTTTCCGAGAACAAACTCTTGAACGTTCTCCTCGAACGTACTCCTCTACGACGAGAGCCACTCCCGAGTTACGCGCGAACCTGCATGTGTGTTACGTCGATTATCCGCGCGCTCACACACCTTCGCGCGTGCACGTCGTTCGCTCATTCACCTGTGAGCCACAACGATCGACGGCATGGTCGAGGAATGGCACAGAATTAAATTCAGCGACTAACTCGACTAACACACGAACGAGTTCCCGACGCGTTCAGCTTTCGAGGCGCGTCCGATTATTACCCGCGTTCCGAGAATCGTGCGTATATCGGCGATCATTAATCGCGGAGTGTCCGCGAGTTTCCTCCGGCGCGCGGCGCGGGCGCTTCGTTTTATCAGTCGCTCCACTTTGTCGTTTCCCCAGTTTCCCTGGTACAGTGCGCTTCGATTCGCGGCAACCCACGGCAACCCGACGCGAATTAGGTATATCGATCCTGCTAAAAAATCTTGAGACGCCCGTTCCGTTACCTCTCGAATCGAAGCTAACGTTCCACTTGCGTTACCGTGCGATGAGTTTTCGCGCCGCGACCACAAGGCGTGAATCTCGAATACCTGAAAACACCCACCCACACCCACGATCACCTTTTCGCAAGGATCTATTCCTTGCAAGCGCGAAATACCGAATCGTGGATAAAATTCTCGGTCGTTACCGAACGAATATCTCGTTACGAACGTTCTTCGCTCTTAATATGATTTAAAAATTACCGTAAATGCTTTATTAACGCATATTTGATGTGAAAATTCGACTTGCGCCACTCGCGAGCGCTAGACGATGTCAGCGGCGCGGCGGAGCGGCGGAATGGAGCAGCGTCGAGCGTAGAACGTAGAGCGGTCACGACGAGAAACAGGCGGACCATTCAGAAAGGGTGCGCTTGGAGTGGAATGCACGGGCCGGCTATCGTCGACCGACTGCCATAGGTCAAAGCTTTTAACCGCTCCGCG
The DNA here is from genome assembly GCA_035220615.1 of Leptothorax acervorum. Taxonomy (NCBI): domain Eukaryota; kingdom Metazoa; phylum Arthropoda; class Insecta; order Hymenoptera; family Formicidae; genus Leptothorax; species Leptothorax acervorum. Next base: position 1,741,473 of record JASTWQ010000009.1, on the reverse strand, counting down.
CCGCGCAGATAAGACGAGCGTTTCGCGAGCGAGCGCGAGAGAGCGGCTAGGGCGCTTCGACACGTTCCCCTGCCTCTCCCGATTCGATTATAATTTCACTGCCCGTTACAATTTCGCTGAATCTAGCGTTCCACGCGTGACCACGCGAAGATTCGGCCTTTCGGCCGCTTCGAATAGTCGGTTGATTGTATGCCAACAGAATTGACGATTGAAGTTTGAATACGAAAGAAAACGATGAAAGGGGACACAAGTTAGAGAATAACATAATCGATTGCGAGAGACTCGCTGTCAAATGTAATGTAGGAGAAATCACAATCGCAAGTAACACGCGTTTCGCTACCGTGTAACTTGATAAATTCTCCGATCCTTTCCTCTTATAGAGAAATACAGTCCAACTTAATTGCGTCAATTTATTCCTACGTGGTTTTACGCCATGACTATTCGTTGCTTACGACTCTTACGAGTCTTGTACTTTTTTAAATCAATTTTAAAGGCGAGCTGCGTGCTCGTGCCGATCAGTTAACTCTTTCCCGATTCGCGGAGATATTCGAATCATTTTTCATCGCAGATACATCTTTACGTCTTCGCGGATTTTCCTAGTGACGATTAGGCAAATGCCGAATCGATCATGAATCGCGTCACGCGTACGTGAAACAAAACAAGTTTGTAGAAAATTTCCGATAAATCAAATGATGAGAGAGCACGATGATTATATGCGCGACAACATCCGCGTGCCGCATTGCATGTTTGTCAAGTTCCTAATGAACATTACTTATATTACGTCGCGTAAAAAGAAGAAGCGAAGAATATCGCGCCTCTCTCGGGTTTTATAGACCCGCCAAGTTGGAATAATCTCAGAATAATCATCGTTTTCATTATATCGTGTATAATTCTGAAAAGAAAAGTTAATTCAACGACAAATCGCATCGACGTGAAAGTTAGACGCGAAAATAATTTGGCAGGCATATAGTGATACTAAAATATTATTCCTAAATCGATGTATATTCATGAAGCAAGCTTTTTCTAATTTTAAATCGAGCAAACGAAGCAAAAAGCATGATGTTACGTGAATGCACGCGCACCATGCACTATACCATGCGCAGTTAGCGTACCACCATACCGTCGCGCGCGGCATAAACAGTTTTTAACGCTAGTCGGAAACGTCCACGATAAGAACGGATAAGTTCTTCCTCCGATATCGGTTTCGGTTTCCTCTGCGGTCTAGATATGTACAACCAACGAACCGTCGCGCTAACAAGTTGCGATTAAGTACACCGATAAGATGAAAGAATTTCGGACTATTTACGAAACGTCTTCGACCGTGAACCATAATAATTCGCGTGTAGCAATTTATTATCGCGCAATTTTGTAAATCCGTGGAAACTTGGCCTGATAAACTATCCGGCTTCAAGCAAAATAGGTCCTAGCAACTGTCGCAATTGGCAAGAAGCAATATCATTCAGAGATTTTATTAAATCGAAAAACTTTTTAAGAACGCGATCAATAAAAATTATGAGGTCTTAACTGTCGGGGAAAGGGAGATCTCTTAATATTAAATAAAAATTCACGAAATTACGTAACTTGAAAGAAAAAAGCTCGGAAAAAAGTTACAATTTGGCTTCAAAATTTTCCACTATTTTTGTTATAAAAAAAATATGTATATAAAATAGAGAAAATCTGAAAAAGCCCCCGACAGTTCGTAATTATAACGTTTCTTTACAAAAAAGTATTGATATTTTTCAGATGGAACTAACCTACAGTACAAAATCATACTGATGCACGCAACTTGCTATGAAAGTTACAATTTTTTATAAATCTTAATTTTTTATAGACGTACACTCAAATGTATAACGAATAAAATAAAAAAATCCCGCATTGATTGCTATATTATTTTCTGAGAAAAAAATTCCTAAAAATAAGTTATTTTTTTCGCGCGACAAAGATATTTGCCTCCCAAAAAAAAAAAATGATATCGTGATGTATTTAATTCATAGAGCAATGTTGTAAACTCGGAGAAAAATTTCATGCTGTGGATTTTAGAAAGGAAGGAAAAGGTAGGCGCAGAGAGAGAGAGAGAGAGAGAGAGAGAGAGAGAGAGAGAGAGAGAGAGAGTGTGTGTGTGTGTTCCAAGAGGTTAGGTTAGCGTGTCCAAAAATGTTTTCAAGTGTAAGAGCGGACTGACTGGAGCACAAAGGAACGTCTATCGAGTCACTTTATAAATCGCAACGATACGATTATACATATATTAACAATATGATACATATCTATAAGATAGATTTCGAGTGCGGGATTGTGTATTTAAAATGTGAGCCTTATGAATACGCACGGAGATTCGCCCCTTCGCTCCCTCGCTCTCTCTCCGGCCCGGCCTACAAGCCCGTTATCTGTCGCATCGTGATTCGAGACTAGCTAACGCTAGAACGTCGCGCATAAAGCTCCTTTGATGCGAGTCCATGAATCCCGGCGTTTTAATATAGCGGCCTTTAATTCCGTTTGGAAACGAGCGCGATAAGGCCGGATACGGTTCTTCCTCCCGTTATCTGTTTCCCCGACGCGGACGCGGACGCGACGTTTCAGATTCGTGCGTAGCGCGATCCGCTAACGTGTTTCAATTACACGGGGCGATAACGCACGTCTTTCCTTCTCTCTATGCGTGCATGCACGCGGCCCGGCGCGCATGTAGTATCGCGACATTCGCGACATTCGCGACGCGTAATTGTACGTAGAAATCCGTGTGATTGCCGGAATCTCTCGTCGTGGTCCGTCGTCCGTGGACCACGGTCGATTACGGTCGATACGCTCTCGTTGACCTGATATGCGGAGCAGCGTGTTATAAATGTTATAATAATCAGGGTCGAGTGGTCGAGAGTACCACGCTCAAGCGTCTACAAAAGACACGAGACAAGCGACAAACGACAAGCGCGATAATTACGAGGATCTCTATAATTTCCAACAACCGTCGACACGTCAATGAAACATTGCCTCGTTAAATTGACAATTTTTAGCTTCAAATCCCCCACTCGCCACGCCCATAATGTAAGACTTACCTATATAATTGTAAGTCAAACCGCGCGGTTAGCTAATTAAATTTATAATTTACATGCAGATTCGAGATTAATGTCGCTACTAATAGCGAAACTTTTGGAAAAATAAACTGCCTAACTGGCTAACTGGCTAATTAACTAACTGATGTTCAGCCGACTTCACAGCTCACAATCAGTTAACCGCCGCGCCGCGCCCGCGCCGCGTGGAACTTTACGGTCGCAACTTCGATATTAGCGGATGTACATCCGGTCTGCAAGTAGCGATAACGAATTGATTGTGAGAAAAAAAAAACGAAGGGAGGTTGTATTCTTGCCCGGAAATCTTGAAAAGGAAAAATCCTAAATAAAACCAACGCGTCTCGATTGTTGTATACAACGACAATTGTTTGTCAGACATAGTTGAGAAGTAGATTAGACAAATTCTAATTAATATCACGACACTCATACTCTCGTGCTTATGCGGCGACGAAAAAAAAGTCACAAATTGCTAAGAAATGGCTTTCCGAAATTGCTATTTCTGCGCGCCATGTCAGCGACTCAGCGTAAAGCGCAGAGAAAGAATTAAATCACTTGAAAATTACGGAGTCGATCGAAGGTCGAAGGAAAGTTGAAAGCGCGATTCTTTTACGTCACTTTAAATTAAAAAATTAATTTCGCAGTTGCAACCTTTTTGTTTTAATCAGAGGAGACAGTTTTCTCCTATCTCTAATTGTATAAACTATGTAAAGTGCAACCTGGGACACACATCGAGCCGACACCGAGCCGATATAGGTAATAGAACTAATAGATGTTGGATCGTTTAATATAATAATTTAATATGAACGCTAACATAATAATAAGAGAAGAGAGAAGGGGAAAGTAGAAGGACTTACTGAGAATTCATAGGACTAGCGGGCGGCCAGAAAAGAAGAGGCGTGGGTTCCGTCGTGGCCGACGTGGGGTCGCCGGGAATCCTCCGGGACCAGCGAAACGCACTCTCACGCACGATCCCGACCGCGACGACAGTTGGCGGCGAGACGGTGAAGACGGCGAAATGGATCCCGTGGACGTGGACACTCGCGAGAGAACGTTCCCGAGAACGCGGCGGAGCTCCTCGAGTCGCCGTCGTCGCCGTAGATTCGGGCTGACGCTTCGTCGTAGCGACGGTTGAATCCGCATTCTCTCTCGACCTGGCACGGCGACGGCATCGGCACGGCGACGAGCCGTCGCGTCGCGTCGTCCGCGAGAGAAAGAGAGAAACGGATAGAGAGGGAGATCCGAATGGAAGCCGCGACCGCCGCGAGCACTCCCCGACGCGACGCGACGCGACGGGACGGGACGTGACGGGAGCGCGAGAGATCCGCTACTCGCACTTTCGTCCTCCGTTCATTCCGATTCCGCACTTGCCCCGCACTTGCCCCCTCGTCTTTCCGTACTTTAATTCTTGCACGCGACGGCTGGAGGATCTCGCGCTACGTACTCTTCTTTCTCAGGACACAGACGATTCTCCAATTGATGTTTTCGTCCAAGCCGTCGGAATGGTACATTACATCACGGTAACGATCTCGCTCGCGTTGGATTTCCTATTCGCCGGGCACTCTTTCTCTCGACCGAACTACGGACGAGGACTCTTTCTCGTCCGAGGAAACTCGTGGCAACAGCTGGATACCGGAGTAGAAACGAATCAGAGGGAGCGAGACAAAGATACGAATTACGAAACACACCCGATGACCGCCGACGAACGACTGACAATGGATACGCCGCGTCCGCACTCCGCAGTCCGCGAGCGCGAGCGAATCGAGCTGGAAAGGCGGCGGCCGACGCGACGCGACGCGCCGAAGGGGGACACGTCAGAGGGATGGGGAGGGGTGGTGAGGGGAAGAGAGAGAGAGAGAAAGAGAGAAGGAAAGGCAGGGGAAAAGGGACACAAGCACAGAGCAGCCAGCGGGCAGCGGGCAGCGGGACGAAGCTTAGGCGGAGGGGTGGGACGGAGGGAGGGGAAACAGGAAGAGAGACGGTGGGAAGGAAGCCATGAATGGCGACAGGCGGACGCGGGGATGGAGGAGAAAAAGTGAAAAGAGATGCAAGTGGGGAGAGCGCAGGCGGAAAGGAGCGAGGAGCACGTACTGCCAAAAGGAGTGGCGGGGAGAGGAGGGGAGGGGAAGGGAAAGAGGGAAGGATTCCCTTGGGCGCAGCGGCGCGGCGCGGGCGTTCGCGCATAGGACGGCGTCGCCATCTGACGATAACGTGGCGCAACGCGAGCGCCGCTCCCGGGGCCGGCTCGACGCACACGAAGCTTTTTATGAATGGACGGAAGCTATCATTGAGAGAAGCTTCGGATTGAATGAAAACATTACCTACGTCGTCACTGCCATGCGGCATCGCGCCGCCGTCACACACGGCGTCGGCGCGACTCGACAGTGACTGTGAGTTGTGACGGCCGCGGCTGTGCTCGCGTTCGATAGACGGAGCAAGTGGTGCCAGTAGTTGCGAGGCTGACAATGATGATGATGATGATGACGATGATGACGATGATGACGATGATGACGATGATGGTGGTGGTGGTGCGATAGACGACATCGTCATGTCATCTGACAATGAGTAGCGGCCGTGCCGCTGACACTGTAGTCGTCAACTACCCTGCCGTTTTCTTGTCAATTTTTTCAGCAGCCATACTTCTCCACGCTCCGTAAGAATATACGGTGCGAGCGTGAGGAATATCGATAGATGAATTATCGATCGGATATGAGAGGAAGGAAAGAGAATAAGAAGACATCACTGTGGATGATGTGATGCGATATAACGTCGCATTTCAGCGGCCGCTATGGTATTTTGAGAATGTTTGGAAATACTCTGTCTCTCTCTCTCTCTCTCTCTCTCTCTCTTTTCTTTCTTTCTCCACTATACGACACGAGACGTGATTTCTGGAAATGTTCATTGCACATTGCCATTTTCCTCTGGAAAGCAATACCCGTGGATAGGCGTTTTACACAGAAAAAAATTCTTGATTTGAAAATATCTAGTTTTTTTTCAACGTGGAAATCTTGAAATAAGATTACATTGCGATTTACAAGAATAATTAAACGAAGAAAACTTGCTTGAATGAAGACATTTATATAGTTCAACCAAGAAAAAAATGTTGACATAACACGTTGAAATTTTTATAAGAAGATTGGTGATCTTGCGTATATGTATATAAAACAATATAATCTTATAAGAATTCCAACGTGTTATTTCAACCTTTTTTTCTTGGTTCAACTATATAAATGTCTTCATTCAAGCAAGTTTTCTTTGTTTAACGCAATTATTCTTTCTTTAACGCAATATAATCTTATTTTAAGATTTCCACGTTAAAAAACTAGATATTTTCAAATTAAGAATATTTTTTCTTCTGTGTACGAAGAATTCAACTACTGAGTACTGAATTGAACAAAGATCAAAATAAATAACAATATATAGGTAAGAATAATGATGATTGTAATGATATAATTATTTGTAGACTATACATATATTAAAACGGATATATCTCAGGTTCGAAAAAAAAGAAAAAAGGAAAAGAAATTATTAGACTCTCTCTCTCTCATTAAAGTAGATATTTATTTTTATTCTACAAGTCTCTCTGTTAAATTTGATCTCAAGAGATTCCTAGGTTATTTTAAATATCATTAAGCATTAGACATGGAGGGAATCGATCTCGAGATGATCATGCTAGGTTTTCTCGGCCTCGGATTTTAGCGGATCGCGCAGGCATGGACAGACAAGCTGTACGAGCGAGCAACGAGGCGAGCTCGCGAGCATGCAGGGACCGGGACCAACAGAGGGCGCGGATAGAAAAGAACAGAGAGAGAGAGAGAGAGAGAGAGAGAGAGAGAGAGAGAGAGAGAGAGAGAGAGAGAGAGAGAGAGAAACAGCGCGCGGTTGTCTCGTTCTAGAGCACTACTCGATCCTACATTTATCCCACTCATTAATTCCATCCTCGTCGTGCACCGTTCATTCATTCGTAAGCCGACTTCTCACTCCCTCTCGCTCGCGTGCTACTCTCATCCTCTTCTCACTCCACTTCATTCCCTCTCCGTCTTATACGCGCGCGTAAACACGCACGTTCATTCATCTCGTCTCTGTCTGACCAGCACTCGTATCACTGACATTCCCCCCCCCCCCCCCCCCCTTCTATCCCACATCTTTTCTCTCTCATTCGATACCCCCGTCTCTTTCTCTGCTTCTCGTTTCTATCTTGCTCGCTTCCTCTCCTCTCCCCCCCCCCCCCCTCCCGCTACACCATCGACGCCGCCGCCATGCACCCGCTCGCGCAACCGGGCACGTCGCTCCCACTCATTCCCCTTTCTTCACCCCACGACATCTTTTCCCTTTCCTCCCTCCCGTCCTCCTCTCCACCCACCGATCTGACACATCCGCAGCGCTGTGAATACAGTGACGTACGCACGCGTAGCGCAAGCCCGGGCATTATTCATACGATCTCGTCAGCTTTATTGTTACCTATATTCAGATGATGAATGAAATGTTCCATATCGTCGTTTAAATTTCCACAGTTCGTCAAACGACTCGTACTTTTTAAGTTATAAGTTATACCTTATACTAAAACAAATGATTCAGAAACTACGGTGAGACAGCGATGCAATAGTTAAACTGGTCTCCTTCCTGCACATTTACATTATAATTAGGACTGCATATCGGAGAACGGGAAATGAACAATTAAAATGTAGTGCTGAGTGCTGACCAAGGTGTACTTCGTCTACTACTATCTTATCTATTACTTTGTCAACCGACTGATCGAGATAAATGAACGTGAATGGACGTGGAAGGTCCATTTATTTATCAGTCCGACACGACGTAACAAAAGTGTTTTTTCTCAAAAGACAAGCAGCGGGATCCTCGTCGGGGGCCTCGCCAGCAGCGCGAGATCTCGTTCTCGGTATTTTGCGTGCGCACTTGCGCCACGGGTTTGGCACCAGGCGTTAAAATGCCGTCTTCTCGTTTCTCCGGCAAAACGACTCCGAGACCCGAGCGAACCAGCCAAAACTTGTTGACTTATCGCTTCCTGGTAGTCGGCCGTCCCGTCCTGGCCGGGACGTTTCCAATGTTTGCCACCAATGTACGCAATGCGAAACATATGTTAACGTTCGTGGGATTTAGAGCGTATATCCGGAAAAATGACGTAGCTATTATTATTAGAAAAATGTCTCGCGCAGAAGTTAGTTTCTCTCCAAATAACATTCTCGAAAGTTATGAGTAAAGTAACATTCCCGATTACAATCATCATTAGACAAATGAAAATTATCAACGAAAATTAATTATTTTTGCGACGCTGAATCTCTGATTGATCGACGCTTATTACCGCGATATTTCATTGAAAAAATTTAAGTAAAAAAAGAGATCTTAAGTATATTTTTCTTCCATTTTTTTTAAATATTCGATTCTAAATTGCTGCCAAATAAAAAGTTAAAAACCTCGGCGCATTTTCGTGGTACGGAGGGTTCGACGATTCGTCGCTACATCGCTGATTCGGGGAGAGAAGCGGTCGGGCGGGCAGACAGGCAGGAGGCAGGCAGGCAGGCAGGCAGGCACGTTGAGCGAGGCAAGCGAGCAACGAGCAACGAACGAGTAAACGAGCGGACAGCCGAGTAAACTTTAAGGAAGGATCGCTTGGCTTACAATTAGACGTCCCGCTGGCAAACGAGTAGACCTTCTCTAACGCCGAAAAATCTGGTCGCGAAAATAATTCGCACCTACCCCTCTGGCCCTCTCGATAACACACTCTATTCCCGCGAATATGTCACATCACTGCATTCTTCAAAGACGATTAGCTACGACTTACGAAGGACCGCGGACATTTAGAGAACCTCCCCCGACATCCATGCTCAGGCACTTTTCTCTCTTCCCCACGTCAAGCAATAAGTTGGATCTTTCGAAAGATAAGACAGATTCCGACTTGTGTATGGATAAAAATTTCAGATACTGAAATTTGGTATTAAACACGCATCCAGGAATTAAATCGGTACCTGAATTTACGAATGTAAATAGAATCAAATAATCAGATGAAGAGCCTCGTTAGCCTATAAATTTCAAATTTTGCGTTAGATGCTGAAGAGGTCAACGAGAGCGCTAACAAGAAATATTGTGGTGGGTCAGATAGTCCAATAAATGTTGCGCCGCGTGCATCGCGTCGCGTCGGTGAGATTTAACTGAATGGAGATGCGTGGAATATCCTGTCCGCGATAATTGATGATTGATGTACAACACCGTGTAGTGTACATCGACGCGGTGTGATGCAAGGTGCGCCATTTTAAGCAGCGAGCTTATTCTCCAGCCTCCAGCTACAGCGGCCCCAGCGGGTATCGGTTGTCGTGTCGTATCACGAGGAGAGCAGAGACGGCAAAGTAACATTGCAGCCACACCCGCGTCGCTTCGGAGTTCGTATAATAAGCCATAGGCGATGAATCGAGAGTCCGGCATCGTAATAAACAGTTTCGCGCAAGGTGTAAACGTAGGATACTTGCGCCTTAAGAGTAGTTAAGAGACGAATACTTGTTGGCAATACCTCAATAATATCTTTGGAGCTTTTCATATTTTAACAAAATTGGATAGATGTCTCGAGACGATAGCGATACTCAGGCAACGTTGAGGTCGTCGAGGATGTCAGAAAATGTCAACTTAAGAAATATTTGAGAGCAAGACATGACGTAATATTACGGAAGTAAACATCCTTATTTATAGTGGCGGGACGCGTGAATTTATAGAGGGGAGAATTGAACTAGAATAAAGCGAATAACGTATGCAGTCAGGTACACACAAATCTTGTTGAAAGTAAAGTGGCGACCGCACGCACACAGAATACATTTCGATTGGAATAAAAGTAGAGTATGATCATAGGAATAAATAAATTAATGATTGGATAAAATTGACAGATTCGATGGAAACTGGCGAATCGGGTCGCGACAAAAACATTGCGTGAGATCTATACCGATGAGATACGATATAACAACATGGGATATATCTATGTAATGTTAAATAAATATTAAAACAGCGGGACTGGTTGCTCAACAACAATCGTTTGATATTTAACAGTCGCGGAGAGAAGAGCGCGGGTGCGCGGACGCGCGGCGCGGTGCGGCGCGGCGCGTTAGAGCCGTCAGAGCTGGTCAGAGGAGCGCGAGCGTCGAGAAAGAGCGTAGGTTTATTTCGAGCATTTCCGATTTCGCGTGTGCGAGCACGCGAGGGAGGCGGACTCGCGTGCCTCGCCGCGCCGGCTGAGCCAATTACACAATGACTGCGCCGCTACTGCCGTCGCGGGCGTCGCGGTCGCGTCGCGTCGCGCCGGCAAAACTCCCGGTGCTTACGGAATTCGAGAAGCGGTCGTGCGCGAGAGGCGACGAAAAATCAAGGATCCTCCGCGGCTGGAATTGGATCAGCTTATTTTCGGCTCCGGAATCGGGAGGAAGAAAGGCCGGCGCGTTCTCTCTCCCTCTCCCTCTCTCTCTCTCTCCTCTCTCTCTCTCTCTCTCGAGCGAGCGAGCAAGCAAAGTCGAGAGCGCGAAACAAAGAGTAGCACGACCTTCTTCTTGGGATGTAGATCAGCTACACTACATCAAACCGATGGCATCCGGCGCTATAAATTTTTTACGGCGCGCATTTTTACATTTTTTCCTTCTAATTTTATTCTTCTGTAAAAAAAGATCCGTTTTATTGTAAACAAATCGATAACGTAACCGTCGATTCAACACAATAACGTACCTCTACCGTGAGATTAATTAGACAAGTATAGTATATCCAAATCCGCGAGATTATACACGGAAAGCGAAGCTCGTGCATTTTCGATCTCGGACGTTCCAATTTTCAATTCAGCTCTGGTTTTAGTCGTTTAGCACGACATGCATCTCGATCTTCATTTTACAGGCGTTTGCGAGCGAGACCAGAGACTTCTATACAATATTAAACCGCTAACAGACGTCTTGGCCGTGATGTCTGCTGCCATATTGATTTGAGTCAAGATATGCTATACATATACTTCTGTAGGCATACAATAGTCTGTAGCATATACAGTGTTCAAAAGAAAGTGCTGAATACTACAAGAGTAGTGGTCCGACTTTGGCATCCAAGTATATATGCTACATGTTATAGGCAAGATGTAACAATGTTTAATACACATGCAAAATTTTTCGCCTGCTTCGTTACGTACTGTAATATTAATAACGAACCGCTGATAAATAAAAATCATGAGCAACTAAACACTCGATAATGACTCAATTCAATATTGCCGCATCCCCCATTACCACTTGCACCTCGCAGTCCTCGCATCAGCTTTTCGAGTGTGCATCCACAGATGTTAGCGGTTTAGTATTATATTGAAGTCTGTGTGAGCGAGGCTTAGCTTAGGATCTAGCGCGACGCGACTTTCCGCCGCGGCGCGCGACATTCGGTTCGACGCAATCGCGCGCGAGAGTAGCGACGCGTTTCCAGGTAATATCCCACTGCCAAGAAATCCCCCGGATCGACCAAGATCTTGTACGACTCGACGTGAAAACGTCGCTCTCGCGCCGTTCGCCGCATAATCGAACGAACTTGGAGGAGCGAACGCGCGCGAGCGTAAGATTCAGATAAAATATATGCGCACAACAATTCCGCCGCGAACGTAACACGAATGAACCCAGCAAAAATCTCCAGATATAAATGACAACAACAACTTCCTTCCACGTTCCGCTATTTCAACGCCCTTTTAATCCTTCGATATGCCGCGTGCGTTATCTTATATATAGGTACACCTAATATTAGTACAAGTTATGTCGTGTAATTATGTGACCTCCTATACCTGCAATACCTACATATAAATAAATTACTTTGATATCTACCTCAAAGCTGTGTTTTTCATAATTTTCCTTATTTCCGGTACCACAGACTATGTTAAATATATAATAGTATAATATATCATACTCTATTCCCTCTATAATACAATTTGAATATGTATCATTAAAGAAAATAAAAAATGTAAAGTTTTTACAAGTTCTTAAAAATATCATATAACGCTAAAGGGATAAGGAGTTGAATTCTACGGCAAGATTTATTTGCACTCTGTGGAGTCCTATGGGACATAATAAAACTTAGGAGCATTTCATATATTTGTGTGCATACTGCATAATCTTCTTCCGGCAAAGAAGAATCCTAAAAGAATTTGTTTGATCCTCAAAGTGCTCAAATACTTTCATAAGAGGTTTACCGAAACGGCATGCCGCCGAAAGCGTCTTTGTCAAGGAGAAACGCCCGGAATCCGCAAGGTTCAGAACACTTGCAAATTTAGCGACGTTCACGTTTTGGTGACGATCTCATGTTGCTCTCGGACGTTGTTTTCGTCGGAGGATTACGGGATTCTCTGAATAATGCGTTGTGCAAGCGAATTTTATAAGGTATAGTCACGGTGTCACGAATGGAGCAACGAATGGGGCGAATCGAAAACATCTGTCGCGGCGTTCTCACCGCGTGGGGCATGCGTTTTTTTTGCTCTCGGGCGTCGCAAAAAAAATAATCGCAACAGCTTGGAAAACGATGGCAAGACGCGCACGCGGGTTATTCCACCGAGCACGAGAATCATCGTTTCTTAACTTGCCCTATAATCCACACGCGATTTATCGCGCAAAATATATTGCACCGATAACTATCCGCGATGTAACGAATACCTATATATACATATATACTGGGCACGATCTCCTAGAAAAAAAAATTAATCCCGAATCGAATGTATCCTTGAAGTCGCTACATTGTGTGTACTGATTTATACTACTTTCGAAACAATCTACCTCTCTCTGGGGAAGTTTAAATTAAATTAAAAAGTAGTGATAATAAACGGTTGATTCCACTTCCGACTTACAAAATCAGCACTTTGTTTGCCGATGCGTAGGTAAGTAATACATGACAAAATCGAAATTGAAAGTTGCTTTACAATCTTGCCTTATTATCCAGAATCGGACGTGTATAGGTATATATACACAGAGAGAACGGTTTCTTTGAATTTAATAAATTTTATTGCATCCAAACAAATTTGATGATTGGAATGGTCCAAACAAACTAGTGTTTCGATCAATAAGTACGATTGTTTGATTTTTCAAAGAATATATATCTTTGTCTTAAATAAAAAATTGTTTGAAACGAAAGACATATTAAAAGAAATGTATTGCTTCACACAAGTAATTAGCTTACTTTACTTAATAATTATTTATTATTTATTTATTTATATATGTGGCGGTCGGTCAACCGCACACACCCGAGTCATAAGAGACTCATTCATTTCTTTTCTTATACGGATTCGGGATTCCAATGATGTGTAGAACTGCGAGTGATAAACGCTTTCGCCGTGGGGTCCAATATACTGTCTCTGGACAAATTTTACATTTGAGAAACTAGGTCATCTATCGGTGAAAAGCTTATCACTCGCGGTGATAACCAAATAATAAATTATTTCATTGAATGATATTACTTGAAATAATAGTGTTTTTTTCCGTTAAATAATAGGGTTTTCTTGAATAAAAAAAATTTTTCATTCAAAAAAATATTATTTCGTCTAAGTATATGTTGTTTGAGTGAAACAAATTTTAATCAAATAAATAGGATTACTAAATTTAAAGAAACCGTTATCTCTGTGTATCTACATCTTTTTATTCACGATAAATCATCTGTTGCCTCCAACTTCTCGAATCGTCCTATATGTTAGATGGCGGAAGGACGCTTGCTGAAAGGATTATGGAAATTTCGATGGCTGCGTACTTCGGGATAGGAAAGCACGCGAAATAGAGGCGGCGTGGCGCGGCGGAGGAAATGAGAAAAAGAGAAAGATGTAATAAAGGGCGAGCATACGGACACGCAACACCGGATACCACCCAGACGACGCCTACGCGGCGTGCGTGCGTTCGTGCTTTCTTGCTTGCTTGCTAGCCTATAGTCTCTAGAGCGTCGACAAAAACCTCGTCCTTCTCGTCGCAGCAATAAAATAACGCGTAATCAATGGGTAAACGAGCGCTCGATTACAATCGATTTGCAATTAATTTCAAGCGACGGTGATGAATGAAATCGCGAGTACGATGATCGATACGTTGTACGTTCCGAAATTCGAGTGTAAGACACGCGTATGTATATGGTTTATAATAATAATGTAGGTCCCCGTAATTAGAAGGCGACCTTAATTAATGACGTATAGGTACACGTACGTCCATCGCTCGCGCTCTCAATTCCTTCATCCAAACTTCGTTGAGAGAAGAAGCGCTCGACTCGTGACTCTCGTGAGCCTCGTGAGATAATTAATTCGCCGCTCTATCGTAAATTTTACACTTTCCAATAATCGATAAGCATGGTCGGCAGTAATCGAATGTGTATTGCCTCTTTGCAAGGCCATTCTGAGGTTTTACGGAATGTTTTTTAGGTAGAAGCAGAAAAGGATTCGAGATTCCTCTTCTCGATCTCAATTCGTTCTTTACGACGCACCTCCTCATTACGTGGCCATTATGCGTCGCAGCTGAGAAATCCGTCGTTGCAGGTAAAACCGACGACGACCCGGGGTGACGATGGAACGAAGATATTTTCGGGGAAAGAGATCCCGGTGGGACGGGAGGCATGCAAGGCACGAGGGGACAATGGACACCCCGACCTCCGTCTTCCGGCTGCAGCGTGATACCTGCTCGCAGTCCGATATTGTTCTAGATACCTGCGCCCGCAGTCTCGAGTCATCGACAGCGATATACCGAGCCTTCCGAGCCTCGTAATGGAATATATAGCTCGTTTTACACGCGGTTAGCCAAGTTCCACATACACACACACACACACACATTTTAGGGATACTATCGCAAAAGAGAATTTTACGCCGAGCGGACTTGAAATCAAAAGTTGTATCGCACCCGCTGGCGCTAATTTCGTAAACACGAATACGATCCTAAAAATATTTTCTGCACCTAATAAACGCGCGACACAAGATGGATACAATATTCCGTGTCTCAAATCGCAAAATACGAATTGAAATGTACATATTGTACATGTAACAACAGGATTACGAATATAAGACTATCAAGAGAGTCGTGCTCCCAGACTGCGGAAAGTCCAAGAGTGCCGCGTTCTCAAAGAAAATAATATTTAACTCGCAACACATACTCACATATCCCGTAGGTATGCTTCCTTCAGTTAATCATCGCCGCTCGATTTTTCCTCGACGCGGAATCGGCGAGCGTTAAATTCCCTTTAATTATTTTCACGCGTTTGCGCGCGTGGATTTTACGCGTTTACGTGTGGGCAAGGTTAAGAACCTCCGAGTTACCGGGAAGGCAAGTTTTTTCCGGTGTTCTCGGCATCGCCGGAGAGCGACATAGGACATCGTAGCGGTGTATTCCCGAGCTCGCTGGTTCCCCCGCCGCGCCACGGCCGCGGCCGCGCCGGGAAGAAAATTTAGGGTCGAAAGAGTTAAACGTACTACGCGCGTCTTCCTTCGTGGCAAGCACACACACGAGCAAGCGAATGCACATGTACTCGCTCGCGCGATCGCTACCACCCGAGAAACGGAATGTGGACACCATATGGTCAGGGTCTTCGCCCAACCGACCGACCGACCGACCGACCGACCGACCAGGCGACCAACCAACCACCCACCTTCTCGTTACACAAGACGCGATATTCGCGGGAAAGTTTATAATATCTGCATCGCGATCGTCTCCCTCGCACGTATGTGTACGTGAATGCGTGTGTCAGTTATACCGGAACCGGACCGTCTCCCGTTTTTTGGTATTCTCCTGTGACAATGAGTAAGGACGGACCTGTACGAGATGTCTCGATATGAACGAGGACGAGCAGGGCGATATTCCTCATCGTCCTCATCGAGTTTCGCTGAAATCGAAAATGAAATGTAACCATTGCACGGAGTTGTTTGACGAAAACCTACGTGCAGATATGAGTCTGGCTGTCTGGCAAACGGAAACATAGCTCTAGATAAGCGAATTTCTTTGACATAACGGCGTAAGGTTATCGGATTATTATAACAAAAATATGTATATGGATAGGAAATAACAACGTACGGAAATGCATCAAATACGGAAATAAAGTCGAGAAACATCTGGCGTTAATTATTGTTGGCATTAATTATTGTTACTTTTTTAACTAAAAAAGAAAAATAGAATACTTATTTATAAAGGATTATTACAAAATCCACTCTTGAAATCGAAGGCATAACGAATTCATTTATCGATATTAAATTTTTCTCTAATTTTCAATGTTGAAACATCGATCCCTCGCCGTTCAGGCAATTTTCCTGATGTAGTGTTTTCATATTTCCTGCAGTGTGCCGGAAAGTCAAGTAATGATTTTGCGCACTTACGTAAATATTTAGCTAGGCATGCACGTATATACATGTGTTACATACAAATAAAAACATATAAAATATATATGCAACATATATATTTATATATGTGTATGTTATACGTACACTTGTATACATATACTTGTACACATATGAGGTGTGCGCCCACGCACGTCGGCCCACGCGCTCGCCTCTTCTCTCGCATGCGAAAAACTATTTTCGGCATTCAAGCGGCGTTGTGTACGCGCGGAGAAACGCTGGAACGTCGGAATTACACGCGCACGCACGTGTGGGCGTGCGTACGCGCGGGCACACGCACGCGGCCCGCATTTGACTGCATCTTACTTATTTATAGCAGCCGACGAGTATATGCGCGACGCGCGCGAGACGCCTTTTCCCCCTTTTTCTCCCCTTTTCCTCTTTTCCCCTGTTCGCTTTTCCTTTTTCGCGCGCGCGCGCATTCCGACGCGAATTAACGTTTATCGACTCATTAAAGCCGAATGATACCCATTCTGGAATTTATGCCACTTCCATTTTTGGCGTGAACCGTCGAAATCTCAACCAACGAACGAGGCGCGAACGAGCGAAAATGTGTGAAAATTCGGATTCGCTCTCAGGTCAACGTGAACTGAATTCTTTTACGCGACGATCAGATTTACGTAACAAAATTTGCATTGCAATCAAGTCCGAATGCACATGTCGAGTGGTTTCATTGAACGTTACAGCGAGTCTCATTGTGACGACACGACGTTTTATCGTATCTGACGGTAATTCATTAGGGAGTTTTTTCAATACTGTCTTTCATATATGGTAAACGTATAATTAACGCCATTCAGATAACGCCTAACGTTATTTTTTAGAGAATAGGTAAGGTTCACGATTATAGCGTTATAAGTTATGAGTGTTATGACCAACGTAACAAAATCCCTAATGTGATTTTAGACGGTAAATGTACCTGAATTTTAGATTATTTACATTTACCGTATTTGAAAGACGGTATTGCAAAAACTCTCTAATGATCGCCGCGCGTGTCGCGGAAGTGTTGGCTGACCGAACAATTTTCAGATGTTAAATTGTAAGTAAAGGCCATTATACGTAACCAAATTTTAGTCGTAACCGTAAGGCCGTAAGAAAATTAAACAATCACAATAGCTTATTTTTCGACCGCAAGGAGAATACTCGACTGTGATTGGTCAATTTTTTACGGCTTTACGGTTACGACTAAAACTTTGTTGTGTGCAATGGCATTAAGTGTCAAAGAAAAGGCTGAAATTAGAATTACAAAAACGCCCTCCATTCGTGAGAAACCCCTTCCTCAGGGGAGACGAGGGAGGGGCGGAAGGACAGCGTGTATCGTGTATCTCAACGAAGGATATCTTTCATTGATCTAAAAGTTTCAATTTATTTTCAGGCTCGCCTACTTAAAATAAAGCGGATCCACGCAAAGATACGCGTTCTCGCGCGTCTCCGTGTCCATGACACGCTCGTCGTGCTCTTCAAATTTGCTCGCTCGGCTTCTGCCGTCCTATTTAAAGCCAGCGACTCCCATTCGAACGAGGTTCATTAAGCCTCCGTTCAATTCAAGTTGCTCGCCCGCCCGCTTTCTCTCTCCCTCTCCCTCTCCCTCTCCCTCTCTATTCCCGCGCGGCGGCCTTCGCTCAAGCGCCAATCAATCAATTCTACGTCTACCACTGACGTCAATCATTGATCAATACGCACCAGTTGCAGTGCGCGCCTCACCATCTTGAAAACCAGCGTCCGCAACTTGAGCGCCGCACTCGCGCAATACCGTCAATCGTAAGTGAGAAAATAAACGGAAGTGAGGCAGCCGCGTTTCTCCATCTGGTCGAGCATATCCCACATACAAATGCCAATCTTAATCTCAATTCCCGTTCGGATAAATTTTGCGGTAAATGCGAAACCTTTAGTCTCTCTCTAAGATCTCACGACACAGTCCACTTATTAAAATTAACCCGCGAAACTAACCCACAGTATCAAGACTATAAAGTTATGTTATATGGTTACGCGCTCGTAGTTTAATTCGCTGATGTTTTACGAAACTTTCGACAGTCTAATTAGACGGTCTCGCCCAATATTTATGATGAAGAATAATCAATCTCACAGTTAGGAAGGTGGCTTGATTTAAGTTTGGGACAATTCTGTATAGCCCGTGTATAAACGAGTCGATTCGCAAGTATACTCGCGCGTACTTTCGCCGCATCATTCCTTATACTATATATCGACCAAGGATCTCGCTCTCGACGTCGTATTCTGAATGAAACCTCGAGCGCGACCGCGCCTCAGAGGAACCAGCAAGGGGTCAACGTTCCCTTTCCCCCCCAAGGACGGCCAGGGAAACGTTAAAGAAGCCGGGGATGGGATGGGATGGGATAGGTTGGGTGGGGTGGGGTGGGGTGGGGGGAGAGTAAAAGAGTAGCGCATACGCAAAGGGGGGAATGGACTCCAAGAGTCACCGAAGAGAGACACAACGGGAGGAAAACGTGATGAGAAAGACAGATGGGATAGAATCGATTCTCGCTCTCTTAACCCTTGACTAGTCGCGCATCGAGTCGCATTGACCCCATCCGCCGCGTGCTGAATGCAACGCGCGAGGAAAGTGCTGAGTAAAACAAAATTGTAGATACGTGTATCTATCCCCCTTTCCCCCGATAATACGCGATTCAAAAAATCGCGTGAACGATTTCTAAAGCGATAACTTGCGATGTTGTGATGTTAGCAGAAAAGATTCAGTTATGCCGCACTATTTTTCGCAATTAACGAATTGAAATCGCACCGAAACAAATCACCGAAACTGTTGCACTGCAATGGCGTTAATTTTGCATTATTGAGATGAGCTACTTGTCGTTAGGCCGGGATCGCCAAATCACGATTCTTGTGAATTTTCTATCTCTACAGTTCTACACCTTGTAATTATAGAACTCGAATTTCTGTGCAAGTTAAAATTATAGTTTGGAATTAGAGTGTTCCCGAAGGAGACGGCCGCGGCGCGGCGTCTCGTTATATTTTCGTACAGAAGGGAAGTAGGTGCGGTACACACGAGGGTTAATCCTTTTAAGTCGAAAGCTCGTGACATCGTTAGGATAAAAGCAGAATGTAATTGTCAAGACCGCACCTAATTCGTGACGCACATGCTATTCTCGTTCCTCCGCGTATCCATTTCGCGAATACACGAATACACCGTCGCGTCGACGCATGCCGATATACGTGTGACGCGAGTGTAATTTTGCGCGACGGCAATTACAAGTATCATTTGACGCGGGAAATTGCATACGATACGAAGGAGTAAAGTAAAAAGGAAATGTCCCTCTTGTACATATATAACGTAAGGAGGATAACGCATACCACGACATCTCGCCGGCGGCGTTTGTTTTTCACCGATGCACCGGAAATAGGTTTATCTCGTTTATCTCACCTCCGCCGTTCACCTCGACCGTTTACACACATATCTTTCAATCCGATATGAACGCTATCATCGCGCGAATATAATTTGAATCGTTTTGCATCTTACACAATACCGCGCGTCGTATCGTACGTTCCCCGCGTCTTCGCGATAGCGAATTTTCATCATTACGGCGTCAATTATTCTATTCTCAATTACTAGTTACTACGACGAAATAAATCCTATTGTTGCGTATTGTCTTGTTACAAGTTTGACATCGCATCGTCAAGTCAATATAAAAATACAAAAAGAGCCAACATATGATATGTATGTATATTGTATAATATAAAATACATTTATTACTTACAGTAAGGTGCATTAATTCGCTGGGTCATGGTAACCTGACTTATCGGCGTAAAAAAGTGCAAGGTGAAATAAAAAGAGAAAACTAAGTTACTTCTTGTTCTTCTCGTTGTATGTACATTTTGATATTTCGATGAACCGCGCACGTGTTGATTAATTATTAAAGATCGGTCTGCGGCCGATAAGTCAGGCTACTAGGACCCAGCAAATTAATGCAACTTACTGTACATATTATAAAAGTATCTAAAAGAAATAAGAGGAATAAAATATTTCATTAGATTTCTCACAATTAAATTTTAACTCGATCGTCCGAATTATTTTTAACAAATATATACTTGGCTTTTATAACAGATTTTTACTAAACGTATTAGTCGGGGTCAGAAGAGAAGCCAGACACGGACTCCAGTCTGCTCGCGACAACGCATTTGTTATCGCGACGCGATTGCGTAATCGCGTCGTTATCTACGCTGTATCGATCAGCCCTGTCGTATAGATTCGCGTTAATCATGATTAATTATCGCCCCCATAAAATCGAGACACGTCGCCGCGCCGCCGATGCGTGAAATCGCCGAAAATCGTCACCGCGTCGGTCATGGTCGGTGTGAGGCAGCCTCGCCGATATGTCCCGGCTTCCGGTCCAAAATTGACGAAATGCCTCTATATAGTTCGTCAAAGTGCTCCATTCTAACCCCGTCGTATCCTCTCACTCGGAGTAATCGGACGAAGGCGAGAAGAAAAAGATAGATAGATACGGAAGGAAAAAAAGGAATATCTCTGCCTCGCGAGATATACTGGGTGTACCAAAAGAATAGGGTCAATACTTTATGAGAGAAATGATAGTATCGTTGTAAATAAAAGATTTCCTACGAACGTATGTGACGAATTCTGGACAGTTTATATTATTCCGAGATATCGCGATTTATTTTGGAAAAGAGATAGAGGTATATAAGAGCGAGGAGATTACTCGAGATCCAACAGAGTGGCCCGTTTCGGCAAATATAATTGCAATGAGAGGGAAAGAGAAGGAGGGAGAACGAAACATTTAGATTTAGATCGATGATGCGTAACGCGATCAAATTCTTTGGACAGATCGATGAAGAGAAGTGCTAGAAACAGAGAAATTTTCGAGCCACACGGTAAAATGAATGAAAGGCGCGGCGGAAGGAGGTGGGAGAGAGGGAAGGACGGACGAACGGTCGGCGGAGAGAAGGAGAGGGGGAAAAAAAGAGAGGGAACGATCGCGGAGAGGCCGGATGTGACGCGACAACGCATAACGACGACTTACGGCCCGTAGATTGCACTCGCTGCTCGCGCAAAACCAGACGAGAGGAAGAAACGAGTCGACAGTCGACAGTCGACAGGACATAGACGAGGAGAAAAGATTGTAAGCAAGAAGTGAGGGAGAGACGGAGGAGGGAGTAAAGAGGATAGAAGGAGAGAGGAGATCGAAATGGAGGAACGTGAGATAACGGAGTTGGCAAACATGAAGATAGCGTGGCGGTGGTATTCTCGTGTTACTTGAACGAGAAAGAGAGAGTGAAAAAGAATAAGAGAACGAGCGAGAGAAGGAGGGCGATGGCAAGAGTAGAGGAGGGGGGGGAGAGGAGAAAGAGAGAGAGAGAGAGAGAGAGAACGCGATTACATAGCGAGATTTGAGCGCGAGTTCGATTCGCTACTGGAGTCCAGAGAGCTCGATAGGCCTACAATTAGCCTTAGGATATCGAAAATACTGCGCGAGTGGTGCGCGCGCGTGTAGAATTATTTACTGTACGATTAACACGATCCAGGTAGCGATACCGCATTGAGCTTAAAGAGACACGTCACTGTCAGAAGGTCACACGTGTTCTCGGTTGAATTCATCATAGTAAAATGCACTCGGATTTATTGCCAAACGTATTACTAGAGAATGCGAAATGGTGACGAGATATTCAGTTGTGCATCATTTGCAAACATTATTACGTTTTACACCATAATTCCTTGCTCGGTAATAGGGAAACAAAGGAAGATGGATTCTTTTGCGAAAAATACGCATAGTATATTCTTTGCACTTTTCATTCCTCGGGTAATTTCATCTTACTTAAGGCCATTGCACGTAACAAAATTTTAGTCGTAACCGTAAGACCGTAAGAAAATTGACCAGTCGAGTATTCTCCTTGCGGTCGAAAAATAAGCAGCTACTGTGATTGATCAATTTTCTTATGGCCTTACGATTATGACTAAAATTTTGTTACGTGCAATGGCCTTTACTCTCCTCGGCTTGGCGTTAGATATAATATGCATATCCTAAATAAAGTCAGATAACCTGAGAAGCTTCCCGAAATGTAACCAACGAATTGTTGTTATAAATGCATAACGATCATGTTGGACAAATATCGCACGTAATGCTGGAAATGCTGCTTTAAATTCTCTTGGACTTAATCTTGTTACAACGAATACATTTTTAAGTGATAAAACAATCAAATGTGTATTGATAAAACATTCTTTTCCACACAACTCACTCGCAATATATATTTAGTCATTTAGGTGATTAGTATGACAATAAATAACTCAAATGTAAATACTTGGTGAATGAGTGCCGACTTCCGGACTATCTTGAAAACTGTTTCCTACCTATGACGAGGCGATGAATAAATGAGGGCAACGGTCACTATGCGCGCATATAACAGCTACCGATATGCACATATATATTTGCTTTTCCTGCTATTCACTCTTTATCTGACTATGAGATATGTCCGCCACGCGAGCTTAAATAAAATAAAAAATAACAGAAGGGTTTGCGAGAGAGCTTTATCCAAAACTGTTATACCATTTCCCATCTGCTAGAGCAGTTGGCAAATTCTATATAATATAAAGTATAACAAACTAATCCATCCCGTAAGATCAAAGGCGGATTGCCAATGCGGACGTAATTGACGCTATGTCGCAACATTAGTACCTATTAGGTGTTTACACAATATAACGACAATTGTGCATTGTCAATTTACGATATTTGTAAAATTGCAGAGTGTGTCCCTACTCCCTGCTCGGCAAGTTCTCAATGAGTCGCAGAAGCTGTGTGAAAAATTCACGCGAGACCGCGAGAGTCGTGTCGAGTCTCTACTCGTTTTCACGCGTCACCCCGTGCCGCACCGCGCCTCACCGCGCCTCACTCGAGGACTCGAGTCGCCTACTTTTGCGCCATGCGTGGAAATCATGGTTTCATTCATGCCGGATCGACTTCGTGGCGTATATGGCGCGCGAGCGAGCGTATCCGTGCGTGCATGGCGTGCATGCGTGCGTGCGTGCGCGCAGCTGCTGCGTGTGTGCGACTCGCGAGAACGCGTCGATATCTACCTTCTCGGTTGCCGAACACAATCGATATGTATCGTTGCGCGCTTGCACGTAAAAGGATACGCATGTGTGTATCATATGTATGTATCGCACGCACGGCCGCGTGTGCAAAAGTCGCATGGCGACTTCGAACTCCAAGTGGCATTCACGGCATGTGGTGCCAATGAGAGCGGGCGAGCGACGCCAACGTATTCGAGCCTCTGTGTCAATAAGCCGTGCACACGCACACCGATACCCGAACTATAACGGGTGTCTCGCGGATACCGCTCGCGCCGGGAATGGGAATTCATTGTCAGTAGCGCCGAGCGCGCGACGCGTTCTCGGCGATATGAGCAAGATGATTCCATTGATTCGTTATTTCGCTTGATAAGCGTCTAGGGGATTTTTAATTTTAAAAATATATCGTTGTACCCGCGGCAGAAGCGATTAAGATAACCAACGCTCGTAGAAAATCAAAGCGTCCGAAGTCAAGACCGAAGAGAATATCATAGAAATCTTATCAGCGGCAAGTATATATAAGCTGCTTTTCGAAAATCAATAAGAGCTCTATCGCCTCGATTTCAGACTGTACAAGCAATAACGTCCGTGATGACGAGAGAGAGAGAGAGAGAGAGAGAGGAGGTGAGGACGTAAGCGCGGGTGCGATGGTGTGAGTTTTACAAACGGAAAGGCGACGGTGACTTTCTCGCAAACTTTCTACACCTGTGGGTTTCATTCACCGCTTCGCCCCTGTGACTGGTTCGGTCTCTATGAAAGCGTAGTGTGACTCAATGCGCGCAACGAGTCACGCTCGTCTAACCGTCGATGGAGTTGGCACCAAGTCGCGCGACCTCGTCCAAGAGAGAAAGAGAGAAAGAGAGATAGTGACGCGAAGAAGGAAACGGGCAAATTTATCGTGTTCCGCGAGAAAATCCTCTGAGAACAAATGTGCAATGAAAATACATCAAAGTGCGAGCGGCTAAGAATATTGAGGAAAATGGAACCGAGAAAAGAGAATAAGAAAACGCGGAGAATTCTAAGAGATATCTCATTCATTTTCGCTTAATTAAATGTCTAAGAAAGATGTAAATATATAGAAAGTATAATTAATCGTTTAGGAAAGCGTACGACATAATTCTCGAGCAATCTAACGTAATTTTAAAGTTTAAACGATGCGAAGAGAGATACGATAGAGGAACAGAAAGATAGAGCGAGCGGAATTGAAAGATGGGGATGGAGAGAGAGAGGGATCGAGAGAACTCAATTTCTGGATCGATTTCCGCTGGCAAATAACGCAGATATTTTTCGGGGATTTATCGCTCCCGTCTCCCGGCCGTTTCCGCCGAGTATCGCGAGCGGTCAACGATGATTAGCGCCAGCTTGGAAACAACAAGACGGGATTTCGTAAACGTGCACGCCGCGCGCACAGCACGCGGTTTCCAGATTTACCCGGCGCGGGCGCCGCGAGACTCGCGAGTCTCTTCGCTTCCAGATGTTCCATCTGCATTTTGCCAAGAGAAACCAAACGCGCCGCGTAAATAATATAATATATGCATGATATATTGCGAGCGTAATGGATGCGTCTTCTAGCTTATATAGAGCCCATAGGGGCTCTTGAACGAATCAACAACATCAATCGAGAAACGTATTACAAAATTTCTCTTTAAATTTCATTGTTCAATAAAATAGAACACGCCATGTTACGTTATTAGATTTAAAGCAATTAACATCGGACATCGGACATTCGAAAGTCTAATAATCCTCTTTTGTAGTTTAACTCGTGGCGTTCAAGAGGACATCTCGTATAAGCTCAAGTATACTCTTATTAATGATACTAGCGCGTTGTGAATCGTCAGTTATGCGCTCATTACGAAACCTTCTCCTTTCGTCGACCATGGAGTATGGGCAAATAAACAGAAACGCGGAGCGACGGTACGGCTACGGACGGTACGGACGAAATAAAAAGAGGAGCGCCGGGAGCCAGTTGGTCCGGGTCATTTGCCCGACAGCCGTCCATTTCAGTCCATCCCGGACGTCGTTTTTTCTAAGAAATCGTACGCTGCTTGATAAACCCTGCTCGATCATCGTCGCTACTCGCCGCGGAGAGCATTATATCTGGCGAAATGTTATTTAATATCATTTATTTCGTTCGCCACGTTGCGCGTTGCCCGCCAACGCAACGCAACGCAACGCGCCGCGCCGCGCCGTGCCGTGCCGCGCCGCAATGCTACCGTAATGGCAGCCGATATTACCGTGTTTCTGCTGGTAGCGTGATACTAGTATACTACGAGTTGATTGTGTGACATTTATCGTGTTAATTTAGACAGATAGGCAAGGGTGAAAGGAAGAAGGACCTGTGACTTTATATATAAGAGAGTTCTGAAAACTTGTGATTACTTCGAACGCTTCGAACGCTTTATTTCAAGACTTATTACCATTGCACATTGCACGTAAAGCCGTTAAGACACGAACGAAGCACCTCGAGAACACGAGTACCTAACTCACTTCATAATCGCGCAGAATAATGCTGGTCGAAGCACCGTAAGAAAACCGAGGGAAGCAGAGGGAGGACGATTAGAAATTTTTCACGCACTCACCGAGCACCGGCCGCAGCGCGACGGACGGTAGACGGTACATTGTACAACGGATCGTCGCGTCGCGTCGCGTCGTGTCGTGGGAGCGCGGTTCCCCGTATCAAACGCCGTTATCCTTAATCGCGCATAATTAGTCGTAATCGGTCGAAATGACTATCCCGGAGCACTTTCGTGTTCTATTGGTTCTATACTTCTATCGCGTCATCGAGGCGCGACGGATGGAGACCGAGGAAGGTCAGAAAGGAAGGAAGGAAGGAAAAAAGGTAGGCTGACACTTGACAGATGAAAGAAATTGAGCAAATGAGCTGCACACTCACCGGTACGACTTGGGGGCCGTGGGGGCGCAGGATACTGGGGCGGCGTCAAGAGTGGCGGCTGCGGCGACACTTGAACAACGGCCGAAGGGTTCGTGGAGCCGTGGGACGTGGACAACAACGTGGCTGGCACAATCGTGGCCGCTGTCGTTGGCGTCGTCGTTGTCTCGGTTGGCGGCGGCGCCGTCGTCGTCGTAGCCGCCGTCGCTGCCGTATTATCCGTCGTCGCGGTCGACGTCGGGCGTCGCGGCGTGTCCTCGCACCTCAAGACGACGGCGGCGTAACGCGGTCGGAACGGCCGCCGCGGGGGCAGCGCCGGAAGCGGGGTGTTGTCCGAGGTATCCACACTTTCGGCACTTTCGTTTCACCTGTACTTTTCTCTCACGCCCGGGGCATATATGTTACGACGCGCACTCTTTGAGAGGGAGGGAGAGAAAGAGAGAGAGAGAGAGAGAGAGAGAGAGAGAAAGATAGAATACGTTACGTATATATCACGTGTATTTATATATTTATTAATTAAGCTTTATACGCGACCGCGACAAGGAGAACCACAAAGCGAGATGTAGCTCTCGCTTCGCGCCACTTGCGATGTATCCGAGAGAGAGACTGAACTGAACATCGGTTCGTGAACTCGAATTCCACTCCTCTTCCTGCTACTCCTTCTCCTTCTCCTCTTCCTACTACTACTACTACTACTACTATATTGTCGTCGCCGTTGCTGCCGCTGCTTCTTGCTTCTTCTTCTTCTTCTTCTGTTACTCCTCCTCTTTCTCTTCCTCCTCCTCCTCCTCTCCGCTCGCACTTCCGGCACAGGTCACAACGTCACAGCACGCAAGCACATACGTATCTCCCAAGGCGAGCACGATTCGAGAGTGCGGAAGCGACATTAGAGGCGAGTCGGAGTCGGAGCGTCCGCGCGCGCGCGCGCGCGCAGGGCAAACGAGCCAGCGAACGAACGAACTTGGACTTTTCTCGATCTCGACTCTCGATCGAGAACGAGAGACGCCGCTTCGAGTCGAGCGTTGAATAGACCGCGACGAATGTAGCAAGACGGAAAACGGAAGAGATATAATAGGATAAGGGAGGAAAGAGAGAGAAAGAGAGAGAGAGGAAGAGAGACACGCGCGCGGTGACACGACACAGCGAGGAGGAGAGATCGGTACACCGCGGGGTCTTCTCGCGCACTGGCCAGCCAACACACACAGTACACACCGCACACGAGACACGGCCCTCTTTCGGTGCCCCGACACGACACGCTCTCGCCTGCCTGCCTGCCTGCTTGCCTGCTTGCCTGCTTGCCTCCTTGCCTCCTTCGTCTCTGTTCTCTTTCTCTCTTTCCCTCCCTCCCTGCCTCTTTCTCCCTCTCCCCCTTCTCTCTCTCTTTCTTTTTCCTGAGGAGCGCGTATGCGCTCGCTTGTCGGAGCGAACGAAACGGAAAGAGAGAGACGGAATCTTGCGAGAGACCGCAAAACTACTACAAGACACGTAGGTGAAAGAGAAAGACGCGATGGGAAAGAGAGAGAGAGAGAGAGAGGGGAGTAGAGAGGGAAAAAGAGATTCGCAGAGTTTAGTGGGGAGGGCTAGGGAGAGAGAAAGAGAGAGAAAAAAAGGAGAGAAAGAGAGGCAACTCTGAATCTCGCGTAGGCCGTCTGCCAGTAAACAGGCTCCTTCATTCACTGCTTATTTTATACGGGCGGTCCCCTATATGCCTCACAGAAATAGCCACCCTCGTTCCGTCCTTGTCGCACGTGTACACGCACGCACGTTTGTATGTACATACGTACGGGCCGGATACGCTCTCTCGCGTCGCGTTTTTTGTCTCTCCTTCCTTCTCTCTCTCTCTCTCTCTCTCTCTCTCTCTCTCTCTCTCTCTCTCTCTTCCTCCCGCGTTTCTGGCTCTCCTTTTTCTCGCGCTCCCGCATTCGTGTCACGCGGCTCGCATCTCGGATAACCGCGTTGGTCTCGGTGAAAAAGCGCCGTGCGGGAGTCGGTGACCGCCGCACTCCTCTTCGCGCATCCTCTTCCTTCCACCCTCCGCGCGGCCTTTTCTCTTTACCGATGTCCTTTCTTCTCTCCTTCTCCTGCCTCCTGCCTGAGCCTTTCTCGGTCTCGTGAGTCTCGTCTTCCCTATGGGCTACAAAGCGCGACGAGGTTGACTCCGTCGACTGCGCGGGCGGATGGCTCCCTCGCGTTACGTGTTACGTTGACGTTGCACGTTGCACGTTGCGGCGACAACAGGTGCGCGACGAATGCCGGCGGTGACGGCGTCTTTCTCGTCTTGTCGCAATGGGATTTCATCTGATTCGCTGATAGCTTTAAACCTGCGACGTCTCACTCGTGCGCGTTGTCGTCGGTCGTCGGTCGTCGGACGAGAATTAGAAATCGCTATTTTCCGTAAGTACGTCTCGACAAACTCTTTGCTATGTCGAGTCGCGCTACGCCCTACTCTCCTACGTGCAGTAGCAACGCTCCCCAAACGCGTCTTCGCATATCGTCATACGTTGTACAATGTACGGCATCTTTGCTGACGACGCGGACGCTCGCCAATGACGAAAGTGACGACAATTTTTCGGCCAAGATATGGCCGAAGAAGGGGAGGGGGAGGGTAAAAATACGTTATCCGCGAGACAGATAGACCAAACCAGACCAGACCGAGCTTGCGAATGGCGAATGGCGTAAGGCGTAGGGGTTTGCGCCTCCGCCACTGGTTCTCTCGAATGGCCGGGCCGGTCCGGGCCGGGCGAGCCAGGCGAGCCTCCGGCTGGACTCTGATGCACATGCACTCATGCACAGTGCACACCCGCGCGCGAGGTAGAAGCGTTCGCTCGCGTCTCGCGTTCTCTCTGGGATACCGGGTATATGCTCCCGTGCAATATATGATGTGCGCGTCGTTCGTGTTCGTGTTGCTTTTCCTCTCTCTCCTTCTCTCCGGCGCGGCGCGGAGCGGCGGAGCGGCGCGGCGTCGCGGTCGTCGAGACGAGAACAGACGAGAACGGGATTACGAGCGAGCCGATTGGAAGGAAGTAAAAAAAGACAGAGAGGACAGGCCGTCAGCGTCAGGAGAGCTTGGGAGAGCTGGCCGAAGAGCGAGCGGCAGCGGCTGGAGCGGACTGCGGAGTGCGGAGAGAGCCAAGAGCGAGTGATTGCACGCGCCACGCGGGACTCGGGAGGGCGCATAAACGACGGAGCGCGCTTCTTCGTTCGTTCCTTCGTTATTCAGTCGTTCGTTTGTTCGTTGGTTCGTTCGTCCGTTCTTAGTTTCTTCGTTCGTTAGCTCGTCGCTCGATCGACTGATGATGATCGTGTACGATGGAGTAAACGAGACTGTGTGACGTTTGTTCGATACTTCGATGCGCGGGAGTGAGACAACCGTACAAGTTCAGCTGGCCTCGGCCTCGGCGGCCATGCCGGTCAGCCGGTGTCGGGTGTAGATCGCGAACCAGGAGCGTACCATCGCGCCGCCCGGTCCACCGATTTCGCTTCTCCGTCAAGAAAATTTTCTCTTGAGTTTCTGAAAAGGTTGCTCGATCCTTCTTATTTTCGATCTCCAATTCTCTCGCAATCCCTTGTCGGCCTTGTCGCGCGTCGTTTGTCGTCGTCGCAGCGTTTTCTAACCTCCGTGACGGAGACGGTGCATCGCGCTCAGGCATCGGGAAGTATAGTCGGCGTCCTCGCGCAGGACGCGAGCACGCTTTCCTTCTTTTCGTCGCGGTCGCGCACTCGCGCGGCAGCCGTGTCGTATGTCGTGTCAGTCGTGTGTCGTATGCCGTATGCGCGCACGATTTAACACCGATCACCGTCGCCACGCCACGCCACGGCGTCGGCGGAGGCAACGTGCGTCCGCGACCGTGGGTACTGTGGGGTACTGTCCTATGCGTTAAGCGTTACCGCGCGACAATGTACATACGCGGCCCACGGAACCTATTTCTCGCCACTGTTTTTCTCTCTTGCTCCATCTGCACCGGGGTGATCGCGCCCCTGACTTTCTGGAACGTAACGACCGGCTGATGCTCGGCGCTGCTGCCTGCGCCGCGCCGCGGCCGTGCCGTTGGAAGCGTAGACTCTCTGTTCGCGATGTTAGCGTATAAACAGCGCGAGCCGCGTTTCATCTCCTTCTCCCGTAACCCGTTCGCCGCTGTCTCTCTCTTTCTCTCTCTGCCTACCTCCGTGGGTGTAATACGCATGCGTGCTCCAACATTGAAAGACGGGTATATCAGCGAGCGCGATATTTACGCGGTATTTACGCCTCGCTTCGCTTGTGTCCGCGCGAGCGCCAACGCGCTGTACCAGCACACGCACGCAGTCGCACCCACCTAGGCACCGTGACGCCTGCGACCTGCGACCAGGGCGATGGGCGACCCTTCCTTCTCCATCCTCCATCCTCCCCCCGCGTTCGCGTACACCCGTACACCCGTACACCGTACAGGCGTACAACACAGCGCGAGCCAGTCAGCCAGAATGCCAGACGCGATACTTCATTCATGCTCGTGTTGTGCAGCCAGGGCTGACGCGCAGCGTTGCAGTGCCTCCTCCGTCTGAAAAGCACGGAAGCGAAAAAATAGCGGCCCGATTTCAAATCAAATTTCGCCCTACCGATATCGCTACGATTTACGAGCTTTTACATCTCACGTTGCAAATTTATATTTACTCTTTACGCTTACGTACCCGTGGAATTACGTACCTACATACGTGGTATACGTTACAGTTTTATAACGTCATGTTTCGCGCTATCTTACGTTAATTTCTTCCTGTTTATCTGCCCGAGGTAAAATCCGACGCGTGTTTATCACGTCTCATACTTTTAACATACACATACGTTACAAGTTACATAATTCTTGCTCATCTTTTTGATATTAGAAAACGCATTTGCGAGCAGTTGGATTTTTTCGGAGTAAAAGAATCGGTCGGATCGTATTCGCCTAATAATAATATATATGTATGTACATGTTCTTTAAAAGTCGCGTTCCAAGGTCGCAACATGAGTGTTTTCTCGTTAAGAGTACTTCTCGGAGGATTGCTCGCGTTCGGGAGAAATTCGACGGTAGTGATAGCCATGGTGATAGCAGGAATACCCGTTCAGGTGATGAAACGTCGCGTCGTAACACACCGATCTCGCGGCGCGTATACGTATTATAGTAGGTATCGATATCGATAATATCCAGGCTGATCGGGCATCAGGCTCCTCTGCCTCTATAGCTCTCCAACGTTTCGGATCGACTCGGTTCTCTTCGTAAACGTCCGCCGACTACATCCTCTTTCGTCCTCGTCGCTCGCTCCCGGCAGTCCCGGCTCCCTCGACTTCTTCGTCCTCCTTTCCTGTCAATCCCCCTCGCCCCTCGCCCCTCGCCCCACGTCTCTCGTCGCCAGTCGCCACCGCCATCGCCGCCGCGCGCCGCCCGCGCCGCGGCGCAGCCTCGCAACGTCGCAACTCGTTCACTCCATTTCCTCGCGGGTATGTCGTACGGAGGTGCCATGTGTGTATTAAATATATGTTTGTAGGCGCACGTTGCTCCTCCTATATACCCGCCTGTTCTAAAGCGGACGCGGCGCGAGATGAGAGCATAAAAAGCGATATTCTTCCTGGTTCTTCCTACGACGAGACGGCACGATCGAGACCGATTTTATTTATAAAGAAGAAAAAAAATGCTTGCCGGGTATTATATAGGTACTTTACGCGCGCGCTACGTGACGTTGCGAGTCTTTTCGTTTAGTTTAGGAATATTACCAATGTACTCGAGAATTAATATTTTTAGGCGCGTCCGGCTCGCGCGCTTAGAATAATTAGGGGATTGTATCGCGCGAGATTATGAAAACAGTTTTCCGCTAAATTGGAAACTGACGACCTGACGCGGCCGTTGGTTTCACTTTGTGTGGGCAGCCATCTCCCTTCGACGAATTTATCGGAAAGGATGTTAGGATTGTTATGATATGTTGACGTAGAAAATGCGTCCCGTCTGACGTCCGACGTTTGCGTTCGATGGCGAACGTTGCAGCCACGTTGCACCACGAGTAAAGCGTAATATATTTGTATATCTATATCTCGTGAAGGTTGAGTTTCATTCATACTTTGCATCCTGATTTATGGAAATAACGTTGCGAGCAAAACACGCGCCGTTCGAGTATCTCGGGTCGCTTCGCAACATTTCGCAATGCGAAAAAGAATACATGTGTAGGTGTATAGCTTGCAAAATTACACACACTCAAAAGCGCGTAGCAGAAAGTCAGTTCTGCGAAACATTAACGTTAAATTAACATACACCGTATCGCAGCGAATCATGACTCGTGTCCGCTACTCCTCTGAATTAACACTTGAAAGGGTTATATATCGTATTATACATATATTTGGATTTGGATTTTTGCATAAATGACACGAGTATTACCACAAACAATTGAAACTTTCCGTGAAATTCACAGATCGACTCCTGCACTTCCAATTAGCTCTTTATATTTACAAAAGCGTTTAAAAAGAAGTGCATATCAATGTCAGTTTTCAGTTTGTTAATGCCGGATAGTTACTTATTGTTAAATGTCGCAGTTTCGCAACTAAAAACGAGGCGCGTTCTCCTGTTATTAGAAAAAAAGAAAATTTAACAAGCTTTCTTCGCGTGGAGCAATAAAACGCTTTCTTGATGAGCTTCTTGGCTCATCTAATAAGGCAGGACGCGCGAGAACGACGCGCCGCGCCGCGCCGTCGTATTACGTGTATATACACCTGCGTACGAGTACATATACGTACGTGTACGCAGGTACCCAAGGTCCTCAACGGGTGTTATGTTACCCTATGGCCTATGGTCTTTGCGAATTTGACACCAAGGCGCGCACCTGTCCGAAAGTGGCCGCGAGGAATGTAGAAAGATCCCTGAGTATTGCCACTGTCATTATTAGGTAGCTTTTGCGATATCATATTTCGGATAGAATAAACGCTAATATCTCATTGTCAGTACTCATCTACATGCGACGTCACGTTATATTTTTATATAAAAGTAATTTTTTACATATATTTAGAAAGTAATCCCCTCAATAATATGTCCATTTATAGATATCATATATTTCTCTCATTGTCTCAAGTGAACACGTAATTAATGTGTAGTTAATTCTATGCGCGACTTGGGTGTTTATCGCATGGAAATTTGGTATCGCAAAAAGCTGCTCTTAGGAGCCGCTTATTCACTTTATCGTCGTCGTCATCGTCGTCATCGTCGTCATCGTCGGGACGGTGCACTTCGGTGAATCGTCGCGAGACAACGTCGTGTGTTCCGGACGCAACCGGAGGCGGAATATGACATATAATACCTTATTCTGAGAAGCGGCGAAACCCGCTTCCTCGTCACTGCGCGCCGTATAATAGCGATGCTCATCGGCTGATTCGTGTTTCACGCAACAGTACGGGGAATGTTTTTTCGAAATGTACCAAGTCGTCGCGGGCAAAGATTAAAAAATGCAGAGAAACGCGAGGCGACCGATGATCGGCCGGTTTTACATTACATTGTGCCGATTATGAGCGGATCTATCGATTACATGACAATAATAAGGGACATCTGTAGGTAACTGATTCGGACGGAATAAAAAAGATGGAAATTAATCTGAATAAATCGTCAACTTTCGATAATATTTCCATGCGTTATCGTATTCTATTTAGGCTGGGTTTCGATATAGTGTACGTAACGTAAACGATGGATTTTCAGTACTGGCAGTGAATATCGAAACCCAGCTATAATATAATTGGTTACGTATGAATTCTTGCAGCGAAGAAAAAGAAAGACATTTCGCCCAACGCAACGCCCAACGACGTGCGATGCCGATACGTTGTCGTCCTGCATTGCTTTCGCTCATTGTCGGCGAGACAAGTATCTCGCGTTGGCTGAACGATTTCAATCCAATCATCGCAGCCCGGGCCGTCTTTCCTCGGCCATTTATACTGTTAGTAATACGAGCGGCGACGTTTATATCTACACGCCACACGGGCGTGGCGGCGATGCGAATCGCGTGCACCGCTTCCCTCGAGAGGATATCCGGTGTGGAAACGTTCCCCCTCCCATTCAGCCCCCCCCCTCTCTCTCTTTCTCTCACTCCCTCATTCATATTCTTTCTCTCTGTCTTTCTCCCTAGAACCGTATACATTTCCTCTATCTCCCTCGACCTCTTCCTCAACGTCGCATCGCCCTTCTTTCATAGCGCCGGTAACAGCGCGTCCTCAATGAGTCGACCAACAGTCGCATTCACGTCGCAAGTTTTATGCTGCGTCAAATACAACGACAGGACTTTTCGTGAACGGGAACGGTGGTGGTGCGACCCGCACCGGGTTACAATTCATGCTTATTCATCCGTAAAAATTCTCTTTCGATCGAGCGAGACCCTACCGTAGGCGTAGGCCTCTTCCAGGTTCCTATATTCTCTTCCTTTCTCCGAGAAATTTTCAGAGACAAGTCACTTGTAGATTTATGAACGGCAAGTTTAAACTTAAGTAAATGTCTTTTCGTAATCGATTTATACAATTCTAATACCTACGTTCTTATTGTTAGTGTAACCCGAAACGTACTGGAATTTAATGGTAAAAATGGGAAATGTCTGGCGGTAAAGATGTAACATTCGTCTCGGCAATGTTTCTTTTGAGACCTGACTTCTGAATTTACGGTCTTCCTCTATTTATCTACAAAGTAAATCCTAATATAGTAAAGATCGGAAAAAGAAACGTTTCTCCGACTATACTCCTTCTCTCCCGTCCCTTCCCATATTGGCCATATTTTCCTACGCCATCGCTTTCAGTAATTGCGGAGGTTAATTGTCTCTAATTAAGTAAGTCATTCGGACAGTATAAAGAAGTTAGTGTACTCGGAATAGCAGTGGCGAAATGTTACCCTCGTTTTCACAATTACATTCTCTCTCCTCTCCCACTCTCCCTTCCCCCGCACGTTTTCTTCCTAGATATCTATCTTGAGACTACGTTGCTGATACTACGTTCCCATTGAAACACGTGGCGTACGTTGTACTGCAACATTGTTTAATTTAACGTACCGCATAATTTTCGGATATACTATCTCGGTGACGAGAAGCATTTCTATTCTTAAAAATAACCAGGATTACAAAAGATGCATCTGTGACAGCTTCTTTTCATCCTCAAGATAAATATTCCCAAAGCTGGCGACTCATTTCGGAGATACTCTGTATAGTCTGTATATTACAGACTATTTTCGGAATTTTTTACGTGCCCTGGACGTCGCGTCGGATAAATGTTTCTCTTCACATATTATATTGGCGAGGACTCGATTGATGTTGAGACGTAATGCCTGTGGTCGTTCGATCTCGCGTAAATGCCAACCAGGCGATCTACGTGATCTCCGATCGTGTAGCCGCCGAGCTGCATAGCCAATGTGCGAACACGCGGTTGCACTCGCACACGCGCGGCGATCACAATGAAAGAGATAGATAGATAAATTTAGAAAGAGAGGGGGAGGGGGAGGGGGGGAGAGAGAGAGAGAGAGAGAGAGAGAGAGAGAGAGAGAGAGAGAGAGAGAGAGAGAAGCAAAGACAACCTGCAGATGCATGAATGACTCGAAATGACGTGCGCGTTTATTGAGCGCGACCTGCCGCGGCCGACTCGCGCTCTTGCTCCCAGCAAGGACACGACATATTTTCTGACTCCAATCAGCGACGGATTCGAACAGCTTGGAAGAGCCGGTTCTTCAATTGGCGGGTCGGGTCGGGATCGAGTCGATCGGAGATCATACGAAAATTAGTGATTATCAATCGGTAGAACAAAATTTCTGATAAATATAATTTTTTAACAATTCGTGTGATTTAGACAATAACATAATATAATTTAATATGTCTAATAATATTTAATAAAATATTTATATAATTTTATAAGACAGCTTATGCGCACAGAATGTAAAAAATACATATAGCAGACATATATCGAAAGGTATTTTACTGACAACTTTCTCGATTTTTGCTTGGCAACTATCAAACTAGATAGGAAACTTCCACAAGAAGGAACTTAATATCAAAGATATTTTATACTGAAGATAATTGAGCTCTCTCTCTCTCTCTCTCTCTCTTTCTTAAAATTGACTTTTACGCATTATTATTCGCTCACGTTGCCAATTGTCCACGCTAGTCGGTAGTTCGTATGTTACGATCACAAGACGGCATCGACTTATGATGCTGTTCGAGTGTTCGGAGGGAGGAAAGGGGAGAGAAGCAGAGGAAATGTGCGGGTGTATAAGTGCGTGCGCGCGGCCGCACGCATGTATCAGTACGTATCGAAGTGTGTAACTGTAAGATAATACGCGTAAGAGTAACGCGCACACGAGACGGAATCGCGTCGGGGGAGGGAGGAGTCGGGGAGTCGGATAAATCGATTAAAACTTATATGAGTTACGTAAGCGAGTCTGCGTTTTGCGCGAATATACTGCAGCGGTTTCGTAGGATGGTTTTCGACATTTCGACATAGCGACAACGTCGATTTTTTCGATCACGCGCGACACAATCGATCTTACGGCCCGCAACTTATTATTGTCGCTTCCGGTAGTGCTAAAGAAGGGGAGGACGGTTCTCGAGAGAATTTGAGAACGCGATATGCGATCTACTGCGTAACGTTACACGTCATCATCATCGTCGTCGTCATTGTCGTCCTCCTCTTCCTCCTCCTCGTCGATTTATTTCTCGAGTTTCTTTCCAACGTTATTGCCACTCTCGGCCAATTAAAAACGCGCGTTCCCACGGTCGGGGTGTACATAATGTCGAAAGTCTTAATAAAGGGACGTGTAATGGAGGTGATAGTCGAAAAAAGGGTCCAAACACAGGACTATGGGCTCTCTTCCCCTGAGTCGTTTTGTTCAATTTTTCAATGTATTTATACCTTGGTTTCGATGTTTCTCAATGGACAACAGGAGAGAGTCACTTAAATAAACATAATTCATCATGCTGGTATCATGACAGAAGGGACACAAAAGTAGTCTGTTTTTCACATTCTTGTCGAAATTTCAAGAGGTATTTTAATAATAAAAAAAAAAAAAAAAAAAAAAATTGAAAATTCTCACTCGGGCGAATAATCCTTAAATTTGTAAAACAAAAATAATGAGTTTTAGTGAAAAATTAAGAAATTAAACAGGTAGCTTTTAAAAATCGACCAACTGCAAAAGTTGCCAGTTGGTCGATTTTTAAAAGCTATCTACGTTTAATTTCTTTCGCGACGCTTGCGAGATGTATCATTGTAAATGCAGAAAATCCATTTCTAAAAGTTGTGAATACTTATAACTGGTAGCTGCGAGCAAATCGGAACACATCAAATGGCATATATATCCGAGACGGAGGGATACGAAGAAAGGATGACAGAACGAGTTTCCTCGGGGTGAGCCATCGACGAATGTACAAAAGAGTGCATGTTAAAAGAGATACCCTTTTTCCGCTCTCTCTGTTGATTTATTTTACTTTTTTTTTTGCGAAAACGCGTAGTCTTTATTTTCCAACCGCGCAAAACTGCGCTTATCTTATACAAAGAGATTACATATACAAAACACACGAAGTTTTCGCGCAATTATTTCGTTCATCAGCGCCACACGCTTGATTTCCTCCCCTCCCATCCCCTCCCCTCCCCCTTCTTCTTTTTCTCTCTTCTTTTCTCTCGGCCTCGGCTCTGTCTCCTCCTTTCCGCGTATCTACAACGTCGTTGCCCGCGATGCCCCATGCGGAGTGATCTTCTTCTTGCGATCGCGAACTTCCAAGAAGCTTCCTCTTCGATGCGGCCAGCTATGTTCTCTTCCTGCTCATCGGCAAGATACGGGAATACCGCTCTCGCGGTACTTGGTAGATAATACTCCGAATACAATCGCGGAATTGGATGCGATCGCCTCCCGTCGATCGTCCTCGAAAGCCACGCGTGCGCTTCCAAGGACGCCGCGGCCGGCCAGCTCGAGATCGTCTTCGCATCATCTCTTGCGGCATGCTCATCGACGACGCCGTGGAACTTTCGACCATCTTTCGATGCTGGAGCATGGGAAGGAACGAGAGAAGCGTCGATCCGCGTTTGGGATGGAGGATGGATTCGAGCATGCCGCATCGTCGATGCGTATCTTGCAGCGACGTCGCGATGACGTCGTTGGGGAAGACTCGACGACGATCGAGGAGATGTTCGCTCGGGTTCGACGGGTCCGATTTTCTCGCCGAGCAGCCGTCGGAAAAGCAAAAAGCTCTTGGACAATGTCGCCACCGCGATCCTCATCGTATCCTAGAGTATCTGGAAGAGCCTCTTCAATTCCACCATGAGTTGCCAATCAGTCTTTAGCAGGTCATCTCTGAAGTAATCCTTGCATGCGTCTATACTCTGCCTGCTTATCTGTAACAGTTCAAGATATGGCGCTTCCGTTATCGGATGATAAAACGTGTAGTCACCACAAACTTCCCGTCCGTAAATAAAACAATAAAAGAAATCCTCCTTTTCTGCTCTAATTGCAAAACAATATATTTAAACAAAAATCTATGTATTTTAACTCATATATTAATCTCCGCAACCAACAAAAAAATGTCTATTCTAATTTTATGTTATAATTCTTTTTCTTGAAATCGATTACACAAATTCCAATAAGCGGCGAATTTCTAAACAGCAATTATCTGTGTTTAATAGTAGTAGTAGGATGAAAGAATTGCAAATTATACGATGCAAGAAGAAGGATATCTCGTATATAAGAGAGGAATGTCATGTTTGTAATATCTTAAATTTAAATCGAGCCCAAGGACCGATCGAGAAATTCGGTAATACGAATATAATTGCCGAATCGGACGGTCAGATCAGATAATCGGAGAGTGAGGACTCAAAAGTGGACTGTGACGCACCCTTCAACCGCGAATGTCGAGGCTTGAGGGGAAAAATGTAGCGTCATATGTTACAATGTTACATGTTCGAATGACGCAACTTGTAACGGAAACATGGGCGTCAGTCATATGAACGTGGCAAGCAGAGACGATCTGTTAAAAGCGTAAAAGCGAAATTTTAATAAAATAAGTAACGGACAGCTCCGTAATATGACCGTTTTGCAAGTCGCGCGCGTTTCTCAAAGCGTAGGTATGCGTTTTTTATGCGTGGCATCGTGAATAATTTTTTACGCGGCGCTTTTCGCAAATAGAGAAATGGAGGGCCCACGTTGTGTACGTGTGTGTGTGCGCGCGCGCGCGCACGCACATGAACCATTCGGAAACGTAACGCTTCACAACTGTTTCCGCCCCCACTCCTGGCCGGAAGTCCCGTTTCATTCATGGATCGGTCACAATGGTGATTTTACGCGGCTATTGAGGACGTCTGCCTCCCGCCACGCCCCTTCTAGCTTCTCTTGCTCCTCGCCGCTTCTCGTCCTCTCACTCTATCTCTCTCTTA
Organism: Leptothorax acervorum; assembly: GCA_035220615.1. Taxonomy (NCBI): domain Eukaryota; kingdom Metazoa; phylum Arthropoda; class Insecta; order Hymenoptera; family Formicidae; genus Leptothorax; species Leptothorax acervorum. The sequence goes on along the minus strand of JASTWQ010000009.1, from coordinate 1,701,756 downwards.
CACACACACACACACACTCATCCTCGTTCCCCACGTGTTTTCCTTCCTTCCTCCTACGTCCGTATTACCGCTCGTAAAGTACGCGAAACGTTGAATATACAACAGTTCGCGGTAATCTTAAAAAATTTCACCGACGGCGCAAAGCGCAGAACAAATTTGAAAGTTAAAGTTTTTCGCGGCAAGTTCGCGATCGCGATTACGCGTCTCGGATTATATTATTATGCAATTTCGGCCTGCGTGACGAATGCACGATAGGATCGCGCAAACATACCGTATCGATCGATCGTTCCGAGATGCCATCTTCTTCGGGAAAAACCTATCTTTACGCTTGTAATATTCGGTCGCGATTTTCCGTGATCCACTTTTCTCTTTCCGCCGCGGCCGTGTCGAGATTAGGAACAGATTATTCTCTCTTGCGTTAGGATAAATAAACGCACCTCTCCGGAAAATGGTGGCGAGAAATATTATTCCATGTGCCTAAGATATGTGTGTGTGTGTGTGTGTGTGTGTGTGTGCGTGCGTGCGTGCGTGTTAAGCAAATCCCTTTGGCCAAAAGTAGAAATAAAATTATTTGTTTAAAAAACTAAAATCGCGAACAACGTATTCTACGTTGTCTACCATTTAGTTTTCATCAAAATGTGTTTTTTCTATATTTCGCAATATTTATTGAGGTCAGAATAAATAACTGAACAAACACGTAACATAATGATCCTATAATTTTTATACTTTTGCTGTTTTTTTTTCACAGATTTTATAAAGCTTCTTGCTTAATGCTTATATAGGAGAAAAAATATGTATGTCCAAAGTAAAAAGTGAATGTTTATTATCGTCCCACTTTGTTCGTGATTTCGTGCCTTCCTTCGGAGGCATTTTCTTCGAGCGTCGAAAAGCAGAAACGTTCGCTCTATTTCACCCGTATGAGCATTGAGCCGACGCGGACGTGTCGGCGGATCAGCGGCTTCGGGAGAATCGTCGTGGGAACAAGATACTTCCGGAACTTATTCCACGAACCGAACGGTAACGACAACTTCCGCTTGCCTACCAAAGCACAGGAAGGTGCTTGAAGCACGATAGAAGAGGCCCGTGGAAAAAGGAAGGAGAAACGGGGCGGATTGAGAGGGACAGGGAAAGGGAGGAAAGAATGAAGATGAGACGTCGGCTTGTACGAAGAAAAGGCACCGGGTACCGTTTCTCACAGGGGAAAAAGAAGAAGAAGAAGAAGTCTACGAAACATTCGTCTTAATTAACGATCGCAACAGTCTTTACACACATTTCTACGAGAATAATGTAACGGCGACGAAGTAATTGAAACTTAATCCGCTCACTCCCGCTTTAGTCCTTCATTACTCCTTTCCGCGTACTCGACACGCACGTCATATATCGAATTTTTATCTCTGGTTTATTTATCTAAATTAAATTTTCATATATATATATATATATATATACACGTATATTATATATACCTATGGAATAGAATTTCTAATTTCTGCTTCAACGTTATCTATCATTATTACTTGAACATATTTCAACACCTGCATTCGTTCTTTATTTAAATATTTATTTAAATATTTGAAGAGACGTGTCCTATCCTCGCGTTAATTCTTTTGGAGCCCACGACACAAAAACGCGATTAATTAATAATAATAATAATCGCTCAAGTAAAGAACTTTGCACGTGTGTGAGCGTTAGAACGAAGCATCTGAGCGAATGCAGGACCGAACTCGTTCCATAGTCGATATCCTCGCCTGAAGGAGGAAGACGAAAAAGGAAGAAGAGTGGAGGGGGAGAAGGGAAGGGAAGGGAAGAGAAGGGAAGGGAAGGGAAGGGGGATGCGGAGGGGAAAAGGTAGCGAGCTTCTACGAAGGCCGGAAGCTGATGGCGGGCGAGCAATCGCCGCCGGATGTTCATCTTCCTTTTTCGATCTAGGTCTCGCATACTAATTGTAAGTCGAATTTGCGTCAAGGCAGAAATGTGCTTTTCAGTTTCGCGTGGTTTAGCGCAAGTAAAATAATATATAGATATACAATTCAACAGGCTGATTATAAAATCGCCAAATGTGAAACCAACCGCTTGGACTTGTCACAATAACTAACGTTCGATTATTATATCAAATTTAATATAAAATTATAAATTATAATTGGCTTTTAATTATTGTGTTTGAAAAACAAAGTTGTTTAATGTATAATTGTATGATGATTCTCTATATAATAAGTTGTTGCTAAACCGAAATCTGTTGGTATTTTATTTTTTCGCGGCTCACGACGTTCGATTTCAAAAGCTGGAAAATTCTTCTCTCGAATCACAATCGATAATTACGATAATTTATTTTTGCATTCAAAACAGAAATTGATCAATTAATGATTAGTGTACATACCTTGCTAACGAGAAAATCTTTTGCCTCAAAATGGCGACCGAACATCTTGGGTGCTTCCCCTGGTACGGGCTCGATTTTGATGCAGACTTCTTGGCCTTTCCTAGCCGATTCCACGGGTTTATGGTTGTGCTCTACACTAGTTACCATGCCCAAGTCAACGAACTGAAACGATAGATTAACATATTGATTAATTGAGAGAAATAGCATATGATATATTTTGCAATGAAAAGGAATGTGACGTTTGCAGTGATCGAGTGATAGCAATCATCTACGTGTTACATATATTTTGACGCGACACAACTTGTCCCACGTAAGAATATCTAATTAATTCATAAGAATATATTATACGCTTGGAGGACACACAAGTTCCGAAGAATTTCAGATTCCAAAGAATCGTTTCACTAATACAAAGGTTTCGTTGATACAGAAATGCTTATATTTTCAGATGTACGATATCAGCGAAATGTGACCAAAGTCGAAAAGATTGAGAATCTGCGTTTTTCGCAACTTTGAGAATCTTCCTCCCGTCCCCGCAATGGTAAGTAAGTATATAGTAACGCGACACCACACATTCGTCGTGTATGCATTCGCTCGATTTAGCGTCATAGCGAATACCCGAACGTGATTTAAGCGAGACATAGAGAGAGAGAGAGAGAGAGAGAGAGAGAGATGATGATGATGATGAATCGCTATTTATTATGCGCTCTGGGATAAAATCCCCTCAAGCGCAGGATACAAAAATACAAGAACCTTACAAAATTACAAAGAGAGAGAGAGAGAGAGAGAGAGAGAGAGAGAGAGAGAGAGAGAGAGAGAGAGAGAGAGAGAGAGAAAGAGAGAAAGAGAGAAAGAGAGAAAGACAGATCTATCCCGCGAACGAAGCTTCTTCGGCATATTATAGTAGCGCAACTTTCTGTCTTTCGGTCTTCTTTTTTTCGCCATTGATTGTCGACGTCTGGTCGCGTGGGTACAACTCCGCACGCAAACTAGGCACACCTTTACCGCGACCGGAAGTCGAGACAGCCCAGTATACCTGAACGGCACAGTCGTGTCGAGCCGAGCCGAGCCGAGCCGAGCCGTGCCTGCTTCGCAACCGAGTCCGAGACGTGGGTACGCATTTTCGTCGTGAATACCGGCGAGAATCGGTGAACCAAGTAGGTAGGCAGGCAGGCAGGCAGGCAGATACCCGCATATATGTACGTAGGCCGGCACGCAGTAGGCTGGCTCGCCGTAGACAGATCCACCGGGTGTTCATAAATATCCGTAACGTGAACGACGAAAAATTGTACTACAAATCGCCGGACTTCCGGTCGAGATTTCGACCTCGATTATTCCCTACTGTTGTAGCAATGTGTAAAGTATTCGAAGGAAATATCTAGGAGACTTTGTCTCTCTCTCTCTCTCTCTCTCTCTCTCTCTTTCTCCGCTCCGGAAATAATGATATTATTATATTAGTTAGCAATTCTCTAGCTTGACTGTAGTTTCGAGCATTTTGATCACGTAAATTAGATATTGCAACGATAAACGCGGGTGCAATCGATCACGTAAGCTTTGTTTTATGAGAAAAAAAGAAGAAAACGAGGAGTTTTCTTCAAGGTATTGATTTTCAATATAGATTCGCAGAAAACTACCCTGCAGGGTGCAAGCTTTTCAGCGGACGCCGTTAGACGGCTGCAGAAAAGCTGTGGGTTTATTGAATCTCGGAACACGCTATATAACGGTGTATACAGACGAAAAAGTCCCGAGCACGTTGCCCCGCTGCCGCGACACACCTGTGGCCGCGGGAGCGCAAAAGTGGGCGACAAACCCGGACGCGGTTGCGTCCAGGATTTGCAAGAGCGCTCCGCCGCGGTTAGAAAAGACCCAGCTTCTGCAATGTCGCTGGTCTCTCCGAGGGGTGCACGCGTAATCGCGAACTGCACGATCAGAATCTATAGTATCCGCCTGTAATATGTATTATCGCGCGATATCGACCTAAAGACGAAAAACGTGCGGGTTTGAAACTGCAGCGATAAATCTGCGATATATGTTGCCGTTCTCGAGTTGCGAAAAACGCAGGAAATACGTACATCCGCGTACTGCAGTATCAAATAATCTTAGGAAAATACGCCACGCACGTTGCGAATTGCGAAAGAAAAAAGTATATCCGTTGTAAAGCGAGCAGTGGAGATGAGAAAGAGAGGTAACATCAATTTACCTCGCACAGTGGACAGCGAGAGGTAAGAAAAAACTTTGACTCCATTATATCTCTCTATGTATCTACTGTTTCAATATTTATCCCCAAACTGCGTTAATTACTTGAATAGTAAAAGGAAGCTATTGAAGCTGTGAACGCGAATACCTTGGTTCTTAAGGTATTAAGAAGCATATTACGAAGTTCGAGATAAGCAAAAAGCTTATCTCGAAAGTTTATTTCTTTCCTCGATTAAGGTAAAAAATAGAAATGTTGAATTCGAACAAAGCATGTTGAAAGATCTGATACAGATCACGAGCTGCTACGACGCAGACGCACACGACGACAAGCCACGTTATCGTTAGGTGGACAATGACCGGTCGAATATGCCCGCCTGTGTATCCCGAAACCCACGCCGCGCCGAGAGAGCAATATCTGGCTGGACGCTCAAACCACCCGGTATCCCCGCCTAGCCGATAACCGATTACCGAGGTATTGCTTCTCAACCCTTTCTTGAGTGATGAAACGCTGTGACTACAAATCTCGTAAAATAGCGATGATGAAAGGGGCATGCAAGATATCCCTGAGGGCCCTGAGCTACCTCTAGTTTTTCAATAATTCCATTTTTCTAATTTTAAGCAAATTTTTCCATTTTGCTTTACGATAAAAAGAAATTTTTAAATTATATATACTAATGTAAGTATGTGTATGTACAAATTAAAAAGAAATGTAAAACAACTATCGCTGAAAAGTTTGGAGCTACGTTTAGGGTTATTCTTAGAATACACATACATACAGATCCAAGTTTTGTTCTTCAATTCTGTTAAGCTTAAATGGATACTCCAAAATCTGTTATTTACCTGCACGTGGCAGATGGTCTCGCCTCGCGACGCCTATCTTTTTCTTTTACCTTTTATATCAAATTATATTTTAATGCAATAATTACATGTGCGGTGTTAAGGAACAAAAAATGCATACGCGTCATACAGGGAATATTGTGCGTGTCGGAGTTAATCAGCTCAGACGCGAAAAAAAAAAAGATCGTTTCCCCGCGCCGCGCCGTGCCGTGCATGCTCCACGATACGTCTTCTGTGGCCGGCGCGGCGCGGCGTACTTTTATGGCGTATCCCCGTCGTCAAATTCTCGACACTCTGCCGCGACCGAAAGGAATTACCATATAGGTGCACGTGTGCAGGCGGGCAAACGAACCTTGTTCGTCCTCCGCTTCGACCTTCTCCGCCCTTTCTTCCAACTTATCGCACCGCGCGCCTTCAATCCTCTCTTAGCTCCGTTCTCTCAACCGCTCGAGGTTTTGAGATAAAATTCGGGACTCTCGAAGGACCAACCGCTAATTTCGTACGTCTCTTCCCTCCTCTCTCTCTCACTCTCACTCTCCCCCCCCCCCCTCTCCGTTCTCTTTCGTCTCGCAAATGTATAACATTACGCGACGTATTTTACGACTGACGTCGTTTCCATCGTTTTTGTCACGTACTAGGAATTTCGGAAATCTCGAGTCGAGGTCGAGCATCCACGACTTAAGTTTCATTTACGATAGGCAGTCTCGGTCCAAATAATCGATTTTTTATAAAAAGATATTATCGCATCGGAAGAAGAGAAATAATATCTTCTATTACCCTGGCTGGGGTAATATTTTTCGCAATAAGTTCTTTACAGTGATTTTAATATTAAATCGATATCGATTTGATTAGGGAAGGGAGAGGGAATTTCTAATGTTCCAATGATAGCTGTGTTTTAAGTCCGACAAATAATCGGCGCGCAGTTAATATGTTGGAAACTATCTGTACGGAATATCGGATCTTGTATCTCGAAATAAATCAGTTTTGAACACGCACTAAGTACCGCGTTTTGACTCTCATGGCCAATTTATATTGTATAATATCTTCGATTTGAAAGTGATTATTTTAATCGCAGTATTTAAGAAATTTTCGACTGATGTATTAGATATATCGTCTCTTTCCTTTGAGAAGAAGAGGATTATCCCGAACGATGTGGCGCTGAAGGGGGGGGGGGGGGGGATTCTTAATAGCTTTGCAGCTTAAAAATCTGGACACCACGTCGAGCATAACTCGGTCCCTCATCTTCTGAAATTACGGAAGCCATTACGAGCGTTATCGACGCGCTTTACCTTTTACGATTAACATGTCAATGGAACGCGAGAGCAACATAGTCTCGCTCTCTCGAATGCAAGCCGGTCCGGTTACGCGTGGGCCCAGGTGTATACATATACTGTCTACTTTAGATTTATCTCGCGCGCGTTCTAAGTGTCCGAAAGACGTGAGGACTATGAGGACCTCTCGCGTTGCGCCACGTGGGCGGAGAAGAGACCCGCAGGATCAGCTGGGTTGATGGACCAAACGGAAAAGCAAGCACGTACATACTACATACACGTACACATGTACGTCTTATCCGCTCGTCTTCCGATGCTAAACTATCTAACCATTCGTGCCAACACCCACTCGTCTGCTGTAGTTTCTCCGATAAGTTCTCGCCACGCCATGCCATTCGGCATTTGTTATGCGTAATTGATACATTTATTGTATTTGTGTGCTCGATAACCGAATAACCGATGCCAATAACCGAATTTTTAAAAATTAGCAATAGATACATATAATACAAACAAAGAGTGTGTTTTGTTGTCTTGTAATAATATAATTGATCGTCCCGCTCGCGGAGCACCTTTACTATTCAACAGTCTCATACGATATCGATCGCGAAGCGCTGCGTAACGCGTGACACTCGAAACCTCTATAGTTCGTGCAATTTTCAACAATATATAATTAAATAATAGTAATATATAGATATTATACTTTTCTATTATTCACGCGGTCCCCAATATTTCGATCCGCCGCTATTGTCATAATACAACGTAGTCACGGAGCGGCGCGGGGTCAAGAACCTTGAGCGTAAAATACGCGGCCCCGCCCTAAGGATGGTTCGCGAAAAGTAAAACAAAGAGGAAAAGGATTCCTCGTAAATTTGAATCGTGGATGCCGTAGAAGGGAACAGCTGCTCGCGAACAACCTAGGGATCACATGGAGTGAAAAGGGAAGAAAGGAGTTCCTAGAAAGAAGTATAGCGAGAGCCTCGACCTTGGCACTAAGCGTGCACGCGCGCGCACACGCTCGTGCGCCATTTGAAGGCCGATCCTTTCTCGGCGCGAAATGGGAATCCGTAGATAGATGCGACTGCACGAGATGCCTGGCCTAGCCGAAGGCTCGCTTCGTTTCGCGAAAATCACGCTAGACTACGTAAGTTGCACCTGCGTGCGTCACGTCATACTCCGCCGCATGTACCGTAAGTTCCATCCTAGCGAGAGAGAGAGAGAGAGAGAGAGAGAGAGAGGGGGTGGACGGGGGAGAGAGAGAAGATTCTCTCGCGATACCAAGATATTATCCACGAGATGCGGCGAGATCCCAGCATGAAACACTCGACGTGATCATTTATTCCGCAGGTACGAGATTTACACGCGCAGCTTTCGCAGTCCGACTATAGCGGGTGCGTAACGGTACATAGCGTTAAAAGATGCACGTGGTGAAAGAATATTGACATACATACGAAAGGTGGAGCATCCTCGAGATACTTGTACATATCGGGATTCGCCTCTGCAAGTGCAATGTTTACATTTGAAAGTTTAAAACGATTGTGTGGAAACGCTACATGATGCTATAAGATTCACGTGAAAGGCCACCGAACACATGTAGGAAACAAACATTTTGAGAAAAATATTTATATTGGAATTCTTCTATACATAATATCTATGTATTTCATAGCGTGCATTTCTTTGTCATTTATCGTACATGTATCAATATGTAAAAGAATATGTTGTATAAGTATTAGGTACTCAACCTTTGGACTATATGTTTACTCGGAATTATTGTCACGTAAAACATTTTTAACCTTTCCTCGCCTGCCATGTAATATCTTTTTGTCGACTATCATATAGGTATTGTTATTTATTCATTGTTAGATTCTATAGTTATAGGAAAATAGATGGTGTAAAAAGAATATCGAGACGCAAATTTGAATTTTTTTCCAAGTGCTTTTGAACGTCGAAATTCGGAGATATTCGCAGATCCGATATTTACATGTAGCCTTAGCTTGACTATAAGACTGTGCTCTATTGTAAACTCGTTATACGCAGGTCATTGTCATCTGTTGGCGGAATTTTATATATCGTCATAAATATTGATGTAATATATTCCGTGTCGGAATTATTTTCGCGGATTGCGATATTTACATACGAGGCTTTCGCGGTATGACTATAGCGTACGTATACGTGGCCGCATTTATTGCGGGTGCGTGCATGGATAGACGAAAGACGAGGGGGAGGAACCGTTCTTGGCATACTAGATAGTAGATACTAGATAGCAGACGTGGCGTGTCGCGACGCGACGCGTCTTGGCGCGGCGAGAGCGAGCGAGCGAGCGAGCGGGCTCACGCGCGCGCGAGACGGGAACCGGAAGTCTATTTTCGTAGCCCGTACCAATTTAGAAGGCTTTATAGTCCGTGCGACGAGAGTTTGCGACTCTAACGGCCTCACCGCGTGCATCGTTGGCGCTTTTGGACGCCGTTTAATCGAGATTCGCGCCGCGTCCTCGTCTTTCGTGAGCACTTGGGCATTTGCGCTCGCGGCTCGCGGCTTGATATTTCGCCGGAGTCGCGGGGAATCAAGAGTCAAATCGGTAATTAACGAAAGAGCCTTCCCTAATAGCGTTTTCGATAGGGTCGGGTTTAATCGACCCAAGAGCGATTAATGATGTCACTTTGACAAATCTATATATATACATACCTACCTATATGTACACACACATAATATAATAAAAAGTAGAGAAAAACTATTAGTATTAGATTATATTAGATTTACACTTCTAAAAGTCAGAAGTATGAAAGGATTTTATTAAAACACAACAGTAAAGCAGTACGATCACGCGAGATGCTTCGGATTCGAGTTTCGAAAATATCAATGCCGAAACTCCGAAATGAAAGATGAATCTTCGGGATATTCGAAGATCGCATGTCATTTTCCGGAAAAACAGATTTCATACTGTTTTCGTGGATAATTTAGTTGAAAATGTTTTGCGAACTTTTTTGGAATATATTGGGCGGACTTGAGATTAGATAACGTCTCGTTCTTGGGATTAAAAGCCCGTTCGCGTGTGCTATTTAACGGACGTAAGTGTGTCCCTCACGTGTGCCGGAGCTGTTTACTCCTTTACCGTTACGACAGTTTTTTTTATCGTCGTTGGCAGAATTAATTGCAAGCTCGATTAAAACGATCTCGCCGACATTGGAAACCTCGTATCCGGCCGGACGTTTCCCTCTTCCTCTTCCTTCTTTTTCTCGCTTCCGTTCTATTAGCCGCTCTTTCCTCTAATTCTCCCTCTTATAATGACCAACACAATTCCAAATGACAAGTTCTACGTCGACGAAACGCTATTTAGAAACAATTATTCTTTCGCAAAAATGTAAAAAAGAATCATTATTAATCGCGTTTTTCATTTCTTCCAGTTTTTTTTTACATTATATCAACAGGCCAATTAAAATAAATAATAATAAAAAAACTGTACTTTGCCTCGATTTTCTCTCTTTGAGAGAAAATCTATTTCAAATAGACCAACAAATGTGTCGTTGAGAAATAACGCTGTAGAAGTTCATCGATAATTTTTATTTTGAAAACGGCAATAAAAAATTTTTTTGGGGGCAAAGCTCAGGCGGAATGTGAGGTAATGAGAGAGAACGACTCGACGGGGCGATATTTAGAGCGGATTGAAAAATGAAAAACGCCGCACCGCTACAGGCTGCTGATGCAGCACGATAGAGCACAAACGCGTTCGCGGCCGGCGCTCACTTACCGACCACATCCCGTCTTTCGAACTTCCGGCCCTGTCAGTAGATTTCGTGGAAACGCCTCTGGCTTCCTTCCGGCCGTTTATCACTCGTTAGACGAAAGGGCGGGCGGACGGTGCCGAACCCTGTCGACATACCGAATGTGGACGGGAGACGGCGATGTTCGTCCTTTCACAAGGATGCGTTCAGTCTGTCGCGTATAATAGTAGTAGTGAACGTACAAATGCTAAGTATAAGTGACACACAGTATCCTTTGGTACGCGACCGGCTCTTTTGAAGCTCGGGACAGTCCTTCGGTGTTCGGGGGTTAACTCGACACATCCGGTTCCGATTGATGTTGTCGAAATTACATGGGATCTATAGGATATACGAGAAAACATTCACGTCGTAAAAGAGATCCCAGTTTTCCAATGCTTCCCTCACATGTCTTATAAAAATATAGTCTCGCGTGATGATGAAATCATATTGTTAAACCGTTTATCTGATTTAACTTGTATATATATATACCTAGTACCTACTATGAGCTTTTTAAATCTGTTATATACTTTCAGATGATACAAAACTTGTAGGTAGAGTGACGATACCTGAGAAAGATTGTGTTAAAAAGTGTCGCTTTTTTGCAAAAATCAAAAGACAATCCGAGATTTTCGTGCAGCCGTATCTCGCGTACTTTTCTACTCCTCGGACGATTCGCAAAGTTGCAGGAAGGATAATTTTCGCGTAGGAGCTCCCTCCAGTCCCTCCTCGTACTTGAGAGAATAACACCCGCGTGAATTGCGAGAAATTGCGAAACGTCGCGGTCTGAATACCTCTCAATATGCAATAAAGAGATATCTTCTCCGGCTTGAAATTCCTATCCGCCGCGAATTTGCACGCGCGCATGCCACGGCGTGTGCGCCAAGGAAAAGGAAGAGGAAATAGCGGGCAGGGGCCGGGGAAGAGGGACGGTATGGGAGAGAAAGGAAGAACGGCTCTATGTTCGAGCGCCTTTCCGCCGGAAGAGGACTCGCGCACCAGAGCGTTTCTAGTTCCTGTCGCTCGCCCACGAGCTGAATATAATTCCAAGTGAAATCGTTCTAACAATAAGCTACTCGGGTCATTTCTTGACAATCTTGACATTTTTCATTAGATATTCACGAGAAATATTACGATACGCAAGATGCTTAATAACGGATGTATCTCTTAATATTGATGACTTGGAATCTTGGAAATAATATTTAAGGTATTTAAACTATATAAGGTTCTTTCTCTTTCTCTCTGTTTTTGACAAAACAGCGTTATAAAACGTAAATTTCGTAAAGATTGAGAATCGGGTAAGAGCGAGCTCGATGCGACGTATGTCGATCGTGTTTCTCGTGCCACGATAGCATGTTGTTGAACTTAATACGATAAAGGGCCTCTCTACCTCTTTCTCGCTTTATCTTTCGTCCTGCCTCCATGTTTGTTCTCTCTCTCCTTTTTCCTTTTCGTTCCAGTCATTCGTTTACTCTGCTCGCTCCTACTCGAGCTTCCAACTTTCGCTTTATGGAGACGACAAGCGAAGATGTTCCACAATGCTCCGTCCAGTTCTGATTTTGATCCATTTTTAATTTAATTTAATTACATTTAAATTTTACTTTACTTACTAACGCGTTGATTTTAGGTACTAATTAATATCTTGAGATTTCATAATGTTTTAGAAAATCATAATTTTTCATTACTAAATATATATTTATAAGAGATACATATATGTATGTATGTATTTATATAAAAGTACATAAAAAAAAAAAACAAATCCAAAGTCGATTGTTAGAGGATATTATAATTTCGAACAATTCCTGAGATTCACCTTGCATGGAAAACCGGAGCTTAATGAGCGACGTATTCTGGCTCTACATAAATGACTGATAAAGTACGACTATTTCGTTAGCGCTCTATTATACGCCAGCACTCAGCAGACAGTCGCTTAGCTGATAAAGAGGAGGCAGAAGAAAATGTAAAAGAGTATCGCGCGATATACGTACAGCTGGAACGAAGAACGCGAGGAAGAAGAAGATGCTTTACAGTTTACGCAGGAAAGGTTATTTCCGCCAGAACCATCCAATCATGAAACGTGCCGAGATCTACTCTCAGAGCAAGCGGAAGGCGGGGGGGGGGGGGGGGGGAATCAAAAGCGTGCGCTATCTAGACTCTCGGGTCATCGGGCAGAACAGAATCCGCCACCGAACGAACTGACGGATGTAGGTACGGACGGATGGACGAATGATCGGCCTGCCGATCGGCTCGTCGGTTGGTCGGTCGGTCGTTCGGTCGGCGGAAAGAGCGGAAAATGAATAACGGAGGGGAGAAAAAAAGGAAACGCCAAACGCCGCAAGAAAACGGCAGGCCGAAAGAATCCGCCGGATTTCCGCTGGCCGTTAAAGCCGCCTATCGAGACTGGCGCGTTGCGCAACGCTTGTACTATGTCCTCTGTGTGTTTCTACATATGTGTTTGTGTGCGGTACGCGCGAGTACGCCCGATAACGCACGATGGAAGTCGCGAGAGAGGAAGCGGATAGATGAATAGATATGTTCCATGCGAGTTCTTCGAGGCGGTCTCTCTCTCTCTCTCCAGGCTCTCTCGCGGCGCCACGATATGGCAGACTAAATTCTAAGGGAAGATTTATCACAGGACGCGCGTTACGTAACGACAAGTCACAAACGAAAAGTCATTAGCGCCAGTACCGATATATACGCTCGTATGTTAAATCATATTTACAGAAAAACGTGGAAGTGCCTATAAGTAAATTGTAAATGCGCGATTTCAATCTCGAGCTATATGTGAAAAAGACATACCTATGTCCACAATATAATATAATGATAACTATAATGTATAAAACGGGAAAAGGGAACGAAGGGATGTTTGAAACCACAGAAGGCTCGCGAGTCACGAGTCACGAGTCACGAATCACGAACGGCGGACAGGGCATCATCCCAGGCGAGATTGGCATGCGAATCTTCGTGCATGGCTCGAGAGCTATGTGCATCCCCGTGAGGAGAACCCTGCTCCTCTCGCGGCTCGCCAAATGTATCACGCGCTGAAAATCCCCTCGACGTTTGCGAGCTCACGTTCTACCATATCGTTCTTCCGTCCCATGTTAAGCCGTGCCGTTTCCTTTCGCGGTGTGATATCGGCGCGTGTTTCTCCGTCCCGCCGCGCCGATGACACGCATCCGGTCGCCGCGGCCGTTCAACAAAAGGGAGGCCCGGTCGCAAACTGACCTGCGCTAACTGGAGTTTCGTGAGCCTCGATGAAGGCGCGGGATAATCGTCAGGTCATCGTCGGGAAGACACGTCTTCGCGGATATACCCCGGCGATGCGCTATGCGCTCCGTGATTGGACGATACGGGCGGAAGTAACTTTCACGGTAAATCCCGAGTTTTCCGCCGGTCGCTTTGTTTGCGAAGCTGCCAGTTTTATTCGGTGAGACCGAACACGTGCGATCTCCGAGTATTGTAGTCGAATAAGCGGTAACAGCAGCCGATTTCATTTCTTAAGCCCTAAGCCCTAAAGGTTTCAAGAAAAGGTTGTTCTAAAGCCTTGCTTTAAAGTCCATGCCTAAAGAAAGAAGCCAGCCGAGGAAGAAGAGGTAAGAAAAAAAATATCTGACAATGAGCAAAAGTTTGTACAATAAATTGCAATATTTCCTCAAACCACAACGTTTGAAAAAAACTAAGAATTTTACTTCTTTCGTTATATTAAGTAGGAAATTAAAAAACAAATTTAACAAGTTACAAGTCCGGATTCAAGTTAAATTAAAAAAAAAAAAAAAAAAAAAAAAAAATAGGATGCGCTTGTATTCCAATATCGGTTCCAACGTCAAGTCTCTCGTGAAACGGCGATCAACCATTCGGAATGTCGGAACCCGCGCGTCGTTCTCTCGAAGGACAAAGACACACGCGAAAACGCGTGTGCAAAATCGTGGATTCATTCCTAGTGAACGCTGGCGCGAGGCGAAAAGCGCCCGCCAAAACATGTTGAGAAATATCGTTAAGAATTCGACGACGCGCGAGAGTTTCGAACCGAGCCGAGTCGTGTAGTGTTTCGAACTCGATGTACCGATGTCCTACGGAGAATATCGCGTGGGCCCAGATACGTGGTCGCAGCCGCGCAAGGGCCCGGAATGTTCGTCGCCTCCATTCGCGCGCGCGCGACTTGTACGAATCTCAGAGCTAAGTAGGTACGTGCCGTAGAAAAGAGGAGATATATATTAATATATTTCTAAATAGCGAGAAGATTATAGAGAAAAGAGGGTGGCATCGATATGATAAATCATATATAAATTGTAAAATAAAATATATCGTAATATAAATAATAAATACTTGTGCTACACTCAAGATCCCGATATTCGGTAATTCAAGCGAATCTTCTTTCTATCCCATTCCTGAATTGCGTTTCACGCGTAACTATATTACAAATACAAATCTTTTTCATTTCAATTTTTATATTAAAAAATAAGACAAAAGAAGACATTGAAATTTTAATTCTGAATTCTGTTTTGGAGCAATCTTCAGGATCTCGACATCTGTAAAATTACAGATGTCCTCGTTTTCGGGCGAATAAATCACGGGATGCTGAGGAAAGCGTCTGCAAGGAAAGGACTTAAAAAAAACAGAGTTGGCCGCGTGTTAAATCATCGATCGCGAATCGCGATGCGTGGGTGCGCCACCGCGACGCCGCGCCGGTGCCGTGCCGGTGGGAGAATACATTTCGGATTTTTGCCCGTCGGGAATTTGCGTGCCACTAATGGCATCGTCGACGCCTACGGGATTCAAGACTAGGCAACCTGCAACGTTTCGCGCGCGCTACCGCGTAAGGCGAGGCCGGAGAGGCCAGCTACCCACCCGGTTCCTCCTACGGGAAAGAACGGAACGAAGAGAGGAAAGGAAAGGAAAGGGGAGGGAGGGAGGGAGAGAGAGAGAGAGAGAGAGAGAAAGAGAGAAAGAGAGAGAAAGAGAGACGGACTCTCTTCGGTCGGTCGGATCCACCTACGGGAGCGAGGGAGAGCGGGACCGAGAATGTCGGCCGATCGGCCGGCCCGGGGCGGTTGAATATGTCCGCCCGCTCGATCGACGCGATCGATCGACCAACTGAATCGCTGTATTTCCGCCGAACGAGTTCACCTACGCGCGCGCCGATAGTTGTCAATTACCGCCCTCCGCTCCGATCCGCAGGACTGGTCCAGTCGCGACTTCCCCCGTCGACTGTCGTCGTATAGTACAAGTTCTGCATACACAGGTCGGCCTCCGTTTCTCTCTTTCTCTCTTTCTCTCTTTCATTCATCCTTCCATTCCACGCGCGCGCGTGCGCGCGAGCAGATTCAATTTTCACCGCGAGCCTTCAACGTAAATTTCATTAATCTCTCCGGCCACCGCGATTATACACGCCCAGCGTAATTATTTTTAGTGCAACACGTCGCTGACAAGAGTGACACCGGTTTTGAACGCAACGACTCGTCCGATTATTCGTATTTTATTCTCGCGGAGAATGATAGAAATACTTTGAAGGTATTCTCTCTCGCGCGACTCCTTCTTCCCTTAAGTAAAGTCTGATATAATCTCTTCTAATTCATGAATGAAGAAATGATCAGAATGTTAAGACCCCTAATACGTTAACGTTAGTAGCAAAAATGTATGTGCGCAAACATCGAAAACATATGTCGTTCTTACGTACGTTAGAGTCTTATATTAATAATTATAGTATCTTGTGTGTGTGTGTGTGTGTGTGTGTGTGTCCGCGCGCGCGGCAAACGGATTCTTTGGTATCGAAAGATGTCATTGACGCTCGCACAACGTGGAGATTATCGATCTACCCGGCGATACATTCATATTATAATGATGTGAACGGCACGAAGAGGCATATGTACCTACATTGCGATTCGCGATAGAGTTTCAGAGGTAGAGAGGAAAAAGAAATGTTAAGTCAACTCACGTCTTTGCTCGGGACGCAGAGCGGCGTTCCTTCCTTGACGATTCCAGCCTCGACCATCACGCCGATCACGATCGGATCCCTCGACTTGAATACGTACTGAAACCCAAACAGGCTCACGTTTAAAAAGCTCCGAGTTCGGAGATCGCCGGCAATCGCAACGTCCGCGTCGCGCGGGCGCGGGCACGGGCGCGGCGTAAATCCCGCTTGTTTATCGCGCATCCGTGGCGAAGCGAGCTCGCTCGCGCTCGCATATAGGTAACTCACCTGCGGCAGGATCTTGAGCTTGCACGGGAACACGGCGATATGCTTGTTCTCATCCCGCTTGCGCTGCTTCAGTTCCTCCCTGTAGTGCGTAAACTTGTCGAACAGGTGGTAAATAATGTCAGCCTGGAAGATTTTCACGCCCAGCGAGTCTGCGAGTTCCTGCGCGTCCCTCTCGATTTTCACGTCGAACGCGAGAATTGTGGCGTATCTGCGGACAAATTAATTAAACGGCGATTGATTAATTATAATTCGCTAATATCGGCTATCCGTCGCTCTTTTCGATAATAGGGAAATATCAGAAAAGCATAAAATTTTCTTTCATAAAAAATGTTTACCCAACTTGTACAAGTCATTAAAACTTGAACTTTTAATTTTGTGTGTACTGAAAATTACAAAAAATAAAATAATAAAAATAAAAATAAAACTGATATTTGTTTTAACTCTTTCACTTCTTGGAGAACTTAATAGAGGCAGACACGAGAGTGACAATTTTACTGTTGAGATGTACTCACTGGCTGTCGTGCTCCAGCATAATAGAAGCTTTCATGACGTCTTTCTTGACGACCGGTCCGATACGAATTCCGGAGTACTATGAACAAAGACAAAAATATCGTTAACGAAGGAGAGATTGTTAAGCGTAAGAAAGATATATCAAGTATCGCGAGCGAATGCAGTTCGTCATTACGCAAGTTGCTCCGATTTCGCTCGACAGCGTGCAATGACTGTCTCTCTCATCTTGGCAACATTATTACATAGTTTCTTGCGTTACGTTATTTCGCATATTGTTACGTAATGCGGGCGGGGGAGGTGAGGGGAGGGGAGGGGAAGAGGAGTAAACGATTGCTGTAACAATTTAATGTAACGGCTGGAGACGCGAATCGCACTTGTCATCTCTTTAACGCGAACCAATTTCTTGCGGGCAATGTAACTTTTCATCGATGCTGACATTCGTCACGCGTGACCACACAGATGCGCAAAAAGTGCCTTGCAATCCATTTGCTCGGACGAGGAGTAACAGTTCCGAAGCATAAACGGGGAAGTGACGAGTGTTGTATAGTCGTTGCCGTCAAACAAATGATATATCAAATCTCTTGAAGAAATAAAGAAGAAATTAATGAAAAACCACCTCAAAAGAATTATTATGGAGAGTGATTTTCGACGATAAATAACTATCATTTAAATGTAAATTAAAATAAGATAATAATTAATAAGAATATAAATATTAATAACTGCTTTTCAGTAAATGGCCGGTAGGCGACGAGCGATGCGTTTCGTAATCCGTTTGGATCGCCTACGTTGGCCACGTTCAGCTACCGGCGCGGGCGCGGCGACCGAATCTCTGGAATCATTGCCACCGAAACGCCACAGATCCCGCGAGCCTCTCCAATCTCCATGTGTACGGATCCGCGTGTGTATATACGGCTAGGCAAAAATAACCTGTGACGCATGCATGCCGTCCGGATTCGGCCGGACGGTGCAACGAGACGGAGACGGGACGCGACACGAGACGCGCGACGCAACACGTTGAAATAAACGCGCGACGCAGCGATGCAGTCGCAAACAAGCCATTTCGCGGCTTTACTGAGAAAAGCCGCTCCGCGGTCGAGGAGCACCGTGAGCCGCCACGCCGTAGTCGGTATTAAAGCCGACCGAAGCAGAACGAGCGTGTCGTCGTAACGTTACAGGATACACAAGAAGACGTCCCGCGTCTACTGACAATGAGAGATATACCTTCAGAAAAATAAATATCCAAGATCTGTAAAGATCTTTATACCTTTAATGATTTCGTCAATAACGACTGACAATGAAATATGTATGTTACAACATAATATCACGATCCGGCAGCACTGAGATTCCACGTTTAGTTTCTCACGCGTTAAAATTAAAAATAAATAATATATCTATAATATATATCACTATTAAATACTTTTAATATCTTTTAGAATAATATAAAGAAGCGATTAATTAAGAGCACGTACGAGTTTATTTTCGATAACTGCCAGATTGTATTGCTGCATATTATATTCCGTCTCAATCATTAGCCTTCTGATCCTCGCTACGATTACACTCGCGCGTCTGCTTTCCGGTTTCGAAACGGATATCGATTACCCGCTGCCGATGTGATCAATGTCTATAACACGATACTCGATATACGGGATTAATTGCCGCGTTAAGAGAACTGCGATAGAGTTAAACACACTATAAGTATAGTGTAACTTTCAGATTTTATCTCGCATCGCGCGTTCCTTTTGTACTCCTTATTATTCATTACTCTCCGGTACTTGTGCACGTAAACAAGATCATTATATGTACATATACATATAAACTGCTTGTCCGCTAAAATACCTGCGCTGAGACATTATTAAAAATGTTGAGATTAACAATCGCAGAACTATAAAATTATTTCACTGATGAAAATATTCTTCATGCTGCAGTTCTGTTCCAAATTCTGTCGTGAATTATGAATCGATTAAAAAAGCTTGAAAATTATTTATGGTCACTATCTTAATCGATAAAAAAAACGAAAAAATGACTAATGCGAAAAGTATACGATTTAAATAAAAAAAATGGAGGAAATGGAATCAAATTCACGTTTACATGAAAGCTTATCTATATATATTATATATATATATTGTGTTAATATTAATACAAATTATTATCCTAGAAAGAATAGAAAGAATCTTGCAGATTGTTTCTTTCTTTTCGTAAAATAATAATTTCTTCTTATCTTCTATTTTTCATAATAAACAAATAACAAACTCCCATAAAACTTGTAAATATTTTAACTTGCAAAAGAATTTAATTAATAATAATTCTGCATTTCAAATACACGTGTCTGTCTGTCTCTCTCTCATTTTCATTTCGAGCGCACCCTCACGAACCGCATCCACTGCGATTGTAACGATAATTATTCTTGCAGGTATACAGACCGTGCACAAATGGTAGTTCTATTTACGGGCCAATTCTCGATGCGGCTGACGGAGGCGGACGATCGAGGGGGAACGAAGTAGAGACAAACGAACGAATGAACATACGAACGGACGGGCGAACGAGAGGAAGATGATACGTTCCCGAGGACTTACCAAGATAAGCGTGTTTTAGAACTTCCGGCGCGCGTCGCATTCCGATCCTTACATCAGATACGTCGTTAATATATTTTTTTTTCTCAGTTCTATTTATTACATGTTGCAAGATACATTTGCAGCTTCGTGAAATATTCAAGATAAAAAAAAAAAAACGAACAAAAGTTTCTGTACAAATTCCATAATATTCCATCTGGACATTTAGCACGTATAATATCCAATTAACGATAGATTATGAAATGCTGGTAATTATCATTAATTAATAATGCTTGCAATAATTTTATCCGTTTTTTTACATTTAAATAATCATTTTAAATGAATTACGTGTGCTGCTTCATGTATAGCACTTAAATTTCATATATGTATAGTCATCGTTATTCGAAACTGCAAATTAAAATTTACCCAACACAAATCGGCGAGATTTAGACGACAGTCGTCACGAAGTCTCGACCTTCTTCTCCGTACACGATCAAAATTCGTAGCGAGTCGCGAGTTGACGATACTTGGCTTTGGAGGAACGGATGCTCTCGAAGAAGAGGAGGGAGGCGGGAGGATTGGGAGGCGGACAGGAGGTGAGAGAGGTGCCGCGGTGGAAAAGAAAAAAAAAGAAGTCGAGTGCGGGGGGGGGGGGGGGAGGAAGGAGAGGAAAGACGAGACGAGAGAAGGAAAGAGATCTAGTACGACGAGAAAAGGCGGACACGGCAGATGTTGCCGGCGCTGAAAGAAACGCCGCTGGTATAAGCGGGAGGAAGTTGGGAGGAAGAGTAAGACGGCGAGGAAGCGGGACGAAAGGGGGCCCGGCGCGCGGTATGGGTGAAGGGGGGGGGGAAGGGTAAAGGAGGGCCCCGGGGATCGGGACGGGGGGGGGGGAACAGAGAGGGAGGGAGGTGCTTCCGGCATTTAAAACCAGCCGTCGGGGGCACAGATCCTCTTTAGCCTCTCGTCGTAACTGCGGCACGCTGCGCCGAAGAAGGAAACGCTAATTTATTAAACTCGCCTCCCATTCCGCTCCTCCTGCATATCCTGCCCGCGCGAGCGCGCGCGATTAGCGTCACTGAAGGACGAGCGTGCTGGGGCCTTTTGGTGAATTTTGGTTTTTCGCACCTTCGCTAAGTCGCCATGATCACGTGGTGATCACCGAGAGAGAGAGAGAGAGAGAGAGAGATGGGTTCCGTAATCTGAAGAACGTGAAGCACGAAGGAAAAATATGACTTACTATCATTTGTCTCGAATTCTTATGTGGCTAGTTTTTTCATTTATCATAAAAATGAAAAACAAAAGGTACAAAGAATTATAAACTTATAGTCGATGAAAAGTATATGCGTGGAAAAAAAGAATTATTGATTTACCCCACAGCTTAGAACGAGACTCTCAAGAAGCTTACCGTTTATGAATAATAAACGATTGAAATAAAAAAAAATTTTTTGGCGAATTAATTTTCGCGAGAGAGAAAGCGGGTAGCAAATAATTTTCGGCGTACGATCTCAAGTAATCTTTGTACATCAATAGAATCACAATCTCTAAAGTTCAATTATAGAAGGACATGCAACATGAAAAATAAATGATGATTTCTTTACAAAAAAGCTCTATCAAAGAAAAACTGGTTACCTATTTAGAAAAACAAGTCAAGAAGAACTGACATTAAGAGAATCAGATAGGGTAGCTCGCGTAATCCTCATTTATCTTGGAGATTAATGAAGATGAACACGTCAATCTGTCTGCAGTTTTCCTCGATCGCTTCATGAAAACGCGCTCGCGACGCGGCGAAGCGTGCACGGGCGCTCACTCGCTCGCACGCATTCGCTCCCATGTCCCCAGCATATGCAGACCGCGCACTCATATGCCGCGGTTAGAAACAATGCGAGGAAACGAGCCATCTTTTTCTGCTGCACCGGCACCGGCACCGGCACCGGCGCGGATGAGGAGCGAGCGAGTGAGTGAGCGAGCGTTGCGCTTCCGCCCGCCTGTTACGCGAACGGCCGAATGAGCCATCAGCCAGGTAGCCGATCGACTGGCCTCCGAAACTCCGAACCCGGCCAGATGCCGCGAAATTCTTCAGAATAGTGAAGGAATTCCGTGCCGCCGGAAGTCCCCGGCAACAAAACTTGGGAATTTTCCCATTGTAGGCGAAATTCGCGCGCGTCCTAACGTTCTAGGCATCCGATTCTTGACAAGCGAGCCTTATCCCACTCCCTCCTCAAGTTCAAGTCGTACAAAAGTAAAGCTCCAGCGGACAATAAAATATTATAATTTATTTTGGCCCGAAAAGGCTTGCGATTGAGTCATGGTCGGTGGATTTTCGGGCATCGCAATATTAAATAAAAGAAAAGAAGAAGAGAGAAAAGAAAGCGATCGTCCAACGGGGGACCGGCAGTAATCCAGATTGGGCGGATTTATTGGGATAATCTGAGGAAATGAGCGAGATATGTGTCGTCGCCAGCGGAGCGAAAATCCTAATTATGGATTGTGTAATTTGTTAGACAAGAACGATTGGTATCGTATTATAGTGGCGGTTATGAAAATGCATTAGTCTCGTTTTCGAGGGAACTCGGGCCTCTTCTTAATGCATAACTGGCGTGTAAGAAACTGCTGTCGTGCCGAACATTCGGAAACAATGCGAGGAAGCGAACCATCTTTTCCTGTTGCGCTCGCATTGAATCGGAGCCGAGAAGGCGAAGAGTCCGCTCGTGACGGCGCGGCCGCGCTCTGCTCCGCTCAGCTCCGCTCCGGCTCCGACGTATGCGGTATGCGGATACGCGTACGAGAAAACGCGCCGAATTAAGTCAGCCGCAAACATATAAGGTAGCAAAAAAGTGATTTGCCTTTAATATCAAGGTCGTTTGATAAAAATATCTTTCTATATCAGTCGATATACTTACTCCATGAAAACGCAACGCGCGTTGATGATAATAATAATATTATATAATAGTATAATATGTTATTGTTGTGTTAATACTATAATAATTTAATTATTATTACAGTTATAAATAATGTTTATATATTACTATTCATATTAATAATAATTAAAGTTATTCAATGACATTCCGCAATAAAAATAAGTATAAATTTTGTCAACGTAACACGTTACCACCCCGTATTACTACTTCGACAACGTCAATTCCCCGATTGCCGATTCAGAAAATCTGGGAACCTCGCCGCGCCACGCCGTCCAATTAACGCCCAAGTCCGAACGCGCGATCACTATCATTAATCGGCGATCCTGTACCGCGACGATAGCCGTGCTATTACGCACTACGCAGTTTTCGACAAAAAGAAACCCGATATCAGTCGTACTCGTGTTGTTGCGATCATTATGTTAGTGACACCGCTTGCTGTTACAAAACGGCCGTCATATGACGATTTCAGCAATAACAAAATGTCTGCCGATGGTATCTGCTATTGCGAGAGTGAAGGAGCAGCTCGAGGAAGCTCGGCGCGAGTTGTCGCGATTAATTGTCGTTACGGCGCGGGTGCGAGTTGCCGCGTAATCTATCCACCTGTCTCATCTGCCGCATCTCACCCGCTGTCTATAGACAGCAGGTAATCGTCAATCAAGGCGCGCGCCGAGCAGGGAGCAGGCAGATTCCAAGAAGAGCGCGTAAAACCCCGCGGTCCTGATTGTAAGCTGAGAAAGCTGTATATTCCGATCAATCCGATCCCGTTCGGCTAAACGGGACGAGGACAGGTAAGACCGTCGCCCGATAAGAATCATTAATTCATTATTCAACATTCAACAACCGTGATTGTGCATCGATCGCGGCGGAGAGGCGTCGCGTCGCGTCGTATCGTTTAATTAACGACGCTGACAGATATATGTATATATATGTATCGTGCCCGTAATAACGGCCCAGAGTAGCTTTACATTTTACCGAGGTAGCGCAGCGCCTTGAAAAACATCTTCATGGTCGCCGAGTAATCTTGACCTAAAGACACTTTACATTGATTCTTCTTTATGTTAGTTGCTACTCAGTGAATTCACGTCAAAAGTTACGACTTCCTGTTGTTGTGGCGGTCGCGACAGATACGGGGTATTTGAAAAGACTATATTCCTTATACGCTCTCTACGTCTATATATATGTATAGACTTATTTTTTGCGAAATTAAAAAAGATCGCGCTGTACCGCGCGTTATAATATTTAGGTATATCGTACAATAGTATATCGGACAATCGGATAATTTGGACCTCCCGTCACTTCGCTATTTGATAAATACGTAAACAAATTCTTTAAATGAGAAATTAATTGGACGATACGCGATATTTGGGAAATAATGCGAAATAAACTCAATTATATGATCCGCACATTCAGATTTCAGATAACAGGAAGGAGCGCAGGAATCGAGCGCTCTCGATCTCGACGTTTCGAACAGTAGCAAAGTATAAACTCATAAAGCGACAAGAATGTATCTTCGCTATCTATCTCACAATCAGCGTTACTCCTCCAGACGTATATTATACTTATATACGCCAGCCAAGACGTCTCTCGAAAATTCAAGACGCCGCAAGCGTCGAGTCTGCTCCGTTTTTTACTTTTTTCGCTATTCGAGCCGGAGCGTACCGCTCGTTACTTTATTTCCGCTATTTCTCGCGCGGTATCCGTCGATGCTACGATTCCTGAATCCGCCCGCCGCGGCCGCCGCGCCCGTTCATCCGCCAATCCACCCACGGTGCCCGCACGCCAAGCGCCGAGCGCCGAGTGTGGGCAGTTTCCTGTACGTTGATCACGTATTCCTTTTTTTCTTCAGCCTACACACGTCCGCGGGCGCGAGCGCGCGAGCCTCTATGTTGGTAAAAACGAGGCATTCCAATCCAAGAGCGGGAGACTTGGAGATAGAGAGAGAGAGAGAGAGAGAGAGAGAGAGAGAGAGAGAGAGAAGCACCACCGTCGCATGCGTGTCTGCGTGAGTTTTAGCTGCCAAGCCAACCCTTCTCATCCCTTCGCTCCCTCGTTCTTCCCCCTTGCGGCTCTGAGTCTCCCTTCGTGATACTTTGATTCTTCCTCCCTCCCTCCTTCTCACCCGCCCTTTTCGCACTGTGAAAACGCTGCGGTGTCTCTGTGTGCAGGTGAGGAAGTGGCGAGGATAGGACGATAGGAGTATAGGAGGGCAGCGGAAAGAAAGGGGAAGGGGAACGTACGTGCGTGTCCTCGCGTGTGCGTGCGATAAAACTGACGTCACGGGACCACGTGATCGTGCAATCGCGGTGGGGGAAGCCCATTCATAATCCGAGCAAGGACAGGCTTAAGGCCGTTTCGGACGGTGTGTTACATTGAGCCGAAGATGACAGGAAGTTTTTGCTCGCTCGTTCTCTCTCTCTCTCTCTCTCTCTCTCTGCACAGCTATCGCAAAAAATACTTTTGGATGGATGATCGCCGGCCTCAAAAGGGCTCGAAATGGAAAAATGTATGCTCGCGGACTTGAGCGGAATCGTTTCCACTACTACGGTCATTATAGCGTAGCTGGAGCTTGTTGTGAATGATATCTCGGTTCCGAGATAACGGGATATTTTTGCCATTCTCTCGCTGGGATGCTCTTATGTAAATATACAAGTCTGCTTCTCCGCGATTATACGGGGATGGGACAAGCGCGATTACCGCGGACGACTCTAACTTCCTCGTACTCGTAAATAATACACGCGGTCCGTACCTGCGTAACATTCGTACATGAGTGCAAACGTGCGTGCGTGCGTGTACCAACTACCAAATACAATACTAGGTAGCCAGTGGCTTCTAACGACTCGCGCATGATCGGCACGAATAAGATTTCAGAATGTCGACTATGTTTATCAAACGTTATCGATGAGGATTTACGTATAATCGCATCACGCGGTAGATAACCCGCTTTCATGTTGTGAATGGTATCCACGGCCGCACACTTTGCTCCTTTTAAAATTATTAATATTAATCGAGACGCGCGGATCGGAAAACAAATTTCGGAAGGCAAAACTCCAAAATTGCACGCTCCAAAATTTTTGTCGATGCGCAGTGAAGTTATAAAACGGTTACAAGCTTGATGTAAAAGGCTGTAGAGTGTAGAGGCTTGCCCACGCGGTTGGACAGCGCGACTGATAGCACGATAGGGGAAGGGAGAGGGGGAGGGGGGAAGAGGAGGAGAGATCACGGGTACAAGCACCGTGTGCGACAGTGCGACCAATGAGCCGTATCCTGCTAAACTGTTAAGAAGGAAGTGGTTCGTTGCTGCTGCTGTTGCCGCTGTTCTTTCTCCATCTGTCTATCTATCTAGCTACCGATCTATCTGTCCGTCTCTCTGCTCCTAATCCTATCTACGCACGCTCGCCGATATACATATATCTATTTTATTTATTTATACATCCGCGAGTCTCGATCTTTTTCGAGGTTTGACATCGTTTCCACACGTATTATGCGCGCAGCGAGTATGTAGGAATCGTGAGAAATACGTATATATCCGACTGAGAATGAATTTTCCTCTATGATACAAATAAATTGTAAGTTATTTTTAGAATTATGGGGATAGCATATTGTATATTCTTATATATACGTAGATAAGTTTAATAAATACTTATATTGACTTTAGCTGCTGATAATAATCAAGATATATCAAGTGGCAATGATATCACACACCATATATTTATAATGTACTAAGATTGTTGCACGGGTTGTTGCATAAATATTTAGTAAAAGAAACCGCAGTATCAGTATCAGTATCAGACGATATTTTTATCAGTACTTATTTTAATAGTGTGAAGCAATAAGAGTATGAGACAATAATAATACATAGTATTATACATGTATATATGAAATATCAATGAAAAATTATCGGAAATCATATTACTCAATGCAAGTGATTATATAACGTGATAACGACTACCATTCATTTCTTTAGCTTGTATCTCCAAAGGAATAGCAAAATTATAGCGTCAATTAAACGACTGAACTATCTAATATATGATAATAATCGCGCAATATACATTCGGTGTCCGTGAAACGCATATTCGATTGGCAGTAGTCGAGAGTAAAAAAAAAAGAAATATAGCACTGTACCTGGTATTGATTTATAGGAATGTCTATGATGTCGCATGCACGCGAAATAAAAGACTGCTCTGTCGACAAGTACTTACCGGTATCTTGCTGCTTTTCAGGAAGTCCAACAATGCTTCAAGAGCTCCCAAGGTTGACGCCTGAACGTAAACTCCTCGTTCAGCTAGTCGTATGTTTCCTAGAGCACTCGACAATTCCTTTGTTATTTCCTCTTTCACAACGTCGATCTCATCTGGTTTTTGTGCAACTTGCAGATTTAATCCTATATGCAAATATCAACTCGTGTTATTCGTTTTATTCTTAAGAACAAATATTTAAAAAATACATATATTTTATATATTACAAAGCAAAAGAATTAATCTTATTAATTTTTTAAAAGTAGATTACATACCAGCAATGGCCTTTTCCAAATCTTTAGCAGCAATTTTCACTCCTTGAGCTGCCTTAATTTCACGATATTCGATATATGCATTCTGGAATAAAAAATATATACACGATGCAATATAAACATTATATTTCAAAATCAAGTATGCAGGGAGTGGGATGTCGCGTGGCTTGGTGTAGAAATGGAGGATTGTGCACATAACTGACAACCACATCATATGAAACATTATTGTAAATGTTCATAAAGAGGAAGATCGAATCTTATTACAACAGGCCAAGACCCACCCAGGGTTGTGAAGCCAATGTTGATTGATTGATGGTACGCAAGGAATAGTAATTGTGATGATATATCATTATCTTATATAGAGTGAAAAACATTGAAAGATTACCTTAACTCGCAATTCCTTTAACGGCTGCGGCATAAGAAGCGAGCGAATTTGTGTTACAATAGGCCCGTCCGTACCAGCGATGATGACTGTATCACCTTCTCTTAACATGCCATTGACTAGAATACAGTCTATCGTAGTACCAAGTCCGGGTAATGCTTTGACTTCTAAGACGGTAGCCTGAAGCTCTTCGCTGTACATCAATCTTTTAGCCAGAGGACCCTGACAGGCATCAACTATTAATGCCAACAGATTGCCCATACCTTCACCTGTATATGATACAGTGAGGTGTAAAAAGAATTCAGATATTCCCAAATGCTATATTTCTATCTTTAGGTATACATTTGTATGTTGTTACCTGTTATAGCACTGGTAGGAACTAACGACACGTATTCTCTAGGATCTGGATTTTCGTAATACACTGCCGCATTCAGACCTTGCTCGGCAAATTGTACAATAATATCCTTCGACCGCCTCTCGAATTCTCGTTGAGTATTAGATTCTTGATTCTTCACTATATCTTGAACATCCTTACGATTCATGGTCTGCCAATCGTACAATCTGAAAAAATTTAATTGTCGTGACTTTTATAATGCAGCTTTATGACAGCTAATCTCATGATGTAAAATGCAAATTAATCAATTGTAAATATCTCAGAATTATCAATTACATAACGCGAAATTACCTGTCGATTTTGTTGAGAGCGACAACAAAAGGACATTTTTTTGCTTTCAATAAATTGATACTCTCTATAGTTTGCGGTTCCAACCCGTGCATAATATCTACAACTAAAATTGCTATATCACAAAGAGAAGACCCTCTGCTCCTGAGATTACTAAACGATTCGTGACCAGGTGTGTCTATGATCAAGAGACCAGGAATTTTAAACTTCTTGTCGGCAAACTAAAAACAAAAATATAATTGTTAAAAATACGTTAAATACATTAAGTACGTTGTAATATAATCAGAATTCTAATATTTAAAGATTTTGATCTCTCAAGTGAACACTTACGCCCTTTACATGCTTCGTTGATTCTTGGATAGCTTCAATCGGCACATTAGTAGCACCAATTTGTTGAGTTATACCACCAG
The DNA here is from genome assembly GCA_035220615.1 of Leptothorax acervorum. Classification (NCBI taxonomy): domain Eukaryota; kingdom Metazoa; phylum Arthropoda; class Insecta; order Hymenoptera; family Formicidae; genus Leptothorax; species Leptothorax acervorum. The sequence goes on along the minus strand of JASTWQ010000009.1, from coordinate 1,673,166 downwards.
CTTCTCCGTCTTGTACATTCGTTCTTCTCAATTTGTCCAGAATCTTCGTTTTGCCAGTATCGACGTGTCCCAAAACACAGACAACGGCGGCTCTCAGATTATCCAAAGATTTTTTCTTCTCTGCTTCTATACGGCGATTCTGAATTCGTTCCCTTGCACGTTCCTTTTTACGTGTGGCATCTGGCACTTTATCCTCCACCTCGCTATCTTCGTCGCTCTCATCCTCGGATTCAGATTCACTTCCGCTTTCGCTCTCTGTATCGCTTTCGGATGATTCTTTTTTTTCTGGTTCAGCCGGGGCTGGAACTTTTTGACCAGTTTTCCTCACTTTTTCAGGTGTCTTGAGAATATCGTCCGATTTATCTGAAATTAATTAAGATACGAATATTTTAATATATCATTATACAGTGTAATAGGTCTCTGGGCAGAATATTATTCTATAATCTCTATATATAAAGCAATACCTTCTTCTTGTTCATCATCAGTGGTGTCGGCATCCCACGAATCCTTAACATCGTCTTCTTCCTTCTTTTCCTTTACTTCCTTTACTGGTTCATCTACAATTTCTACTTGCACTTGAGCCGCGGATGTTTCATTATCATCAATCTTATCTTCCTCTTTCTTTTCTACACTAACTTGTTGCTTCATTTTATTTGGCCTAATTCGTGTTCCTAAAATAATTCCAATAATTAATACAATAACTTTAATTTCTCTGCAAATATTCTGCAAAAAAATATGTACAATCTACAATACCTGGTCTAGGTTTTTTCTCTCCTGCATCTGGCAAATCAAAACCTTGAGCTTTAAGTGCCTCAATCATCGCTTGTGCTCTAGCTCTATCTTGTTTTTGTTTCGTTGTTAAGAATTTTCCTTCTGCCTTCAATCTCTCTTTTCGTTGTTTTTCTTTCAATTTCTTCTTTTCTTTGCGCTCCTGTTCAAGTCGCAATTGTTCCAATCTTGCCTGCTCTCGCAATTCTTCTTGTCGTATCCTTTCTTCTTCTTCACGCTTCAATCTTTCTTCTTCCTCTTTCAATTTTTTCAAAGCTTCCTGCATAGCAGCAATAGTTTTCTTTCCAGGTCCTTTACCTATTACAAAAGTCTATTATTAGAGAAATATATATACATTAGAAAAACATTCATCCGAGCGATATGTTAATAATTAAAATTACCTTTTTCTTTAGTTTCTTCCTTACCACCTTTCTTCTTTTTCTTCTTTGTACCATCTTCAGGCTCAGCAGCATCACCATCGGCTTCTACGCTATCCTGATTTTTCTTCGTTGATAAAACTTCATCATTTTTCTTTTCTTCAGAAGCTGCAGTTTCCCCATCCTCTTTCTTGTCACCTTCCTTTGCAATTTCCTATTGTAATGAAAATTAAATAATACATCTCATTAATAAGAAATACTCGATAAATTTTTAAACAAAACAAAAAAAATGTTACATAAAAGGCATTTACATAGTGAATAAATTGTATGTACATTGTTATCTTTCTTACCGCTTTTTTCTGAGCTAACTTCTTTTGTTTCTCCCTTTCTTTCTTCTCTTTTTTCTTTTGTGCCGCCGTTTTTACAGTACTAACTTCAGCGTCCATGTCAGTATTATTTAATTCTGATTCTATAATATTATTGTCCATAGTTTCATCTTTGATATCGTTCTTCTCAGTCTTTTCCTTCTTCTTATCCTTTTTCCCTTTTTTCTTTTTATCCTCATTGTCAATCGGTTGCTCGTCTGGTTCTGTTATATTTTCAACTTTATTGTCCGTAGCTGGTTTCTCTCCAGAATATTCCAATGCCAACTCTGCCAATACTTGTTCAATGTCTTCGTCACTGTCATTGCGCTTTCTCCTACCTATTGATGCAAATCACAAATATCTTTTACAACCAACAGAATATTGAAAAGTTAAATGTTTAATTGTAATATCTATATTTTATGTAGCATATACACGTGTGTGTAAACTATTGAAATCTCAGGAAATTATTTAATTTAATTTTTGTGGAAGAAAAAATAATCTTTTTGCTCATGTCAGTAGGATTTATATGTAAAACTCAGAAGAAACAAAATTAAGATAAAATAATTTCACGCAAAGTAACTACAAGATGTTGATGGTATATTATAAAAAAATGAACCGAATTGGAGCAACTCTCTATTAACTATTATAATCTGTCTGTTCGAGAAGCAGGCTTCTCGAATATTCTCGAAACTAAACGTTGTATTCGGGCTACGATGGCTCTGTTTCCTGGAAGTTTTCCTGACTGTACGTACATACATATAGGTAAATAGTCAGACTCGAGACAAACAGGCTGTGTCGATCGGCGATTGGTGAATCCGCGAGCGATCGACGTCGATTCGTATTGCCTGCATGCCCGAGCCCCGAGGTGACACGGTGACACTGTCCGCTTAAACTCCGAAGGGAACAGAGCTATTGTCGCGAACGAGAATAAAGCCCCTTGCACAATGCTAGGCAACAGGAAATAGGAACATAATGGCGATAAAATAAATATTTTTGGTGTGGTCGTGAGATCGGAGGCACGATAACACTGTCGATACCAAGAGTTTTGCAAGCAGCTGTATTTAGTATGCACTTAATGATACAAAAAACTCTCGCAAAAGCACGAAATTTAAAAAGCTTCAAGATATCAGGGCACACAATAGATAGTTGGGAAAATTATAATTACGGTAAAACATACCACTTTCCTAATGAAAAAAAAGTTTCATAAATCGTGACATTTTAAGTACGATACAATTCAGGGATCCTCCAACTTTCATCTATGATCTATGTATGTCATCTATATATGGACAACTGTTACTTTTACTCTACTTAATTGACTAATTAACTAAAACAAGTCATAATGTTAGAAAAGTTTTAACCTGCAACCTATAAAATTTGTAAAATTTCTGTAAGGCCCTCCTGTACGGCCTGATTCCGTAATGTTATCTAACGTCAGACATTATTAGAACAACGCGACGGAAGGACGGGATATAGAACTACTGCCAGATTTGTTACGACTTACGACGGTCCCTGCGAGAAACATAGGACATAGGACGTCTGCGGCATCGCGTAGGTGCCACGAGCGAGCGTATCGAGTATTTCGAGTGTCTTAATCGCCATATGCGGCGCCGAGGAGACGGCGACGACGTCGTCCGATCCGACCGCGACGTGCAGGCGCCGGGGCCCGGGCGCGAGGCGATGCAGATGCAGGCGCCCAGGCGGGAGGCGGGTGGTGGTCGGTGGATCGCGTCGCGATTGAGGTTAGGTCGAAGCAGACGACACTTGCCACATCGGAGATCGGAGCAGCGGCACGCGCACGTACATATGTATGCGTTAATCCGACGACGCGACGTTCGTGCAACGCTCCCGCTCTTACCTTTCTTCCCCTTTTTCGGCTGCGACTCTTGCATCCTGGCTCGCTGCTGCAGTCGACTGTTCCGTTCAGCTTTCTCCCCAAGGCCCAACTCCGAGCCCGACCCGACCCGACTCCTCTACAGCTCTACCTCACGTTTTTCCGACAACTCCAACAAGCTGTCTCGGCGATCGGGTCAGCTGGCGGTGGTGCGTGCGTTGATCTTCGGACGAGGAACGACGTGGTACTCGCGTGTCGCTGATAAAAAGTCATGCAGACGTAGAAATAAAATAACTCGTGCAGAATCACCACGAGCGTGCTCGCGACCCGGTCTCAAAAGCAGGGCGGTAGTCGGTACACAGCTGGTGGCCCGTGGCAGTGGCACGCAGTACGCACACGTGTGGTAGTGGCCTGTGGCGGAGACGGCGGAGTGCTCAGTGCGGAGTGGCGCTACTGGCGCTGGCGACGTAACGGCCGCTCCGCAAAGGACCTAAAGCTGGAATTTCATGCGAGCGAAGAAAAGCTAGCGTTTATCCCCACTCCACCTCAAGCTGAAATTTCATGCAAGCGAAGAAAAGCTAGCGTTTACTTACCCCCACTCCACCTCACAGCGAAGAAAAGCTGAAGCTATCGCCTATCGCCTCCTTCCTTTTCATAGAGCGTGTCTTCGCTGGCTTTGGGTCGCTCACGGTGATCGCTGTTTGGAGTTCTTTTACTGGGCCAACCAATCAGAAAATTTCATTTTAATTCGGCCAATTGGTTAACGTGGAAAATTGCACATATAATTATTATTATATATGATTATTATTATTGTTGTATACACAAAATTGTATACGTAATTTCGACTGAATTGTTATCATTTTATAATCAAGGCAAATATTGATGATAGGATGATTCTCGACATTATCTTTATTACGATTATCTTTTTTTTAGTGCGAATAAAATAAGAGACAAAAAATAATTATTAGCTTGACCTCTCTCTCTCTCTCTCTCTCTCTCTCTCTCTCTCTCTCTCTCTCTCTCTCTCTCTCTCTCTCTCTCTCTTTCTCTCCTCACTTTATCCATATCTTATCCACGAAAATGAAATGTTCCATAAAATCTTATACTTCTACTTAACTACAACAATGTCAATAATGTTTAAGTACAAGAGACAATCTTACAAATTTATTTTAGGGATGTATTCGTACATGCGCTCATACGCTCATACCGCTCATACGCATAACCGAACGTAATTTATTGTCAGTTACGTGCTTATTGTTTACAAATATTGAAATACGTACGTGATTAAATAATGGATTGTCATAGATTTTTGTTATGCACGTAAAGCAATTTAACACAGAAACTACCAGCCAGCATATTGCTGCTTATTATTGTAGATTAGTGTAGATAATATTCGAACTCACGATTTTTAGCGTCCGCGGAAACAAAGTCGCAATATGAGGTGCGAGATGCGACTGCTCATCTTAGGATTTTAAGAATTCTAATATTCTTCAAGTTTCTTAATTATTTTTTCCATTCTTCCAACAGTTTCTCACAAATAATAGGGGAGACCGGGGCGAGGTCGACAGGTTTTTTTTGGTGCCGATTTTTAACAACAAAATAAATAATTTTAGTTAAATGTGGTATACCGTTGTAAAGAGTGAACCCTTAGCTACAAAATTTATATAGGAAAGTTTGGTCTACGTCGCTTTGTTTAACCGGTATAGAGTAAAAACGACAAAGGTGGAAAAATTGAAATGTCAAAAATGTCGTGGCGGAGTCGTCACTCCATAAATACATAATTCCGATTATGAAAAACTGATAGGATACATTTTATTAATTATTTGTTAATGAAAAAATGTAAACATTTATTAATTAAAGTATTAAAGTGTTGAAATGTTTCATTATTTTGTGTGTGTGTGTACGGATTCTATAACTCAAGAACTATAATCAACAAAATATTAAAGAATTATATATGAAATAGGGGTAAAAAAGACTGAAAAATATAATAAAATTAGAAAATTTGCCAATATTATAAAAGTCCACCCCTATGGCTTGGTGACCACTTCGCCTTGAACACAAGTTTCAAGTTTGGTCGCTCACGAAATATTAGAAATCAACGATAATGAAAAACTTCACTGGATTCGTGTTCAGCATGCATTGCTCTTTAGAATCACGTACCTCGAGATTTGGAGAGCAAATATTATTGTAGATATTAGAAATTTTCCACGCGCAGAAAATTTTACTTTTACCTTCCGAAAAAACACGTTTGCCCTCGTAAAAATCATAACACGGCAGGTAACCTCCCGAAACTCTGTCGGTCACATGGGTACCATAAGCAGCGTTTACAATGTTAATGGTGAGTTCGCAAAATATACAGATTTCGAGATATTTGATTTGACGATTCCACTCGACGACGTCTTCGCCCCGGTCTCCCCTACCTAATATAATATTCCGTTAAATTTTTTATCTTACGATTTGTTATCTTATGTATTTTAAAGGAAGAGAAAAATAATTCTGAACTTCTTGAGATAATTCCGACGCAGCAATAAATTTTCTTTTGTGTAAAAAAAATGTTATCGAAAAAACTCTACTTTTAGCATTAGGATATGTCGTGCTACACATATTACTTAGTATTTATCTTAATAAAATTCTGCCTTCTCCTTTTGAATTACTTAGTTCTTGTCTGTATAATTTGTAGTAAACACATTTCGATCAATGCACATTACTGTAACATCGCTTGCCAAATGTGTATTGTCGTCTAAATAAAACTTAATCAAGAGAGGACAATTTCTCTATTTATTCGCCGAAACTTAAGATATTACGTCATGCGTCTTTACATACATTTCACGACTTTATTTTCATGGACACTGATAACTATAATGGTTTAAATTCCTAGAGCGTACGGGAGCATGCGACACGCGTAATGAGATATTCCGCACAGATTTATTAAGAGTTCAAGAAGCGTGTGAGAAATACACGTTTGGGTTATACATAAAATATTCCGAAGGCTCAAAGGAACGTTAACCGAGTTTCTCTCGACACTCCAAGAAGCATCAATTCTGTTTGTTTTTACTTCTATAACACTCTTTGGGAAACTTTCAATTTTTACCAAGAAATATTATTCTGATATTGAAGTCGATGTAAGTAAAATAATTAATACACAATTAATTGCTTGAAATGTACGTGTATACACACACACAATTTACATAATTAATAATACATAAATTCTTTGCATTTGTAACTTTTACTTAGAGTGCTAATATTAATTAAGAAAAGATGATAAAGATTATCTTAATAATTTGTATTGCAACATAACTTTTGCTTTTCTTAAAAAATTAAATTTAAAAAGAACAAATTTAGATTATTTTGTATAATAATTTTATTGTATATGAAAAATTGCATATGTGAAGAATCTCATCATCCGACCGCCAGAATTAGGAACAAGGCGATAGAAACACATACACACACACAACGCTGATTACCGGTTTAATATCGCGATCTTTAATGGCTCCTGATAAATTGAAATGATTTCTACAAGATGTTAACTTAGGTACATGCAATGCAACAAGAAAATATTAGATAGTACCACTTTCTCATATATGTATAGAATTTTAAAATTCGCGAGTCTATGTATATATTATAGTTATACATATGTATGTACATGTGCGATTTTGTTTTGAATTTAACTACTCCACTTTTTATGTTATCGTGTTGTATAAATTAACATGTTTTGAATGAATTATAAATTAGTATAAATTATCGCAAACCGTTGAAACTCTTTTGCTGACTTAATAATCAAGACGATGTTATTCAAACGTCTCGTTAAATAGTGAGTTTCTCGCCCTTGGAAAGAAAGTACTTAGTGTTGCGTCGTATAACGGTAACGTTTTACACTTTTCTCGCCTGGAAAAGGTAAATAACTAATATAAATGTAAATCCAACGTTACATTTCACCCTGTTCTTACAATTAAATAATGCAGCTTTACAACCGCTTTGTTTGTGCAGTATATACAATATACATTATCTAATCGTATTACGAAAAGTGCTAGCCAAAATCAGAAAAGAAGAAATAACTAAATAAACGCTACTCTTTAATCTTTTGTTTAAATCTACTCTAGTAGTAGTTTTTAATCTAGATACCAGAGATTTCTTAAAATCGTCACACGAGAACACGTTCAATTCTAATTAATCAATCTCGCGTGTCACGTTATAGACTTTTTGGAACTGTTTCTGTCGAATCATTAACTTATATAACGATATATGTAATACAGTTGAAATCTCTAATGTTTCACGTGTCTTTACTGTCTTCTTGCTATAGAGAATATATGTATATATTACTGCTGAGATATAATAATTGTGTATAATAGTTATGTTAAATTATTGTTAATTAAATACAGTATAACATGGTCTTTTTTTTATACAATGTGAGCATAAAAAGTAAGGTGATTAGATAAAAACAAAACTGCATGTATAAATCATATATATACATGTTAATTTTCCGCGCGGAAAGAAGCAACTATATAGCATTTTCCATTCTTATCGCGCATTATATAAGTTATTGTTTGTATGAGTTATTTGGGCAAATAGCGAAAGCTATATTAAAAATCGCAATAATTTAATTGTTCACAATGTGGTCCAGTAAGTGATTTCACGTTATATTTCGCTATTGATTATATTGATTTTTCGTTTTCATGATACATACATATAAATCACTCAAGTATTTTTTTTTTGCTCTTGTTCGAGAAACGTAGCAGAAATCATAACTCCTTCCTTTTTATCGCAATTGCCACGAAGTTACTAAGTTAGGTAAGATGAAAATTGCTAAAAAGAAAGAGAGGGGGATTATCAGTTGGTCCGCTTATTACTTGAACTGTCATTCATTTAGAATTGCGAGTTCTTGACTTTGCCAACATAGGTGACTTTGTCCTTAAATTAGCGGGCTAAGTTTATGAAAAGAAAAGCCACAGAGGAAACATATTATCAGAATTTTTGCTTGTCACTCGCTTGATGACAAAATAACAATTGCAAATGACAATTAAATGTTATCTTACCGGCAGCTAGATTACCTAAGACGACTGATTATTCAGAATGACTGAAATTATTTTATGGCATGGCACATGTATGAATTTCGTATGAATTCAAACAAATCGGTAGTATTATGTGTCTTTAGATACATGCAATCGTTTTTTATCCCCACTATGTGTTGTACATGTGACTTAAACGATAATACGTATCTAAAATTGTGTCAGTTTATCATCGTATGCAGCAACGTGCAGTCGGCAATGTGATATAATATCGGAAGTGTGTGATCTGATATTTAGCTTGCAAATGCCTTTATTTAATAACTTATTAAATCGCCAGTCACACAAAACTTAACTCAAAATTTAAATATTAACAGATCTAAATACTAATTATAAAAACTAAATTTACATTAATCTAAAATATTTAATATATTAAGTATATAAAAAATACTATATAAAATCTAAAAGAAATTATAGATACACGAAAATATTAATAGAATTTCAATAACTTTTATTGTTACCTCAAAGTTAATTTATTTTTCGTAGGTGCTTTAGACTGAAATTCATGTAACAACACAAGTAAAACAATGCGAGTGCTACCAGTGATTTTATCATGGTTATTCTGCTTGGCGGTTTGCCACGGATATCGTTTGCTCGGACTGTTTCCCTTTCAAGGCAAGAGTCATTTTGTTATGTTCGAGCAGCTGATGAAGGGCCTGGCTAGGAAGGGCCATCAGATCGACGTGGTCAGCAAGTTTCCATTGAAAAAGCCTTACCCGAATTACACCGATATCGTGACACTGCCAATGCCTGTACTTCTGGTGAACAATATGACGTTTGAATTTATGCAGCAATTACTCGGCGCGAATCCGACGTATATCGTTGCGACGATGGCAGGAAACGAACTTTGCGAAGACTTATTAGGACATCCAGCAATAAAAGAGCTGGCGCGACCAAAGAATCCACCTTACGATGCGGTGCTTATGGAGGTATATGATGAAAAAACCAGATTTTCTTCAAATTAATAATAAAAATCTAATTATTTAAAAAATAACTTTTTGTACTATATTAGGACCGGTTTTAAGAAGATTCTCCCAATTATTACTTGTTCAGTTCATTTCTACCCTACATATTTTGAAATAGAGTAATATTTTGATAAAGAGTAATTATAATAGTGGAACCTATAATAAGATTAATAAACAATTATGTATGTAAAATATATAATTTTTACATTGAATGTAAGATTGCAAAGCAAAGATACTTATTCAAATCTGCTTTTTAAATATTTGCTTTGCTTAATCTTATTCAAAGAAGAAATATAATTTTCTTATAACTTTTTTATCGATGAGGCCAAAATATACATATAGCTAGCCAATAGAAGCACTAATAATTGATATAGCTATAGTTTAAAATTTTTATATCAATAAAGCAAAATTATATAATAATTCAAAATTGTAATTAATGGTATATATGTTATGACAATGCCAAATCCCAACTCAACGTATTTTTAATATCTTCGGAAAAATATTATATCGCAGTATCGATATTTGCTCAAAATTCAATTATTGGTTTTGTAAGAACATGTATATGTCGCAGGCTTATTGCAAAATCAGTCTTTTTGCAAAAAGGCTAGCCTTTTTGCGAAATGCCGGCGAGAGCATTTTGCGAGAGCATTTTGATCGTTTCTTTAATAAGACTAACGTATTTTAGACTTTTTGCAAAGTGCCTAGCCTACCACCAGCCCATGTGTGCCAAAAAGCCTAAAGTGCGTTCAGTCTTATTGGGTTATTATATAACGATCAGTGCTTCGCAAAATTCCGGCCTTTCGCAAAGAGGCTAGTCTTTTTGCAAAAGGGCTGATTTTTCAATAAGCCTGAGACATATATGTATATGCTTTGCAGAACCAATAGTTTTGTGAGGCGAGCATGCACGTATATCGAGTACCTGTACGATCTGCAATATTTGTTGTCAATATCTCTATCAATAATACGTAGGACGTGACTTGGCGTAATTTAAACACCAACAATTTATTTTATTGGACGTTATTCGTACTATAATTGGCTTTAGTATTCGTAGTGATTAACTTCCTTTCGTGATAGTGAACTCCTAATCGTCAAATAAATTACACGAACAAAAGGTCAATAGGCACCAGGCAGTCATGCTTCTGATGTAAGAGATGAACTTTTAATTCTTTCTGCAATGTTGCAACAACACGAACTGATATACGATACGACATACCATGACATGCACAAATTATTCTAAATTATTCTAAGTTACCATGATCCAAAGCGGTAATTATCACTTTGTCTTGATTAACATATGTATAACATACATTCTTTTACTCGCCTTTATCTATCGATAAATATTAACAAACGTTTGCAAGAAAAATTTTACTATCGTGTATGTTTTGTTAGGTTTTTGGTGCGCACTGTTTCGGTATCATCGCCCATATATTGAAAGTTCCTTTGATTGGGGTCAGCACTACGTCACTGTACCCGTGGCTACCTCCGCTGATCGCTCAACCCGAGAACCTGGCCTTCGTGCCGAGCAATGTTATAAGTTTCACCGGCCGCATGAATTTCTGGCAACGTCTGTATAACAGCGTGCGCACGTTCTGTGACAAATGGTATTTCAATTATCTTACGAGACGAGAGCAAGACAGAATAATAAGGGAGCACTTCGGGCCAGACATGCCGGGCGTACGAGAATTGGAAAGGAAGCTGTCGCTGATCCTCATCAACTCTCACATCGCGCTAAATGGGATACAGCCCAAGACACCTGCCGCGGTGGATGTGGGGGGGCTCCACGTCCAGGACGAGGATAAAACATTGCAGCCTGTAAGTCGGCTCTCTTACGACTTACGACCCATTTTTGTGACCGTTTTCACTTTTTCGATGTAGGCGCACATAGCCCAATGAATCGCGAGCTCGCGTGCACTATAACGTAATTTAAGTAATGCTGATAATGACATTTTATATCTGCGAAACATAGATTAATTTAATATGTAAATCAGCATACACACATTGCAGTATGCAAAATGTTTCTTGCAACTCTTGTGCATTTTCAAAGTTTTCTCCGAAGATTAATGCTTATCGAATGAGTGTCGCATGTAGAAAGAACTAAGAAAAGGAAAAGAAAGCTTAAAAATCTGTAAGATTAAGATTTTGCAGCGTGAAATACTATCGTTCCCTCATTCGCATTTCTCAGTTGCGTAAAAGATGTGCGCGGCTTTATAGCTTACAGTTTATTTAATAAATACATATAAATTATTTGCTTATATGTATGTTTGGGTTATCGATTGACCATGACATGATAACTGCATTAGACTAGAATGACTAGATAATTCTTCATCGTTTCACAATATCATAAAATATTTCCCAAACAACGTTTTTCTTAAAAGTGGAAATATAGAATATTGAATAATTTGAGTGAAAAATCTATCTATCTTCGCCCTGACATCGTCTTTCCCGCGCAGGAATTAGAGAAATGGATGAACGATAGCAAAGACGGTTTCATCTATTTCACTTTTGGCTCGATGGTGATGATCGAAACGTTTCCACGCGAATTTCTAAGAGTGCTTTACGCCTGCTTAGGCAAAATAGCACCCATAAGGGTTTTGATGAAGATACCAAATCCGGAGAAACTGCCGCCCGGTTTGCCCGGAAACATTCACATGTCACCTTGGATGCCGCAAATTAAAGTATTGAGTGAGTATTATTTTGTCTATCTATTTCTGTCTCTATTGCGATATATAATTATCTATGAAGATTTTATCAATAGAGAGAGATCCAAAATATTAAAACTCTACTCCGGCTTTTCAAAAAACAAATATGTGAATATTGCCCTATACGTGAGTTTCACGTTTCTCTGATATTTTATTCTTATATAAATTTTAAATATTGCAAATAATTGCAAATTGTCTTTTCTAAAAATAAATAAATAAAAATTTGCAAGAATTATAAAACCGTCTAATATGAATATAATATAATGCCGTAGAACATCCTAATGTTAGAGCCTTTATCACTCATGGCGGGCTCATGGGAACGCAGGAAGCGATAACGTGCGGTATCCCCATGATCGGTATACCACTTTTCGCGGATCAATTCATGAACATCGACGCGTATGTCGCCAGAAACGTTGCCTTGCGACTGGACGTTGACACGATTACCGAAAAAAGTATGGACGCAGCCTTAAACGCGATCTTATGGAACCCTCTGTACAGGTAGGCAGATTCCATCTCTCATTTTATTCGCATTCCTTATTAGCGTAAATTATTATTCAAACAGAAACATATATACCGGCATGGCATATACTTATGTATACCTACTTGCGATAACGCGCGTAGTCCACTATTTATGCCTCTGACTATCTTTATATGCTATAATGCTTGTGTGTTTAATCATTATCTCGAATCATTTTGTTATTTTTAACGACAACTATTGAATGCATTTTTATAACTCATTTACCTTATTAGGGAAAGTGCGCGGAACTTGTCCCGACAATTCCTGGATCGACCATTGAATGCTATTGACACCGCTGCTTATTGGATCGAGTACGTTATTAAGTACGGCGAGGATTCTCTGCGATCGCCCGCGATGGATCTGACCTGGTGGCAATTGTCTCTCATCGATGTGATTGGGTTTCTCCTGTTTTGTGCAGTAATTGTTATCGCTATAACGTTATTCATTGCGCGTTTCATGTTGGAGATGATAAAAGACGGAAATTATAACAGTACGTCGCATTCAAAAAAGACAGATTAATTAGTGTATTAATTATTATAGAGATAAATATATTGTATATACATTTTGCTTTTTATTTATGTATATCTTCGCGAAAAAATTTATTGAAGAAAATATAATTATACGTCTCTCTTAAATAAAGATATTGTTGAGGAATATATAAAAAAAGGAGATTTGCATTTTTATTAATGTGTGTAAATCTCTTCGATATTCTCTAACAAATTTATTTATTTATTAAACGTAATATAATTTTTTGACATATTCCCCGCGGTAGCTTAATCTTACTCGCAGAAGCATCGTTTATACGACGTTTCCCATTATATGTACAGATACATTTATATTATTTTTGTATTACACCAGGCAAATAAATACATTTGCGCCTATAATAAAGTCTAAGAGTTCATGTGTTCTCATGTATTTTTCGTAAAATTACTTGGAGTTTTCTTATTTCGGTGCTGAACTGCTGAGTTAATGCTAATTAATAAAAATTCCAAATAACAATACTCGAAAACGGAGCGTCAAGTATTTTAGTTTACGTTTAGTATCGGCAATGATTACGGCGGAGCTGTAATCGCACAATTGTCGACGATCGCTTTCTGATTCTTTCTCGCGACTTAGCATGAAATCGATTAAACGCCACCAATTATTCTCTGCAGCATTATTCGAGTATTATGCGAGCACGTCTGTCGGCGCTTTCTCGTTCTATCATTCATGAATATTAAAAAGAAATACGCTATACAACAGTATGAATATATATACCATTGCACGTTTACCTTTACACCGGTGGCAAATATTCGTTACCCGCTGGTAAGTTACTCTTTCGATAATCGTAACCGTCATCGCTAATAGGGTCTATCTTAGGCTCAGATGGATGCATAGTTTGTTTCAACCAGGCGATGTCGATGGGTGTGAATGTCGCTACCTAAGATAAGCACCAAAGGATCCGTAAAATGTCATGTATAGGATCGATAAATATATTATCTTATATTTAACGCGCAAACATAAAAAAATCAAGGATTAAATAAAGCGTATCAAAAACGAAGCGTATATACATATGTTAAATGTCATTTGAGAAATGACGAGTCTTTTGTATACTCGTTATTATACTGCAATAAAATTATAATTTAATGTAGATCTTGAAAACACACACACACAAAGTTGCAAAATATCTCATCTTATTATAGTTATTTTATTAGTTATTTTAAAATGTGAGATATATTGTCAAAACTTATAGCATTGAAATTAGTTTTGTACCTGATTTGTGGGCAAGCATCCTGTGTCCTGACTGTAAATCCCAGCGATATGGTAGGCTCCGTTGCCGTCGTAGCAAGCCATTGGAGAACCGACGTCGGCCTGGCACATGTTGTTTCCTTCATGCGCTTTACCGCAAATTATATTATGCGCGATATTGATATTGGATTCCGCATCCAAGACGCGATTTTGACAGACGTCATGCGACAGGAGATCCACGTCGACCATATGCATGATGGCACCAGCGTAATGAGCTAAAACCATACATTTGCATTTTTGTACATTTATTCAATACTATCTCTCTATCAAGCATCTTTATACAAGTTTATCAAGCACAATTAATATTCCTTCCATGAGCGGTGGAAATACGATACGCTACCTTGCAATATCGACTTGCCCCATCCCGTCACTATGCATCGCGAGGTTTCTTGCGTTTGATAGTTGTCGGGAAGACATAGCGTGTTGATATGTAAATTAAATGTCGCAGGATGTTCCAAGAGCAGCATAGCGGTATCGTTGCTGGGCGATCCCTCCACGTATCCAGGATGATACTTGATCTTTTGTACATTGATAATCTGGAACGGCAGTGGCTCCTCGTGTTCAAGTTCGTAGCCCAATTTCCATTCCCCGAGTTTCACGGACAGTTCACTCGACGGGAATCTGAGGGAATTCAAATGCTTTTAATTGCTTAATTAATAGGAAGATTGAATCTGAAGGGCAGATGCATCATCTGACAAGCAAGAAACCGAGGTTTTCTTGAAGGATACAATGTTTCTCGATTTGCCTTTAAGTTCACTCTACAGTTCTACACGATCTGTATATATTTCATGACAAAATTCTATTTATAATTTTATATGTAATTTATATGTCAATTAAAACATTCAAAGAATCAAACGCCCATATATCAGAATCGGCGCGCGCTCTGCGCGCCGATAAAACAGATAAAAAAATTTTTATAAAAATCAATAAATAAATTAAAGAGCTTAGAGCCGAGAAAAGATCGGGCCTTAAATAAAACTTTGCCTCAAATTTCGGGAATTAATAAATCGTCTAATGTAGGTATATATATATATGTATGTATGTATGTCTGCCTATATTATGTTCTCCTCAGTTTACAATTGAGCATTGCAATACCTATACTAATAAATCGTTTAAAATGGGATTTACCTATTTACGCAACTGGCAGCTGTTAAGACGATGTCTGGCGATATCAACGCGCCGGAACACAAAATCTTACGTTCCTCCGACCACAGGACCATCGCTTGCCAAGGAATCTCTCCGAATGCCGCGTCGGTTTCTCTAAAGCCGGTCGGGCGTTGTCCCTTTTAATGTATAGAGATACAAATAAAATTCCTAGTCGCATATTATGGAATCTTTTTCGAGCGCTTGTGTACTTTCGTAATGTTAAAATTAGCATTTTTACATGGATTGCATAGGTACTCGATATTCTTATTATTATATTAAGTACTCCAAAGGGGCACAGTTCATAAACGCCTCTAACAATAAGCAAAATCATTCCTGCGGAAGCGGGCTACCAAGTCAAGAATAATTCTATCGAGATACTTACGTAATTTCTCACTCCACACGGATTGTTGGGCACTTGCAATTCCGACACGATGGGAAAAGAGCCTTGATCGCTCGGAATAGGATCGTACGGGTTTTCGATGAACGGCACGGGAGTGCTGACCGGAGGCGCTATCGGAACCTGGGTTGAGATCGGTAGCACGCGTTGCGGGATCACGTCGGAATCGTCCGGTACCAGGGGCACGACGTTCGTGGGCTGCAGCTGCTCGTGAACGGGCTGCTTGACCGGCGGCTTGGAAATTGTCTTGATGGGTGGTTGTGTGACCGGCTTCTTTGGAGGTCGCACTGTCGCGATGTTCAAGAACGTCGGGAAACCCTGTTCGTCGAAGCCGCCGGTGTAGTTAGCCGGGAGATTGCCTGCCGGCCACGGGTCCACGTAGTTCGGATCGCGGCAACACTTACCGGATGCCCCGGTCTCCGAGATTCTGCAGCTCTGCGAAAAATTCGCATCAATTATGCAATTCGATCGTTCTATTTTTTCAATCGAAATAATTTACCTTTATTTAACTATAAATTGAGACATTTCTACCGTTGACAGATAACATTATTACAAACTATGGATTATCTAAAACGCGTACAGGTAATTGTAATATCAAACAAGTGCTTCTAATCATTTCCGTTCGATATATGTATATGTAAAACGTCTTCTAATTCAAGTGTCTCTTATGCTGCTTACGCTCAACGGAACACGTCGTAGGAGCTGTTTGCTGGTAAGCACAACTGGTTCTGGGCTAATCGTTCCTTCTAACGTACAGTACTGCTCTTCTACGCAGAGCAGAGCAGCCGCACATCCCATGTGAACCGTGAATTGAAAGACCGCGGGATTGGAGTTTGCAGGAGCCAATTTTAACGGAGAGAGGACTGATGGCTTGCTAGCACTAGTATCGCCTGCACACACACGCACACACAATGTGCCAATACATATTAACACACATATTCTATATAAGAACGTAAGAAAATAATTTTCTCCAATTTATTTATATAATATTTTAATAGAGGTTATAATAAAAGAACGTGGAAAAAGAAGAGATACTAAAGAAGAAATCGTCGTATACCTGTTTGGTATTGCTCCTGTTGATTCGTACCGGCAGGTATCTGATTGTAATCGATTGGCACCTCTTCGGCCGGCTTGTCGTCGCGAGGCTGATTAGCCGGCTCGATCTCGTATCCATTGTTCGATGGGGATTGCAGTTCTGCGTCGTTTCCTAAGGGAGGCTTCAATTCGGTCACGTCCGCCTGATTATTTTCCCCGTAAGGAACGTACCTCTCATCGTTTTCTAAAGTGGGTTCCGGGTACTGATTATCCTTCACCGTATTAATTTGATCGTTGTAATACGGTGAACTATCCAAATCGTATCGCACGGTACAACATACTTCATGGCTGAGATTGCACTCTTGTATCTGCGTGCAAATACGAGTATTAGAAGATTATTAATTAATCTCGATTAATACCTATTAAAATGCGAATACGGGATGATATCATTAGTGGCGATAAGGAATAATAAGAATTTTTAAAAACCGTCTCACCTGTCCTGGCCGAATAAAGCCTTGCTTCAAGGGATGCACATACCCATCGATACACAGACTTTTAGTCACACAAACTTTATTTTTACCGCTGCAACTGATAGTGAAGCCGTCCACGACGCTAGGATAAGGCTGCAGCGTTTGATCAGGCTGATATGCATAGCCGGGATTAAGTTGCTTCTGTGACTCTGACGGAGCACGCGTTTCGTATCCTTCGAACGTATCTACAAAAATCGCGCAATTATGATGTTATAATAAGTTGTTTTTCTTATTAAGTAAGCGTGGAGTCTTACTTTGTTGTGACTGATCCCAATTAAATTGTGCTTGACCAATTTGTTCCGGGACGATGTTATCTTTGTAAGTAGGGTAAACGTTGTTTTGAGCTTGGGAAAGACGATCGTCTCCGTACCAGACGAGCTTGTCTTCTGAAATGCGGCTTAATTGAAGGCATTCGCATGGCCGACTTTTTCAAGAGATTATTAGGTACTTCGTATTTTCTTTTAGCAATTTTTTAACACTTGATTACGGAACGAAAAACTTACATGAATTAGTAAATATATATAGACACAAACGAGATTGTTTCTCGGACTTTATATAATATTTTTCATAAAAACTTTGTAATTAATAATTACGAAACAATATGAAATCTACTTTTGTACACTTTCGATAGATTGGAAAAAAATAAAATATACATGGAATTCCCTGTCTGCATTTTATACTTACGTGTCTGCAATTGAGGTGGCAATTCTCCATAAGGGAGTCCACGTGTGCGCGTAGCTAACGCTACTATAATTAGTAGCATTTCTAGCGGTGGCCTCATCGTGGAAATCTGGAAGAGAGCAAAGAAAAACAATATTGACCAATTATCCCGAGTTTTGTATAATACAATTTCGTCCGCGCGGCGCGGCGTACGAGTAAATAAACGGAGATTCCATTAACATCAGTTTGATGTCTCGCACGACGTCTATGAAAAAGAAAAGGATCGAAGAGAAGGAAAAAAGGAAAGATTTTTGAGCACCTCTCGCGGCGGTGCACGGTGGTCGCGACTGGTTCGTCTCGTATACCTCGGATATCACATATAGACGAGATATAAAAGTTGTGCAAACTTTTACAATAACGCTTTACGCTTTTTTTTTGCTTTCCTCGACACGCAAGCGGCGCGGTGAATTATTTTAAGACTGAGAAGAATGATCGTGCGCGAAGGTACTATATTAAAATTTTATTACACTGCCGCTTTAGCAAGCACTGACCAGAATGTGGGGAACGGAAAACAGATCGTTAGAAGTGTTAGAACGGCACCAGGATAGCTTCTAGCGGGAGATTGCGGCGGAGGATCGTGGCTACAGAAGTTGCATGCTTCTGCAGACGACGTGGGAACAAGGTTTCTCGTAGGAGTAATTCATTCATGGCATATCCGCGATCTTCGGCGACACTGCACCGGTGAAACATAAATTTACGCGAGAAAAGATTAAGTATTGTCCTAAGTGCGCATAGTTTTTTTTTTTTTTTTTTCCGCACTTGCATATTTAATGATCGATACCACCGATACCGAAAGATGATCTCGGGCCTGGAGCTCTCTTACGCGAGAAATAATTCAAGTCATTTAAATGTCACGGCTTCCTATCCGCTTAATATATATTTCAGGTTTTTAATGAGAACTCCGTTTCTCTAGTTGAAAGTTAATGACCGAGCCGCAATTAGATTTGCGTTTTGCGATGCGTGAATCTAAAAATTACATAATTCTAGTAATAATAATAATAATAAGTAATCTAAATGTCGCCGATGCTATCTCATTGTCAGTATCTCGCAATACGTGCAAACTATCATGGGCGATATATCGTATAATGGTACACGCAAACACATCTCGAGATGATTATTCACAAATGACATTTGGTTCGCCATGAAATCTGTAGCTGAATGGCGAGATATGATTTTTGATACACCTTGTACGTTATTTCTAATATTGCGTAAGCACGTGGGATGGACAGATGATATCAATGGAGAGGCGTATGAATAGAGAAACACTTTCATACTCGTATCGCCTGGTATTTTCTAACGATGAAATAATCGCGTTCAAGGATCTTCACGCGATCTTTTTGTTGTTTGCTTATTTATATGAAAATTATACGGTGTGCCCGAACCGCGTATCGTATGGAATATCGATCTTGATTTACATGCCTGACGCGTGTAGGTGCTAACACATCCTCCTATCAATGATGTCATCCTTCTCGATTAGGTCAGGTCAGGGTCATAGCCGACAAACGAAATGCCTGCTTTTGGCGATGTGAAAACTCAATTTCTACCCAATTCAAGTTAAATGCCAAATTTTCTTAATTTATTAATTCTATTTAACTAACCGAACGATCGAAATCTTAAATCTCTTTTATGGATGGTATCGCGCGCGTGACAATAGTAGGTATAATACACTTTTTTTAAGAACTTGCGAGAATCTTAATCCAAACTTAAGATTCTCAATTTTAATGTCAATTCTAAAGGAAGAGAAAAGGATCTCGAATTTGCGATTGGACTCAATGCTTCAATCGTGGAAGATAACAATTGTTACCTAACTGACAAGTCACACGTAAAACGAGCGTGTAATGTTTAGGGATTTCGACAAAGGTTGATTGATATGCATGTGACGTGTGTTACCTGATTATACGAACATCTATCTGTCGCGTTCAAATTTTATGAGTCATTCGCGCGCGTGCATCTCGTCACAAAAAATAGTCGCCGTGGAATTTAGAACCCACGAAAGAGACGACGCGATGAACTCATTACGGATTTCCCCCAGTCCCGTACATTTCCGATGATCTAAGGATTTGCTTTGCAATTCAGCGCGTCAACGCCAACGGTTTGCGTGAGAGTGACTCGCGCTCAAATTACACGCTGTCCGCGCCTAACATTATACCGTAAAAAATTCAATACGACACGCTCGTCAAATATGTTAAGTTTATGCGATGACTCTTTATGTGTGTGTTTTTCGAGATAACCTCCGGAGTTACAATAGTAAAAAATGCCTTTTCGTATGGGAAACGGAATTGGGGGGGATTGACTTGGGTGAAATCAAATTCCTCTGGTCATCTCGATATCAGTAATTAATTTAAAAAATATTTGAATCGCTTTCTACTCCTTTACAGTTTTTACTTTCTACTAGACAAATGAGTTTTATACATAGACCGTAGTGTTATTTTACTACATTACGAAAGTGAAAAAGATTCATTTTTAGATATAATATTGATAAAAAAATTAAATGGTTTAGTATTAATTATCTTAATAATACGTTTAAAATAAATCTTTTATTATTGTAAGTAATATAAAAAATACAATAAGATTAATATACTTTCTAACAATTCGAAATTATTATCCATTTCTAAAAAAAGAGACTAGTATATGTATAATATAGAAAGAACCTCTATTAAAACTCCCTTTAACGCACAAATCAAATTTTATAAAAATTTAAGATGACCCATATAAAATGTGGACAAAATATTTCTTATAAATTTTATATGTCTTCTGACCCATTTTATAAATGTTTATTAGATTGTACTATTTGCAAAATTTTCCGCTATTTAAAAAAATCGAATAATCCAGGTGTTTGTAATTTTTTTCCTCCAGGCTTTCGCGACGTCTCGCAACAAGAATCTTTGCTTTCCACTTTCGAGCCTAAGGTACGTATTGCTCCCCGGTTGTTAAGGCGGCGATAAAAATAATAATGCCGATCGCGAAGGATTAACGGCGTCACGTCCTGACCGGGAGAAAGTGCGAGGTATAGGTATAACCGAAACACCGAAAATTCCCGGTGCGTTCGATTTCCATGATAAGCGCCACCGTTGGACACCTTTGGACACCGTTGGACACCGTTGGACAGCGGTAGGGACGGACCGTCAAATATTTTGCAAATGTATCCTTGTATCGCGCACTTTCACGTATACATTAGTGCTACTACTTTCTCCTTCATTGAATTACGCAGATTACCCGAGTATCGCACAAATCAGACTTGTCGAATTTTGCACATAATCCGGCGGCCGTTTTAATTATTCGAGTATGTAATATGGATTCGAATTGAAATTAAGATCCGGGTACGAGCTCTCTCGTATGTATACATATCTCTTCGTTTAGCACAGAAACCATTTGAAAATTCTTTCTTTTTCCTCTCTTCTTCCCCTTTCCCTCCCCCCTCTCTCTCTCTCTCTCTCTCTCTCTCTTTGTTACAACACAAAAGCGCATAAATAATCCACTGATTTTGACGCATTTCATCGAGCGCGTTTTTGTAATGTGGGTGTAATATGCATACAGCGTAAATACTTAAATATTCACGTCCTCATTAATAACGCCAATCGCCGACCGAATAGCTGCCAAGTAGAAACTTACTTTCGATTTGTCAATCAATAAGTACTTTCACCGATACCCGGCATCTTGCTATACATAATTAATACGGCCACATAATTAACAGTCGGATATTGATTTGGTTATTTTCTTACAAACATTTACAGCATTACTTCAGAAAGAGAGTAACTTATTCTAGATAATGAAATGCACATATATATTTAAATAATCTATATATGTATATGTGTGATAAAAAACGAGAAATCTACTGTATACCTCTAATTGTAAGTAATTACTCCATAAAAAGTTTCCTCCAGTTTTAATTACAAAATTTTATATCCTTAATTTTTCAATGTTTAGTATATTAGCAACATTTCCCAATTGTTATGCGTATTGCTGCATTTAACATTCAGTAGCTAAAACTGCAGATCTAAATTTCTTTTATGCGTTTATTAATCTTTAAATTCTTCCTATGTTTCTACTATGGCATTTATATAATTATTTTCTTAAGTATATATTATATTTATACCCACAGGAAAACGAGCCAAGAAGACTTTAACGTGTTCTCGCAAATGGTATTTATAATAATTATAATCGTTTTACGTCGCTATTCGAATGTCACTAATTGTAAATAAAAGCCCTCTCGACGAGAAGGTAACTTTGAAACATTTATATACATATACATATATATATATATACATATACATATACATATACATATATATATATATATATATATATATATAAAGAGCTTTCTTAGGTCGAGCCTTTCGATCTATTGGATGAAATGTCAGCATTGTCAGCGCGATGCTGATATTTTGACTAGCGCCTCATCAATCAAATTCAAATAAAGGGATACCTCTCTTTTTCTCGTAGCGATTAATAAATGGGTGTTTAATGAAGCTATAGTCTGCCCCTTGTTGCGTCAGAGCGAATATTTTGGATTAATGTTACGCCGAAGAAAAAGAGATCGGTCGCGAGCAGTCGTTCGATTTCCCTGTCCGGTCACTCGTCTATGATACTATGCAGACGTATGATGTTTCTGGGTCGTTTGAATTCCAGGCCGTACATGCACCTCGCAAAAAAGAGCAAAGAAATAAAAAAAAGCGATCCTGTGGCATTCATCGATCTAACTTTCCAAAACGCTTGTCTGATAGCGCGATAGCTCTGTTCAGTAACGATGTTATACCTCGATCTCGTATCCGACCTCCTGTAGGTGAAATTCGGCGACAGCCAAGATGATATCATATATGATACGCACAATTGAAAATGCAAAGCACATAAAAACAGATAAAATACCGCATTCTTTTCTTTATTTTTTTTTTGGTGGAAATGTCTAAATGTCTAAATACAGTTCTTTATGTTCCCATTCAATCGTATTGCGCCAGCAGCAACCGACGTAAATCTCCTTGTTTATGATATTATAAAATCGACAACTTTACACCAAGATCAGTAAAAAAAAAAATCAAGGTGAAGATACATACAATCAGCCTTAATCTTCGACTTAATTCTGATCGATTCATAGTTCTTATATACGTAGATTATTGTAATCATATATTTAGGTGTAAAATGACAATTCCGTGATTATCTTTTTCAGGATCTTTGATAATTTCTTTTTACGATCGTTACGTAATACACTTTCAGCGTTGAACGGCATCAAGATATATATATATTTCGTCAAAATCTACAATTTTCCATTTATGAGATCGAACGCGAGGCTAACGATCCTTCCGCGCGTCGAAAGGCGACGTCACGGAACCGTCGCGTCGGGAGAGAAATTAAAAGTCGGGCGGGCGTCACTTCCCGGAAACTCGGACGTTCTCCTCTCACGCCGGAGAATTTGACCTCCTATTACTCTCGCCCAGTATGCATTTTACTTTTGGGAAAGTTTCTGTCGTGGCCGAGCGGCCGAGCGGACGGGCCGGCGCGGCGCCGCGGCGTACGAGAGCGTCGAGAGTGTGTGGGACCTCACGTTTGTTTCGGGGTCCGCTGGAAAGGAGCAAGGTCGCTAAATAATAAGGCGTCTCTCTGATGTCATCCGCGATGGGAATTATGAAATTCGTCTTTGCTTGCGTGTCGGCGATTATCAGGATCGAGATATTGTTCCCGCTCGTCGTTGCGACCGACCATATAAAAGATGTTCCTCCTTTTAACCGTGAGCGCTAAAGGGGGGCCTAAATAAGAACCGTGTTTCTACATCAAGATCTTAATATCTAAAGAAATTAATAAATTATTCACCGACAAAAATCATAAAGTCCTAAAAAGAAAACGAATAGAAAAAAGATTTATGTATGATTTTCAAGTTAATTTTAGCCAGTCCGCATGTAGAATCGTTATTTATATAAAGTTAGTATACTCGATGGAAAAAATATTATGAAATAATTCCATGACTCGATCCCCACGATAGTTCAAGACTTGATCGAGAGCAATAAAAATATTTCACAATATACATATAAATTTATTGATAAAATTTTCTCCTAAATTCTCAGTAAATTATATGGCAGATGGCTCGGCCTATACTGGTAATTGGTAAATAAAGCTTTCTCAATTTATCTTCAAAAAGAGGAATATCCACCCGGTGTAATTCAAAGAGACAAAGCGAGGGTGGGCGTGCCTTGATCGAATCGTCGTCGAATCGAGTCTCCTCTAGCTTTTCACTCGATAAACCGATCGACCTCATAATTAAGTTAACTTTCGCCGGTTATTTGCATTCCACGATTCGATGGCGAGCCAATCCCGTCAGGCCCGATCCACCCGCGAAATGTAAAACGAGAAAGCAATCAAGGATGGCCGTTCGTCCCCGCGTGTGCGTGTGCCGTGTCCGTCTCTCTCCGGGTCCGGCTCAATTATATCTCCGCGTGGCATCGCATCGGCGCGATCCCCTGCCCCATTCCCCAGGAATATACCGGGCTTACGAAATATCGGACGCATCCGCGACACTGTCCGATGATGTCTTGGCGCGGGCGCCGCGCCGGGCGCCGGGGCTTGCCAAGATTACATAAACAAGTCGGAGAGTTCAAAGGTCCGGATTCTTCGGCAGCGCGACGCGACGCGACGCGACGCAACGTCACGTTTGCTGCTTTCGCACATCTTTTGGGACACCCCGAAAGTCTACCTCATCGCTTAATTCGATTTATGATTCTCGATACTGACAGATGTAACAGCAACGAGGTTGTTCTGATAATCACATGCTATATGTATTGCTCTTGATAATTATATATTTGGCCGTTTTTTCGCGATCAAACTTAACTTCTGAACAACTGTTGTAGCAACACAACGGTTCGATATACCGACAATACAAGGGGAACAAGCGTTAAATTTTTCCTTATAATTAACTGACAATGAGCGAGAGAGCAAAGTAAAGCGACAGATCTCATTGTCAGATATCTGTGTGTGTAAAGTATGCCGATTTTAAATGATCGGCTACTGCTCCGTAAGCGTGTTAGCGAGTAGAGTAAATCGATTCCAAAGAAATCGGCCAGCGTCAGTCCCATTTTTGCCAGACACTTTCACGCGTTACCAATATCTTCTCGCGTACGAGGATGATGATGTAACTGGTAACATGATCCTGTTCTAGATCGCGATAATAGATCAATTTATTAAAGTTATTCTATCTCTCTGCGCCTCTCCACAGCGGATAGAACCGGAGAAAATTGGTGTTTCTAAGCATCCTTTCCTTTCGTCCCGGTCGCGGTTGGGGAATCGCTTGAAACTGTAACTGATCGGGCCTAAGGACTTGTCATCGGTGATATTTGAAATTTGAATATGAATATCCTTGTCGGTTTTTGCCATAACTCGTATTTTCACGCATTAACCTTCTGCGTATTCCTGTGACATGGATTCTGTTCACAGTCCCAAGGCGCGTTGCGCCATCCCGAGCAAGATAGAAATCCAACAGGCAAAGGTGATGCGTAGATTTGTAGCACGGGTAGCAGAGCGACCCGTGCGTCGTAAAATGTCCGTGCGAATATTATATATGAGGATGTTTTCATCTTGCAAGAGAAATCGGTAATTACGTTTACTAACGAAATCAAGTTGCCATTGACCCCTTTCATATCACGGATGCTGCTTGGCACGCACGAAACTTGATATTTCGCGTATTTAATATTTCAAATCGTTAATAACCGCGGTCATAACATCCTGTACTTCTTTACCACTGCTAGAAAAATTTGCAATAAGACAAAATTTTTTGAGAAAGAATTTAAATTGCATCTAATAATAATTCAGTTTATACAATAGTAGATATAATAAAAATTATAGATCTATTGTGCAACGTATCCAGCTAATGATACTATTAAAAATACCGTCTTTGGTTTGGTTCAATCATAGTTTTATTAATCCGGATGTACGCGCGATGATTCGTATGCGGCATTGGCGAATAAGATACGAATAGATAAGACTACATCTTCGAGGTGGATAAATAAAACAGGATACATATAAAATGCATTAAGATTGCTAAAACTCTAATTATATTTACGACTATTAAATCGGACCTTTTCCGAACAGCCACGGCTGATCGCAACGATAAAAACGCTTCCTCGAACGGGAGAAAGAAAAAAAACAAATTCGTAGTAGGCTGACGTAAGAATGGCGCCTATTGAAATTGACTAATTGCAAGGTGCGCATGGCAATAGCTGACTAATTACGCGCATAGCGCGGAAAGGGTCAGCAACGTGAGCCAAAACGTGGGAGCTTCGCGCACGGCCCCCCTCCCACTCGTCGAAGGGGTCGAGACTTATTTTTCACTCAATTTTTGTGTCAGTTTCCCACGAGAAATAATGTACGATTAATTACCCTCGAGGCGCTTGAAGGAGGAAATTACATCGGGATTCGGGAGGCCTTGAGAAGCCGTTGCCGCATTGCCAGTTGCCACCGCGGTGTCGAGCAACAACACAGGATATTACTCGTGAAGGGAGACGAGTGAGGGAGCAAGGTCGAGCCCATCATCTGGGCGTCCTCCGATCGCTCAGCCTCGACTTTTGATGATTCCCTCTTTCAGGTGGTTTCCGGTAACGCCCCTTCGGATTGCAAAACGTTGAAATAACGGCCAAACATCACGTAACCCGTGAACCGGCCTTTCCCCGTACGTGGAAAAAGAGCGTGTATCATAGCTGCGCGCGACACGTCCGTGCTAAGGAATGCGAAAAGTTTTACGATATACAATACACAACCGATTATTTCACATTGCCATAACGGGACACCTACACGCATCGGTATCTTCGATCGCGACGTCAGGAAGGTAATGAAGAAGCTGCGGGTTGAATTTTTGGTAAAAAGAGAACGCACCATCCAGTTGAAATAGCGACGTATCGATGAAGCGACTCGATCGTTATGAAACGTCGTATATCTGTTATGCATTCCCAATAAATTTACGAGGACAAGGATTCGAATTAAATTAAATACGCGCGGCACGTTGCGTCATATTGGAATTATTATTATTAACAATTTGCGCGAATTGGCAAATATAATTCCCGGTAGAACACCATCTCGCTAACAAGTGGAAATCCACCTTTCTGCGTAATGCTGAATGCACTCCAAATCTTGATGTAAACAGCTGTAAATCCCGCGTGAAAAGAAAGTGATGTTTATAACCACATCAAATTTTCATGACGCAAAAAATTATTGTAATTTAAATGAAATCTGCATTTCTAATTTAAAAACAGGAGAAAATATTGCTTTAATTAAGTTTGTATATCTTCTTGAATTATATATTTTATTTTGTCTATATCTGTTTAATATACCGTATGAATAAAGAAGATTTATAGATATATGTGCGACACGAAATAATGCATTTTTGCATTAAAAATTAATATTAATTATACAAAAACAATCACAGTAATAAAGTGTGATACAAGAGAATCACTTTCTGTTCGATGCTGTAAGGATCGCGAATTAATGTTGTGAAATCTTTGACAAAGGTATACCTACAGATTGCTTCTTCATTTGCAGCTGTTAGCCTAAAAATAACTTAGAAACGATTTTAAATCGCGTAATTACGTCGCGACGTGTTCATAGTATATTTAATTAATTATACACTGGCGAAGTAAATGTGTTTCATTGTGTTTGAATATACACCGTTGACTGAAAATATCGGTGTTCCATCTTATGATTGTTTATATATACTTGCTATTGCGATAAATATTACCACATGCCCCAGTAGTCGAATTGGTAAGACGCCCGAACGGAATGCGGGAGATTCCAGATTCGAACTCTGGCTGGGGTAATATTTTTCGCAATAAAAATTAAATTATTTAGGATGCTTAAATTTTTAAGCGTTTTAGATAGAAGGACCAGAATCTTGGTCTAAAATGTCCTGACGATTATGACTGTCAGGATCGATTGCCAGTTACGTTGATTTAAGAAATTTAATTCGATATTTAATTAAGTTCAATTATGATTGCCACATAATTTTTCAAAGGTTACTTCCACATTGTAATTTAACTACCTACACAAGGTTGCCTTGACTCTTTTTATGACCTTATCCCGGGATTACCCGAGACCCGAGAGATTATTTTTACCTGGCATTCCTCTTTTTATCCCGCCAAATTGCCGCGTGGGATCTGATGTAATTCATGAATCATTATTGTGCTATCGTTTAACGGGTCGAAAGTCGACGGCTCTCGTGACGCGACGTCACGTTTTTATCTGTACAAGATATTCGGTAAATAATTTTACGTCACGAAGACGCGTGTTCCTCGTGAAATTTGAGAGAGTCAAAACTTCCTTGGCAAAAATCTTAAGGCTCAAATTATAAATACGCCATTGGAAAACTAAAAAGTTTGTGGCCAATTTAGTCGGATTTCCAAACTGTCTTCGATCCAAACTCGATCTCTATGCAAAACTTGCCCAATCTAGTTTACATTTATCGTCATTCACTCATGCTCTTCACGCGACTGGCGGACCCACAAGAAACGATCGTGGATTCCAACCATGTTGTTCTTCTTTTCTCAGGCGCGCTCAATGAACTTGAACAAATTTTGGACTGAAGACGTATGACGCCTGTCCTGATATTTTAGTCAGATTTAACGAAATATATGTTATACCTACACGCAGTTTACGAATTCTTGAGGAGAGAAGGCGATTCTTCGAGAGCGTACGTAGAACGAGATAAATAACACTTTCCAAAGTATATGACCGTCGAATATTTCAGCTATCGGAGCGATTTTTCGTTATTTGTCGACGAGAGCGACGTATATTCTCTTGCATATTCGCACTCGAGGAGAACACTTCGGAATCGATTCCATCTAGGCCCATTCGGAATTACCTAATCCCACTTATACCCGAACAATCAACCTATGGACGCGCAGTAAAAAAAATGAAGATGGTACGGTGCAAAAAACCTGCAGACACAGATGATTCAAGTTTTTGGGACTCGAGACGATTCAAGGATCCAAAGGAGAATCTTATTGACTATTATGCCACGATTGTTTCTCATTTAATAAAAGAAATTGTATTCTTCTCGCGACATACTTTTATAAATTACGAGGAGAATCTACGGCGGGCATATAGTCGTCTACATATTTGAGAGTTTAACATATTTGAGATTAGCATTTTGAAACAATTTTGACAGACGAAAGCGCGCAGAGGGCGGACAGACCCTTGAAATTTGAAATGGTTTCGTGCCATGATCATACTCTTTCTTATGTTCTGTTTCATAAACCTGGCGCGCGCTTTTGCGTCCGCGTTAAATTATTCGTGCTGCGAAAGAAGCGGACATTTGTGGCAAATTTCTTTTGCCACAAACAGCGACCAGTAGATGAATCACGACGCGATTTGAAAATGCAAAAATTTATCGGTTTATTCAATGAACGCGCCTGCCGGCTAGGCTGCCGGATCATCTAGTCTAGTCTCTAGTCGACTGACCTTCACAATATCAAAGAGTCTTCCGGCGCGATCGCTTGGACGCGCCCTTGTCCACGCGAGGGTCGTAAAACTGTCCGTTTTTTATTAATCTATTAGAATTTTAGAATGCCCAAGGGAGATCGCAACTCTTCTTCAATTATACTTTTCGGATTTCGCGTGCACGCGAAAGGAACGAAACTCGTTTTCTTGGGGTATTTTTAGGCACACCGCTCACATACGCGCTTCCTCATGGCGGCCATTAATTTTTATTGATGAAACGCATTAATCTTGGCGCACGCTTTTTTTCTTCGCTGCCGGGAGTACGCTGTTATTGCATGCACGTTGTGGTCGAGAAAATATTATTGATTAATTGGAGAGTCGCCGCCGATGTGGGCCGTATTTAATTGTAATTTATCTCGAAGGGACTCTCGTCTTCCGTCTTTCGAAAACGTCGCACGTGCGACTGGAGAAAGGAAAAGCGACACTTAATTTAAATCTCTAACGTCCTACATTCCGACATTCCGGTAATTTTGGAGCAGGCCGATATACCTACGGCGAACAAACGACTTTTTGTCGCCAGCGATCGTGATTCTGTATTGCGTGGGGATATTAAAAAAAGAAATTCATCAACGTATCCATTTTAATATATTTTTAAAGAAAATAAAATTAATATTTGCAGAGTGTGCAAATATTATCCTTATCAATTGTCTGCTACGTGCTACGCGTACTACAATCAGCGGTCTTTCTACTTTTCAACATTGGATAATTACCATCTAGCGCAATATAAAGATTAAAATAAGATTTCCGCTAAACTAAACTTGACCTGGAATTAATTGAGGAACCACTTTCGGTTACTCAAGAAAGTATAATAAGTTTGTTTGTCTAATAAATATCAGAAACTTGACGCGAAGAAACAAATGAGACGATTATTCGGCAGTTCTGCACTAATAATGCAATGAAAATTAACATTATTTTTCCCATTCTTTATAAAAGAGTAGAAGAGCAGAAGCATCTCTGCACAAATTGAGCAAATTAAGCAAAAACGTCACTGAATAAATGTCTGCTGCAAGTTGAAGATATTGGAGCGCAGGTCGGTATAATCTCGACAAACTTCGCTACTGTGAACGCCTGCCTTGTATATACTTACTGTAAACGCTCTACTTCACTCG
Organism: Leptothorax acervorum; assembly: GCA_035220615.1. Taxonomy (NCBI): domain Eukaryota; kingdom Metazoa; phylum Arthropoda; class Insecta; order Hymenoptera; family Formicidae; genus Leptothorax; species Leptothorax acervorum. The sequence goes on along the minus strand of JASTWQ010000009.1, from coordinate 1,642,387 downwards.
CGGACAATTAAAATGCATGAGACAGTTGACACGCAGGTGTACCAAAAAAGTCAGTTTTTCGATGTCTACAGTTTACAGCATCCGGTGTCGAGCTTGTCGAAAGACGTTTATCGGTTTCGGTACTTGGGTACTTGGAGTACCTACCTCGCAATGACAGTTGCGGCGCGGCCGCGGCGCGGCGGTGCGAATTACTCGCGTGCCCTCGTGCTCGACAAATAAATCGAGTGCGTGTACTTACTTACTTAATGTGTATCCTCCCGCGGAGTGATGTGTAACGCGCGTGTCGCTTAAAAGAAAGTCAATATAACTGGCGTTGGTTTCGTATCCCTTCTTCTCTTATACCATCCTCCGGATCTGGCCAGTACCCCCCTTCCATTTTGGTGCGCGGATCGTCGCTGTCCTTCGATATCCTATGCCATGCCGGTCAGCACATCACATTGATTCCTCTCGGTCCATCTGAGATGCCTCACCAATTTTATCCCCGACACTCTCGCCCGCGACCGCGAATGAGATGGCTGATGGACGCGCAAAGACGTCGACATTACGTTATTCACGCATATCTTGAATGCGTTTCGGGGTGTTAACGGTAACGGTCGCTCATCTGGCGAACGGAACTTCTCGCTAAAAATTAAGAAAAGAAGGAATGTATGTGTGAAAACAATATTAAACTGCGATCGAACATGATGGTTCTTTTAACGGTTCAAGTATCGAAACTGAGCTTGAGGTCATATAATAATGATAATGATGATGATGATCGATGATATAATAATGATTTAAATTAGTCTCATCTATAATAACATCGATGCGCAAGCGCTTATTATCTATGCGAATTTTTTGAGCGCATTTTATCAAGAAATACTTTCCTTTTTCATTAATCACAATTCACAATGTAAAGATCTTATTTACAACGTCGACATATATATATTATCGTTAAATAAAAATCGTTCCATCGTTCGGTGACGAATATCACACCAATTGGCAAAGGCACACGCCAGTCACATCTGATTATATACCTACTTTTATCCTGTTTGTTGAGCGCATTCGGCGCATTCCTAAGCTGCTTATTCTTGAAAGCATACCTACGTTTTGTATCTCGTATAATGCATCATGCAGATATTTTGCGGACCGAGTTTCTTCTTGAAGTATCGATGCACGTATATTATGCTACCTTGTATCGCGAATGTGCTAGATAATGATCTTGATGTGTAATAATTCTCAATAATGATCTCGATGACGATAATAACAAAAAAAAAAAAACGGAAATTATTATGACGTTAATCCACGTACACTATTACGTCAAACACAATGAATACGAATTGACTGAATCATGCTACTTTTTCTATGACGAGTCCGACAGTGATGACGATGAGTCAATTATCGATTTTATGTTATGCGATTGAAAATACTAAGAATTTTATTAGTAAAGCTTTAAGCGATAAAGGGGTCTCGAACCCACTTGAGACAATATAATTCGCGCCAGCTCCAGATAATTTCGTATATTTTGTTATGTATTGATATATATATATTTTAATATACACACTTATTTATAGGTATTTTACAATAACATATATTTAAATATATAGTATAGAGAATATTTTTAATATATATGCATATATTTTTTTATTATGTGTATTTAATTCTGATTTTTCAAATATTCTTCTGCGTTTATACATGCAGTAAATTACAAATAAAATTCCATTTAAAGAGATCTAACTGTTTATTCAACTTTAAACAAGATGCGCGGACGCCTTTATAGACTGTCGAAAGAATATAATGTGAGTATACCTATAAAAGAAAGTGCGGAGATGGCTATCTAATTAATTCCGCAATGTATAGTATAGAATTACTTGTCTATGCGAGAAAGGTGTCAGAGAGATAAATTTTGGCGGGTCCATCGAGAGATTTCAAACTCACGAGGGCCGAGTAGGTCAATAAGATATATATGACGATCGTGATAATAACATTATCATCGTGAAAATTACGATTTCGCAAGTTGTATCGTTGGAAATGCCACACGTTAGGGATTCAAAAAAGACAGGGGGACAAGCTTCACGATCACGGCAGAATGATCCGGGTGACCCCACACCCAGAATGAGTCGGCGTTGTAAAAAAGAAAGAGAAAAAAGAAGAATAAAACCGAATCTAAATATATACAGTTATACACGTAGGCGGACATCGGATCCGCCTCGCGGCATCTCCAGAATTTCCTTGAAGGGAACTCGGTTAACACGGTTAATTAATAATTGGCCATACGTTTTACTTTCTGCAACACCAACGCGTCTCGCCGAGGATTTTAGGAAATATATCGCGTAATTTTTAATATTTTCATAAATATTAAAAATTGCTCGTGTCCCTATACAACAACTCGTCCGTATCTTCGAAGTAGGATCTCCTGGATTGTTATACACGCGGTTTATGCCAACGGAAAATTTTTGAAGCGACACGAAAGATTAATTATTAACAAATATTATTCAGATATTTAAGCAAATAAGAAAGAAAATAACCAGATCTTCAGATATTTTCCTGTAAATCCTGTAATGATATACCGAAGTACTATATCGAGAACGTTACATCAAGAGGAGTTTGAGCTGTTTGAGAAGGTTTTAAACTATGTTGATGACGCACTGCAAGAATGGCTTGCGCAAAAATCGAAGAATCGTGCATTCTGGAAAAAATAAAAAATCAACCAGTTTAAATATTCCTGAAAATGCTCTACAAAACTTCTGACATATTTCTATTGCTGTTACGATGAGATATTATGTATTACCAGAAAATATATACCTATAATAATCTTCGTTTTAATTGTAAGTAGAACGTCTTTAGAATTAACCATAATTATTATTTTAAAACAAAATTAAGAAAAATACGAGGAACAAAAAATACACTTTATTTACTCTCATCTATACAAACAGAAAATTTCTTTAAAGCAAATAGCACATTTTTCTCAGCTAAAAAAAATATATACACACTATAATTGTACTTTCAAATAATACTCTCAGTGTTATATAAAAAAAAGAAGGAAAAAGAAATTACAGAGGTGTACAATAAAACTTTAATTATCCTACAGTGAACACATCATAAACAAAAAGCACACGTAATTAATGTATGTGATGAGATACATATATAACAGTAGATGGCAAGGTATATACAAACTTACAGAAAATGATGAATTAAATCTTGACAATTGTTACATATACCTATCTGTTTAGCGTCGTAGACTCAGTCCATTGACTGTGAGAAAAGACAGAAATATGCTGTCGTATATCACAAGACATTTTAAAGATTCTAAACTCTTATCTAACTAGAGATTACATGTAATTACATATCACGTAGAACTATGTAGTAATATGTGTTACATAAAATTTGCACTACACTGAAAAACTTTCTCCACATCCACATGTCCCTTTAATATTTGGATTATTAAATACAAATTCGGAGCTCAATTTGTTCTCGGTGTAATCCATTTCCGTTCCAAGAAGAGACAGCTGTGCCTTTCGATCGATGAATATACGAACACCATCCTGAACTACTTCCTCGTCAAGCTTGGATTTTTCTTTCGCATAGTCTAGGGTATAGCTCAAACCGTTGCATCCCCGTTGTCGTACTCCAACCTTAAGACCGATCTACAAATTAAATGTATGCAATAATCTTTACACGCACTAAATTCTAATAAACACTTTTGCTTAAAAAGCTCATTATTTAAATCCTCATGTGTCCTAATTATATGAAATTTATGTATTTCTCAATTACTGTTATATAATTCAGATCTTATACATACACTTACATATTCACTCTCATCTTTCAAAATCTCCTTAATCTTCTTGATAGCGTTGGGTGTCTAAAACATAAACGTTTCCTCATCAGTATTTACATGAAAATGTATCCTTGAAAATAATAAGGTTAGAATTCATTGAAATGTCACAATATTACGAAATAGAGTACAGGCAATTACGCAATAAAAAAAAATTATAATGCGTCGCAAAACCCGTTACAATATGCGACGGTGATTGCCAAGCAAACTCGTTTGAAGGTATATTCTGTATTATTTTTCTTCGAGTTTATTTATCTTTATTTCGCATTATACGCGGACGCATTGCAACATTTGCAACGCGAGTACAAGGCGAATTGGACGAGCAGTTGCTTTTGAAAAAAGAAAAAAGTACTGAAAACGGTAATACGAGACTAATCGATAAAACGCTAACCAGGGTAAGGGCGGCGCGAGTCGAAAGAATTTTTCTCCCCTTCACAGCTCGTATTGTGGCGGTCGCCAGAGCGGAGGATGCCATCTTCAACAGACAACAGTGGCAACACGGACCTGACGGCTGACGGGCCTGCTTGACCTGTCAGCTGATCGGTGTCACCGTGTCAATTGTCATGTGTCACGTGTAACTTTATTTTGAAGCGCCTCTATTTCCATAAAATGTGGACCTTGAACTACGTAGCCAATGTCCATGAATCCCGTAGATAATGTCCACGATTTTGTGGTTCTCTTCCGTGTCATGTTCGCGATTTTTTTATTTTCTTTCGAAAAGTACCATCTCTTTCATTAATTTAATCACTTATATTTACATTATGTTACTAATTTAATTGTTGATATAATTATTAATTATATATTGCTGTGATGTATTTTATTAAACTTATTGTATTTATAACACGAAAATTATGGGCGTAGCACGGACACGCTATATCCACGATTTTCTATGGTTCTCTTCCATGCTATCATGCTATGTTTACACTACAATATATATACATATAAAGTTTTTCGTTCTTTTCGGAAGAAAACCAAAAACAATCGTGAACAATTGTATATAACACGGAAGAGAACCACAAAATCGTGAACATTACCTACAGGATTCATAAATATTGGCTACGTAGTTCAATGTCCACATTTTGTAGACATAGAGACGCTTCAAAGTATAATAATAAAAATAACAACTAAATTGCGTCCATAGCGTCCATGGCAATGCAGCTTCAGCATATTGCCGACAATGCCGACTATTCGTGACTCATAACGTCGTAACTCACGGGGCGATAAGAAAAGAGAATAGTCGCGATGGTAAAGTCTAATCATTTCAAATTTTATTATTTTACTTAATATGCATATTATATATATATATACTATCACGATATTATTTTATTGCGCGTTAAATATAAATTTGGGCAAACGCGCGCTATTGTATAATGAAATTATGACTGAGATGTCTCATCAGCTTGATATATGTCTGAAAGATGAATATGATTTTTTTAGCACGGCCGAGTAAAGGTGCGTACGACGGCGGAACAGGAGGAGATAAGGAAACGGGAAAAGGCGATCAAAGTTGCCCAATACAAGGCTGACTTTGCTGTAGTGTCTCAAAAGGTTTCAATCGATTGTTTCCATCATTTTACAACATAGCACTTGTTAAATGCGATTTTCATACATTGTTTTCGACAATATCGTTTATATTTCAGAGAAAAGACAAGACATGGGACGATGAGTTATTATCAGTTACCAAGCGTATGCTATTGAACAACTCGGACATTTATACACTGTGGAATATCCGTCGCGAAGTTTTCGAGAATAACGAATGGTACGACATTGACAAGGTATCTCATTAATGCAGCGAACAAAATTAACGTAATGATAAATCCGCAGGAGCGAAGACGATTACAAACAACTACTTGAGAATGAGATGAGCTTGACCGAACAGTGTCTCAGAGAAAATCCCAAGTCGTATTGTGTGTGGTATCAAAGATGTTGGATCATGGAACGGATGCCTGAACCGGATTGGAAGAAAGAATTATCCCTGTGTGCAAAATGCCTAAACATAGACGAAAGAAATTGTTAGTATGCCATATTTATCATTGTATGTACAATACATGCTGCAACGAAAATATACACTTCAAAATATAGCATCATCACTCTTCCAACAAGTTCGCATATTTAAAGATGCATTTTTTTTACTTTAGTTCACTGCTGGGATTACAGAGAGTTTATTGTGCAAAGAGCTGGCATCTCTAACGAGGAGGAGTTCGAGTTTTCTACCACAAAAATATTGACTAACTTTTCCAACTACTCGTCTTGGCACTATAGGAGCCGAATATTAACCAAAATGTTTGGCACTACGTATGAAGAGATACCAATTGTAGACGATAGATATAGAGAAGGTATAATATATGCTTTATAATATATTTTAATAGCGCTCTGTGTATCTCCTGAAGCAACAAATAATATTTTTCAGAACTTGACCTAGTCATGAATGCAACGTTTACCGACCCCAATGACACTAGCGCATGGTTCTATCAAAGATGGCTTTTAGATAAGTGCATGACAACTTGTAGACTGTGGCGTGCTCAAATTAAGAAAGATACGGCTATTGTTGTTATCGACAACAACGTTTTGATTAAACCAATTTCACTTTCATTATTTGTAAATGGTGAAATTGTTGATGCGCAATGGCAATTGCATCCAGATGAAAAGTTTGCCAAACTACGAATTGCAAAGTTTGGTAGTTTGTTAGATTTGGATCGTGCCAAAGAAGTTTCTGTAAAACTACAAGAAACAGTATATCAACTTTCATATTCAGAATTAGAAAGTGTATGGATTTACAAAGATAATTCAAGTTTGCACAAACAAAATAGCAACGATAAGCAATTAAATGAACAATTAAAGAGCTACAACCAACTTTTCAAAATGGAACCAAATAACAAGTGGGCCTTATTAACCGGTATATTACTGATGAGAAAGATCGATTTCAAAAAATTTTATATTGACATATTAAATAATCTATCGGCGCTGTCAAAAGTTGACAGTCTTCGCAAGAATTATTACAAAGATTTGCGTGAGTAATATTTTTCATACATTAGGATATTCACAATTTCTCTCTTGATTTTAATAATGCCAAAAGTAATCAATTGACTTTTTGTTTAACTTTTTATTATATTAACTTTTTATGTACAGATATACATGCTTCTATCAATGTTATCTGTGATTTTAGGAAGCAAGCTCTTGGTGGAGTATAAACTACTCCAAATGTGGAAAGAAGAGAGCGATTTAGAAATACAATCAAAGATCGATTTATCGGGATTAGACTTAACGAAATTGCACAATAATCACTACTTTAGTTTCTTTGAGGAAGTAAACCTTGGTGCGAACCAATTAGAAAATTCCTTGTATCAACTTTCCACATTACAACGCTGTGCGAAATTGTCACTGTCCAGTAATGGCTTGATATCATTGAAACGTTTTCCTACTCTATACAATCTCGAAGTTCTCTCTTTGAGAAATAATAAGTTGGTGAGCACGAAGGAGATAGTCAACTTAATAAAACGGCACAAAAATTTGAGAAGACTAGATTTACGAGATAATCCAGTATGCGAAGAGATCGATATAGCTAAAATTCAGGATACAAGTTCTCACGTGGAAATATGCTTAAAATAACGTCGGGAAATGTACTTATAGGCAATATATTAAAACATATTTAATAATTATAATTTTTTATGCAATCTATCATTCGCTGTTCTATTTTTTATCACAAGAATATTAAATGAAATTCACAGATATACATTAAGTGAATGGTTTTATCACAGCAACTTAATCGTAACATCATCTCGGGTTTCTTTGTTCTAGCGTCAGAAGAGGCTTCCATACATCACTATAACGTTATTTTTTCTCTTGTTCTGTTTTACATATCTATAATAAACTACAAATGCAAACGAATTAATAAAATTGCGATATAAGATTATCATTGAAAATTCCTAAACTGAATCACTACTGCAATCGAAGTTTATTAAATGTTTTTCGCATAAATAATACTTAGATCACATTTTTCGAATTAATGCTACATGTTTTGATAATAACCGGAATAATTATCCGAATCTAAGTTGGCCGTAGTTATGGATGAATCGCCTGTGCTGCATGGGATTGTTGGTATATTTGACCCTTGAATTGTGAAGCCATGATAATCTTCCGAGCTAATCGGTTTCAAAACGGGTGGTAGATTCGCTTCAGGTGTGGGGCACTCGTCTAGTAAGCTGTCTGTCATATGTTTCTTAAAAAGTTGTGTCTCGCCAGATGCAAGATCGGATTGAGTATCTAAACTGATAAGACTAGTTTCGTCCTCGCCTTTGCTAACTTCCAAACTATCGTCGCCGATGAAGGATGGAAAGTCGAAGGTTGGCGACGGCGTTACGGAATCTTCCACTAATGAAGTTCTCATTAAATCACTCGACAGATCCGTTATTACGCCGCCATTCATGTTATCGACAGAATGTGGATATATCTGTTGGAGAATTTAAAATGAATATGAATGTAACTGAAAGATAAGAATTATATCTAATTATTCTCACCTGTGGAATAATCGGTGGTGGTAGCTGATAGCTCTCAATATCCTCGCTATCTAAATTAGTAGGCACTCTCTGACTATGTGATATTAGCAGCGGCGTCCTCTCAATTACTTTATTCACATCCTCTCTGATCTTCTCTTTGAAATCTATCATTTTGTCTTTCAGTTCTTCCGCTTGCTTTATGATGTCAGTATTTTTAGCTTGCAAGTCATCCAACAAAGTTATATCTTCGCACATGAAGTGTAAACTCTACAATAATTAAACATCATAAATTATATGAATTACATTAATGAATAGTCATTCCTCAACAAAAAGATATATCACGAATATTACTTCGCATATCATAAGAGCTGATTCCCATGTATTAGCTGGCACACATTCCCCTGACATGTATGCATTAAAGTCCTTTTCAGCCATATTCAATGATTCCGCGGTTAAGTTTTCGATAAATGACACGGCGCAACACTACAATATTACAAATGGTTATTAAAAGTAATAACAATAATATTTTGCCTCCAGAAATAGCTCAAAAGAAATTTTCGAAACATCCAATATGTATTTAACAAACTGTACCAGATTTGTAAAGTAATATCCTCCTTCGCCAGTCATTAATCTGCTGGCATTGCAAAACCTCGTAATAAAATTTATATTGCTTTTGAGACGCGCGGGATTGGCCTTTAAAACGATAAATATAAGCGCCGGGAGGAATTCGTCGGCAGACGCTGGTCCGTCGACGGACTGTTGCAACAACAAAAATATATTTCTACAACAGTGAATAACACACGCCAGTTTTTCTTGGGGCGCTTTAGCGGAATCCATATTTAAAAGATCTAAAAGAAATTCGTGTTCTAAATCGTGTTTGCAATATCGATTTGCAAAATTGTTGATTATTACGCGAATTTATCAGTAGTATTACATACCTGTAATAGATGTATAAACAAGTTCTCTAACTTCCGAGCTTGTCTCGTGAATTCTACATTCCAAATTTTTGCCACTAACCCAATTTAATTGCCGTATCCTGTTAAAAAGAATTTATATACTTTTAACATTCTCTGTTAAATATAGATAGTTTAAACTGTTCCAAGGTTATGATATAAACCTTTTCTGTATAGCCAGGTCTTTTTCTTCATCCGTCGTGAATGGAGGGCAGAAAAGGATTCTGTATAACAAAGTCATTGCATATCTTTCGACATAATCTAACAACTTCTCTTTAACATCTGGAGATATATCTGTAATAGCGCAATAGATAAAATCCAAATTCTTCTTCGAGATAAATGCAAGTAAATATGTATATAAATTAAAACCTGTGTATTTAGTGCTGTTCTCCAGACGCTTTCCAAACACATGGTAAAAGTTTTGCGTTATTTCCGATAGTTCTTCTATCCTTTTCACGTCTTTGTTCTGGAGTATGTCTATCACAAATGAATGTATGCATTTTCTCACATCCTTCTCCACCGGTGTCTTAGCTATATACAACAGCAAATCTCGATTTTCCGCCTTGACCTTCTCGAGATCTGGATTGTCCTTCAGCAGCTCGTGATACAATTCCTGATATCCCTGAACTTGAAGATACATAAACATATGACTTATACAGACCTCCAACCTCCAACACATCCAGACAATCACTTACAAGACACAGCGCAAAATGTAGCACAGTTTACCTTTCGCGACAGGTTTCCTGAATGAAATGTTCAACAATTTGTACTTCTTTTCCTGCTGTACTTTCTTCTCCTCGTAACCCTTGTGACTTCCAGCACCTGTCGATCGATTGACATTGTCTCTGTAAAAAAAAGCAACAAAGGCATTTCTTTATAGAGGTACGAGGGTACAGGGGACACAGATATATAAAGTGACAACTCGCATGGGACAAAGAAATCTTAAGAAATCTTACGTATCCGAGGTCTGCGCGTGGAACACGCGCTCAGCTTGAGCCCGTCGTTTCTGCAGGTGTTCCCGGTGGCATTTGCTGCAGTAACCCTCCCATTCCGCGTTGCCGTAGAACCCGCAGCCATTTCTGCACTTCAGATCTGCCTCGTCGATCCGCAGAGTCGGCGTCTTCGTCGAGTACATAGCGACCGAAGCGAACGACGACGAAAAGAACCGTCTTCGACGTTGACGGCTGACGACGGAATACCGCGAATCGCGACCAACCCCGCCTCAACTAACCTAAACCTAAACCATCCATCCAAGTTCCGTTGGGTAATTGTTGGGAACCGAACGCCCGCTATGTTTTAATCTCCATTGATATTGGATATCATCTTCTCCGCTCTCCCAACCATGAAGACTTTGCAAATGTTGGATTAATTTCACTACTATTGTTAAACGGAAGAAGAGAAGAGATCAAGAGATTGACATTGACAGGAAGAGAGCAGAAGCAAACACTGGCAAACACCGCCGTAGGCCAAATAGTTCGGATAGATTGGAATCGCGCAGTTAAATTGAGGGCTCGGTGCAATCATCGACAGCCAATCAGCATCTTTGATAAGTTCGTCGAGGAGGAATATATTGGTTTTAAGAACGCTTAAAGTCAGCTTCTTAAAAAGAGAAAAAAACAAACATAAACTCAACAAATGCGATTCTGTCATTTTCATCAAGTTTTTCCTGGTTAAGATTTATTGTCTATTTATGTGTATCTTTGTGATATTTTCCATTATTCGATTGCAATGAATCCTTTAACGTACGTATTTCCAATTACATATATATATGTATCGATCAAGAAAAATATATTGAAACGTAAATAAAAGAAAATATATTTGATTAGTCGACTTATACAATTAGTAATCTTGCGTAGTAATCTTAATTAATAATAAGATTAGTTAAACATATATATTTCCTGCATTATTATATCTCAAATTTCTAACTTGATATAAATTCCTACTTTAGATAGTAATAAGTATGACTGCGATTGATCTGTACTTTCAGTAACGTCAAAAATATAAAGAAGCTCAACGAGCAAGAATTACAAGGTAGAAATAAAACGTCTTGGCACGACCAGTACAAAGATAGCGCTTGGATTTTCGTCGGTGGTTTGCCATACGATTTAACAGAAGGTGACATCATCGCCATTTTCTCTCAGTAAGTTGAAATCTGCGAACAACTTGCAATTATACTGCCAGCTGAATTTCTATCATAATCATTACAGATAATATCGTTACAGATACGGGGAAGTAGTCAATATAAATTTAATCAGAGACAAAGATACTGGAAAACAAAAGGGCTATGGCTTCTTATGTTATGAAGATCAGAGGAGCACAATATTGGCTGTTGACAATTTCAATGGCATAAAGGTAGCATATATTTTAGTAAGATAGCAATATGATCTTTTATTTTAATTTTTTTGTAATACAGTAAAATTATTTGCTTTATTTCTACAGAATTTTTGTCTCCCCGTAAATTAACATAGTTAAGTATTTCTCTATACCGAAAATTTGTTTTTACAGATATTAGGTAGAATAATACGAGTGGATCACGTTTCCAATTACAAAGCACCAAAAGATTCAAAGAATATAGACGAGGAAACGAGAAATTTACGGAAAGAAGGTTGCGCTCCAAAGAAGAGCTGAAGATGTGCATGTATCGATAATCCTAGGCATTGTTTCAATAATTGTATTATTACGAATAAATTTACATTTAGACTTAATGGAAAATATTACTCACTATATGAAAGTTACTTACAACTACTTTGTTACTACCAGTTAATTATTAAGTCTCGAGTGTTACAGTTGAGATTAAAAATATTACCCAACTTCTATCTCATGTTATTTCTACCGTACAGTCTTTTATTTTCCAATTTGATTTTCCTCAAGTCTCGAGTACAGAGAACTAGTCATTTAGGAGTTACGGAGGATTAAGCTCCTTAAGCTTTTTTGTATATGTTAAACAGAATAATATTATAACATTAATTGTAATCAGGATCAACGAGTATGTTAATAAATTATGTTATTATTTCTGGAGGGAATGATATCAAGAGGAACCGAATTCGCTCATCCACTTTTCATATTTTTCCAAGTCCTCCTGGGAAACGCTTTTGTTACATCGCTCAACGGCTTCGTCGAAATCGGCAGCAGACACGGGCAAATCCAATTCTTCCTTCGGTAATTGTCTGATCTGGTCGGGCCTCAGACCCGCGATTTTCTTTCGCATTAGCATCATGGAAGCATCCCTATAACAAACGACGAGTAAAATAAGTTGGACAATTGATAAATTGTAAGCTGTTGCAATAGATTCTACCCACCTACAAACATTCGTAATATCCGCACCAGAATAACCCTCAAGTTTCCGTGCAATATCTGTCAAGTTTACAGATGAATCTACTTTAACTTCACGAAGATTTATCCTTAACAATGCTTCTCTGCCTTCATCTGTAACAAAGAAAATAAAATATATTTTATTAAGGATACGTGTGCTACAGCTCATTGAAAAGACCAAGGTTTACAAGACTTACGATTCGGTAGTGGAATGTAGATACGTTTTTCTAAGCGTCTTCTTAGAGCCTCGTCGATATCCCATGGGAAATTTGTTGCCGCCAGTACCATTACTACTTTACTTGGATCTTCGCTACATAAAACAGGGATATTTAGCAACTATTGGTATCATAAAGAAAAGTATTATATAGCGTTTTACCTATTGGAGCTTATTCCATCCATTTGAACAAGAAGTTCGGACTTTACGCGACGTGAAGCTTCGTGTTCGGATTCAGATCCTCTTCTAGAGCACAGAGAATCAATTTCGTCGATGAAGATCGTACTCGGCGCATAAAATCTGGCCTATGTCCAAATATAATTGATACCGTGAATGGACGTTACGTTTCTTTCAATTAATGGAAATTTTATTTTGATACGTAAGTCACGGTAATGTTTGAATTCTTTTACCATCTCGAATAGCAACCGAACGAGTTTCTCCGATTCACCCCTATATTTCGACGTCAATGTAGAGGATGAGACGTTGAAGAATGTTGTGCCACACTCTGTTGCAACAGCCTTTGCGAGCATAGTCTTGCCTGTGCCTGGTGGTCCAACCATTAGTACCCCTTTCCAAGGTCGCCTGATTCCCTAAAAATACAATATATAAATGTTAGAGAAATTTTATTATATCACATGATTAAAATTAATAAAGGAGATATATATATATATACCTTAAAGAAATCAGGCATCCACATCGGAAGGACAACTGCTTCCTCCAGCAATCGCTTTGCCTCGTGTAAATCGGCTATGTCGTCCCAATGGATATTTGGATTCTTTTGAACAATGTCTCTTTCTACAATGTTAATATAAACAATTGCTTTCATATTATCATCGTTATACGTTTGCGACTAATACCAATAAAAATGACAGGTAATATCATTAGTCATTACCCATTACCTAATATTTCTACAAGATCTCTATCATTAGCAGATGGCTCAAATTTACGTTCTTCTAGTTCAACATCGTCTTTTTCCGTTTCTGGCTTATCCTGTAAATTATTAGCTATGTAACGCTATGCAATCTATATTAGCACTTGCAATACATTACAAACTTTCATTATAATCAGTAAACAAAGTAACCTTGGTTGCATCATCTTTTTTGGCAGTTTTCTTATCATCCTTTTTACCAGAAACCTTACTTTCTGGCTTCTTAGCTGTGGCAAGAGATTTTCTAGCATTTGTTCGGTTCTGCTGTTTCTGTTGAATCTTTTGTTGTCTTGAACTTCTAAAAAAGATAAAATTATAATTACTCTTCCATAATTAGCATATAACACTGATATATAAAACAGTATTATAGGTATATAAAAAAAAGAACCATAGAAATAATTTCTTTAATAAGACGAAAAAAGTTACATAGCAAATTAATAGATGATAAAATATTGAGTTTATATTAATACTTTTGTTCTGCTGGGGTTAAGGGAGGCCACACATCAGGATCTCTAGGTGGTGGCTGATTCCAAGAGGAATCTGAATTGTTGTAAGACCAAAGAGCAGGATCTCGCGTTGGTTCCTCAAATGACAGGCAGGATGGTCCTAAAATTATATAGCCATAGGCTTGTTAGATCAGCTTGACTTTATTCCAATTCCAAGTAGTTGAGCTTTATCCCAAGATCTATTCTAAATATTTTTATCATACTACCGAGCAGCCTCTCGCCATGCGTGTCCACTTTGAAGAGCTGCAGCGTGTTGGACGTGGCCTTGACTTTCTCAAACTCTTCAACAATCTGATGCTGCACAACTTGCCACTTTGCCTTGCGAGTCGCGTCTGCTATGGTTGCGAGTAGTCTGTGTATCTGCTGCACGACCCCCTGGTAGTAGACGCCAGACGTATCATAGTTTCCCATCAATGCCATTTCACGCGCGAGCTTCGTGTTCTCGCAGATTTCGTTTATTGACACAGCCATGTGTCCCGCCGCTCAAGATACAAAATTTATTGCGTTCTCGACGGAAGATATCAGGATGACAACGCGATCAAGCTGTTCCCTTGAACTCCACGTTAATGGCGAAATGCAGCGACCTTTTCGCTGCACTCGATGTATCAAACTACATTTACATAACTGAAGATTAGTTCTCGTCGAACGGTCGCGCTATACATAAATTTATCTTGGTAGTAAGTAGTAACTGGATAATAAAATAAAATGATAAGTTAATAACAACAATAAAATATTAATTTAAATATTTGCTTTTGTAGAAATGATGAGCTTCTACCAATTTTTCGCGACACTCGTTTAACATTTTCGTTCGTATCACAAGTGTTTTGTAGTACTTATCACAGGAAATCACACGAAATTCACAATTCACGAAAAACTCGCCGTCATAAACCAACAAAGTTGATAGAGTGATGTTAAAACTCGGAACTCAGAACCTCAGGAACATATAACATCAGAAGATGGCGAATTCTTTCAATGCTGCCACAATTGAATAGATTTTGCTTGCCAATCAGATTCGCCCTACGACAATCAATTACTCGATGGTTTTCCGAACGCACTATTTTTTGTCCATTGTTGGCATTTGTTGGTCGGGCCCGCCCCGCCCCGCCCCACCCCTCCGGGTTGGCGTCTTTCGTCTTTCGACTCTTTCGTCGGTTACGATTTCACCATTTCGTCCATTCCTATTCTATTGTCACGTTTCGTTAATACCGGTGGCAACCGGTGGTGATTAGAGTCGAGCGAGATATTTCCGCAGCTGAAAATCCAAGTTTTCTGACTGGTAATTGAATATAACTATTTATAATGATTGGAAAATTCATTCTACGTGCAGTCTTTTAAATGTTTAATTCGTTTTTGATACTTTGGCTTTTTTATATTACATTATTACACATGGATAGGTAACCGTTAAATATTCCGTACCGAGTTAATTTGTCTCACGCAACTTTTCGATTATTTGTGTTTTTTTTTTTCTTACATGCAAATACAATCGCGCTTGGCGATCCCTTATCGACGATCCTTAAATATTTCAGCTTGAAAAACTTAATAAACTGATAATCGCGAAACGCGTAACGATTACCGAAGTAATTTTATTAGATATCTTTAATATTTAGTGTCCTCTTCAATTCTCTTAATATTAAATATTTATGCGCATTTTTTCCGTGTAAATATTTAAGGTTAATTTACCTTTTGACCTTCCATTTTTCGTCCTTTATCTATTGCGACTTCTGTACAAGTTTTCCTGTATGTACAGTTATGTCTTACGTTGTTGTAGGAAGAGAAAATGGGTAAGGCAAAAAAAGCATGGAAGCAGAACACCAAAGGTCATATACCAAAAGACCAGTTTCATCAAGTAAAAGTTGGTTCTATAAAAAAGAACAAAGATTCAAAATTTAAGAATACACCTACGGGTAAGGTAGCTTTAATCAATAGCTCAAAGGTGCAGAACAAAAATGTGAAATATGTGCCGTCTCAGAAAAATGCCCAGGAAGGCTTTGCAGATGCAAAAAATAAAAATAAAAATTTGCCTATTCAAGCATCCAAGAGTAATGCAAAGCAATTAAAGCAAGGTTCTCCGAATGGGAAAAAGAAATTTTCAAGCAAAGCAAAAAACAAAGCTTCCAAAAATAAATTTATTTTCAACCCTGAAGAAACAGAGCTATTTGATGATTCTAGTTCTGAAGTCAATGAAGAGACTAAATCACAGAAGGACGTTAGTCTGAATAAAACAGATAAAACATTTAAAGATGAGGATTCGGACACTGATACCCCAGATATCTTTGGGAACAGCTTAGCAGATGATTCTGATGAAGATGATGAAGATTTCGAAGAGGACGAAGTGGAAGAAGAGGAGGATGATGATGATGATGACAGTGATGAGGAAGAAACAGTAGAGTATAAAGGTGTAAAAATGTTCGAAGGTCTAAAACATAAAGCCAAGAAGAATTATGCTGACAAAGTGGCTCAGGAAAATGATGATAATGATGACGATGATGATAAAGGCGAAAATGATGAGAATATGACGTTTGATGAGAGTGATGAAGATGATGAGGATAATGAAGACGAGGATGACGACGATAATGATGAGCAACAGATACGGAATATTAACGGTCACGGAGATATTTCACCAATGGAAACTGATGAAGATGATGATAAGGATGAGGACGATGACTATGACGACGACGACGACGATGATGACATGGATGAAGAGATGGGTTTAAAAGCACTTTTAGGGAAAAGTATTGCAGACGACGATGATGATGAAGATTTTAATGAAGAGAATGAGGATGATGAAGACGATGATATTAGTAGTGAAGATGATAGTGGTGAAGATGAAGATGACGAGGAGAATGATGCAAGCAATTACAAAAGAGTGAAAGCAATTACAAAAGAGAAAACAGATGAGGCTGTCAATAAAGAAGATATACAAGTGGAACACCGCGATAAAGCGAAACACACACAATACATGGAAGAATACAGAGAATCACTCGAAAGAATCGTTATCATTGAAAATATCTCAGAAGTAACAACAAAAGGACAGATAATGCAACTGTTTAGTAAATTTGGTACCATTAAACAAGTGTTTTTAGAACCTTTGATCGTCCTTAAAACTGCCAAAGATCCAACGACTCCGTTTGATACAATGCAGCCAAAACTACTTTCATTCATAGGAAAACTCCTATACTCCAATAAAAAATCCGCGCTGAATGCAGTAAAGGCTATGCATGGCAAGATTGTTGATGGAAATTACTTGATGATACAGGTTCTTAATAAATATAATGGACCGTACGACACAGGGAAAGTTGTTTATGTAACAAATCTGAAAAAGGGTATGTGTAATAAACCGTTGTTGATCAATTATCGTAATTACATAGCGTGAATATTAATCGGTTTTAAAAATTTTAGATGTAAAATTGAACGACATCTGGAAAGCCTTTCGCGAATGTGGCGATATTAACTGTGTGGAAGTAAACCGCGATCAGGAAACCAAGGGATGTCAATGCAGTTATATCCACTTTTCTACCGAAGAAGCTGTATCTAATGCTCTCAAGTTACGTAATATTGTAGAAGTTATGGGGCAGAAAGTATCAGTATTCAAAATAAGGTTTAACCCTGACGACAGAGATTGGTATAGAAACGAGGCATTTATATACAGACCGCCGGTTAGCGAGAAAGGAATAGGCCGATATCTTTCTTGGCTGTTGAGTGAAGATCATGATGGTTACCCAGTAAAAGAGTTGAAGAATAGTTTGGGAGAGTCTGCAGCACTTAATGTAAATATCTTACCTCTTCGTAAACTTCTTTTTTAAAGTAAAGATGGAATTAATATTACTTACATATTCGTACTTTTTTGCAGGTTAAACGTGAAGGAAACATTAAGAAGCATAAAGAGCAACAGGGAGATGACGAAGGAATGAAGTCTACTGCATTTCAGGGTCAAAAAGTTAATTTGAAAAACAAAAAGAAGAAGAACAAACTTGACAAGAAAAAGAGGAAGATGGCAGAAAAGCTCACAGCTAAATCAGTAAAAATATAGGTTACAATATGAGACTGCACGATTTTTTATATTCGAAGACATCTGTCGCGCGTTTATTTAATATTAAAAAAAAAGAAATATTGATATTGTTACAAAAAATGTTATATTCCTCGTAAAAATTCATCACACAAATATAAACGAAAATACCTCCAATATGCATGTATATAAATATATATTTTTTTCATGTAATGTAACTGTCATCTCTCTTTAAATAATATTCTATTAAATACTTGATAAGAAATTTAGATTGTTTTTAAGAATCTGCTTGCTTCGTTAAATTCCTAATTTTACTGTGCAGTTGGGACGGTAGATACTGCATATTACTGGACGCACATTTCAAACAGAAGCGCCTCGTATAAAATATGCTGCATCCCAAGCATACAGTGCGTTTGCACACGCTGCAATCGGCACCTAAGACTAAGACTTCGCCCCTGTTTGGCAAGCTGAACGGATCTTTCATAACGTAACACTCTTCCGAATAAACCAACTGTCGAGCGAAAGGCGGTCTCACGCCTTTGTAATCGTAGTGTTCCTTTAAAGGACAAAAAGAACACGTGAAAGTGTCGCCCACGTTCGTTGCCGTCTGTTGACTCGTGGAAGTATCTTGTTGCATCCGCACGTTGATACCAGATTCGCCTGCTGGTGTACTAACGAAATCCTCCTTCCTATAAAGCAACAAGGTGCAGACGCCACTGAATATATTGTTGATTTTGGGCACAATAAATTTATTTAATATATGCAAATATATTACAATTTTACACATGTATCACGCATATGTACGTATTCTCTACATGACAGTTTGTTATATTTGCTTGAAAACATCGCGATGTTATTTTGTATCTTTGAGATTGAGAGAAACCATTTCTTTTTGTGATTCTTGGGGCCACCATGCAGGTTTGACTACCTTTACGTTTATACCGGATACATTAAGCTGTCGAGCACTAAGGGACTCATTGATGCGCATCAAACCTAATCCGTACTTAGCGACGCATCCTCGGAACTTTCCTACCGCACTGCCAGATTCGTTGAGAATTTTCTCATCGTACGCAAGCGGCTCGTCTACAACATTATCAAACAACAGAGGCATCAGGCGCTTCCTGACTACACCCGTGTGATATGTGCGTGCAGTTAATTCCTGGCCGATGTAGCAACCTTTGTGAAAACTAACGCCGTGTAGGTAATCGCAATTAATCTCCAGGGGCAATGCTTTCCCGGGTGGAAGATCATGTGTGCCCTCCCCTACTCCTAATTTATATCGAAACGCTTTGTAATCCCCGAGGCTTTCCGACAGAGGTATGTCAGCGTCTAAATGTTGGATTATCTCGTGTCTGCCAATCTGCGACTCAGCGAGAACTCTTAGGCCTAAATCGGGCAACCTGGGATCTTCGTATATCATAATATTATCGACAAACTTGCTGGCTTTACTGTTTAGCGTGCCACATGGAAATATCATTCCTTCCAGCTCATGTTTTCCTGCCTCGGTCGCTGCAACTCCATTATCTAAATGTTTTGTGGAACCAAACATCGACCAAACATTGATCTTGTCCCCTACATGTTCTATACCTATCTTTCGTCTCACGCGATACATTTTCAAGTGTCTCTGCAGGGAATCGATAATCTGCGAGTCACATTCCACGTAATACAAGTTGCTCTCCTCGCTCTTGTACACAATAGCGTCGCACATCACTCTGCCTCGGATGTTTAGGAACAGCGTATAGATATTAGACGCCCCTTCGTCGAGGTGCTTCATATCGTTCGTAATCAATCCTTGGAGGAAGGTGGAGGCCTCGTTGCCGCTTACGCATAGTATACTCCTGTCGCTTAAACGCTCTAGGGTCTTGCCATCACGTTGGGTGGAACTGTGTCTAATTGCGTACCGCTGGTGGCCACTCATCCTTTTACTTCGTTTGCGCATTTGGAGAACGAAGCGACTAACACGGTCAATCATTGTGGCGGACGTCATGTGGATTTGAGAAACGGTCTTTTATTTCTACGGAAAACAACACGCAAGTACACTAATCTGGGACCGCATTAGTTACGAGTTTAGACAATCCTACCTAACCTGTAAACCCACCTATAACCTCGTAGTACCTAATAATTTTTACGTGCGACGTTGTGCAACGATATTGTATGCGTAATGCGAGATACACTTGGTCTTACATTTATATGATGATTCGATCACGTTTGTTCCAATTAATTCCAATTACATATGATCCGACAACTTGAAAGTTGAAAGGAGCCTGAAGGAGCTCAGCACCAGTCGTCCGCACGGTCCGCGTCTCGAGATTTGTAAATTGTATTGTGTAGTACTGTAGTTAGTACTTAGTAGTACACTGTACAGTAGTACTTATCTGACGTTCTTCTTTAAAAATTGTCGATAATATCGCATTTTAACTTATCCTCGATCATTTGGTATATATGTATATGCCATATTGCCATGGCACAAAATTTATCGGCATAATTAGGAACCATGGCATGAATAAAAGATACACATTCGCACATCAATTCGATTTTTCTATTTTTAATACTAGCTTTTTTAGTTTAATACTCTTTCAATACTTTTTTAGCCTCTCTTTTATATTATTATTGTATTATGTATAATATATTATCCACTGTAAATTTACTAAATTTAGAATTAAATTCTCTTTTACTAAAAAGATCGTGTATCAAGCTGATCAACGAAAAAGCAATTTCCAATTTGTTATAAATAACAATCACATTATTGTTTTTGTCACTTAGCAAAACCATCAATTATCCTCATCTACTTATCTAATAATTAACTCATGTCAATATTTATCAAACATTTTGTATACATAGAATAGAATAAAATGTTTACAGAGTTCACATATAAAAAAAAATGAAATGAAAAATGAGGAACGTATATTTTTTACAATAGAATTTTTCGAAATTCAAATTTGCGAACGTTTATTATGACTGACAATTGAGTCTCCCCATTTTTAACATACTCGTCAATTGATATACGATTCGAGAGAGGTGATCAATTACAAATAATGACGCGCTTCGTTGGGATTTGAGCAGCGTTTCTGTGATGCATTTCATTTTATTTACTTTCTTCGTTTTTTAACAAAACGATGGTGATCACAATTAGATCTATATATATAGATATCAGTCGCTCGCACTTAACGAGGCGATCGGAAATGTCTCACGTTCTTGCATTCCTCATTGCTATTAATCTTAATTCATTCTCCGCTCATTCTTTGTAATCATTCTACATTAAATGACGTAGGTGATACAATATTCCGCGATGTGATATATACAAGAATATTGGTAGAAAATTTATTTTCCCGATTTTTTGCAAAAGTAGCAAATAACTGTATAGTGGTCATTAAAACATAATTTCGCTCAAATATTACTTTTAGATCAAGACTTACTTTCTAACTGAAGTTCAACTCCTTAATTAATTTAAATTATTCCTTGTTTAACGTACACGTTTTTATTTTGCGACAAAAATGCGTTGGTCCGATAATTCTAATAATATATGTATCTAATATGAAGAAATTCACAATACGTGCAAAGATTACGATGTAACGTCATAATCTTTATATTGTATATAAATAATTATAGCATCGATAAAATAATTAGGCTGGTTAGCAGTCAATATTAGATCAAGGTAAATATATCCGGATAAATCGATACTGCTAAAAGAGCATATCATTAAAAAAAATTGAAAATTAAGAAAAGTGCCATAAGATATACATAAGCTGTTTTAACATAACATAAACATAAATTTTGAAACGCCATATGATTCTAGAGATGAGTATATATAGTCAATGTGATTCTACCGAGTTCATAGGGCTACCGTCATGGAATTTTCAGCGAACTAAACGATAGATTTTTTTTAGATACGCGCACGGGCATAATTTTTAAATGATATATACGCGGTGGTTGTGCTGATCGATTGATATAGACAGTCTTCGCACACGTTCGTCGTTGGAATCTCGATTGGGAGCAATATTTCGTATATTTACGTTGGTGTTGGATGGTGCTAAATATTAACAATCGATTTGGGATACTCGGAATCACGAACTTCGGCCGTCTATAATCCCATAGAGCGTAACGGTTTCCAAATTTTCAACACGAATAGAACACATATAAACGTTGTAATATTTAGTAACGCAGCACAAATATTAATTTTTAAAATAAATAGTAAAAAGAGTAAGTAATCTAGGCTAATTATTTTTAAAAAGAAAACTTAAATCCAACAATTACGTGATTTTCCAGGATTATTTCTTAATTAGACTCGTTCTTTCGTTAATTTTTACGCTGTATGTGAAAAACATGTAAGTATGCTTTCCTATCTTTATCATGATATATTTCGTATAATAATACAAATCTTTCAAAATTAACTATAATTTGAGCACCGCTACAATAGGGTAATCTTAAATACGACGTGCGAGATTATCCTCGTATATACCTACTATGTCGCCGTCAAGAAGTGCAGCATCGTCATCGAACAGCGTCGTCCACCTTTATACAAACGATTCGTATACAGCCTGATCGGAAGGATCGGATGATACAGGATCAACGTGCCACCCGCTATTTACAGCCGACGAAAACGATCCGTCGCGACAGGAGATTCTCGGTCTTGAAGCATCTCAGCGGAAGTACCTCGTTATAGCACGATAACGTCGGGGTTGAGATACGGCTTCGTGGATCGTGTTAACGATCACGCTCGAATTACAATTAATCTACGGGCTAATGATTACATCGCGCTCTTCGCTACATCGCACTATACTATATGTACTACGATAAGGGGAGACTGGCCAGAACGTGCGCAATTTATTATTGCTTTGGCTATGATGCATAGTGTAATATCTTATTAGCGTATCGGTTATTCTTTCGTAGAAATAATTAACATTACGCGTTAGCAAACGGCGGAGCGAATCGCGTTCTCGCCGCTAGGTATAAGTCCGTTTAAACGGCAACGAATTGATGCAACCATACGGTTTTTCTCTTTTTCCCTCCTCCCCTCTTTCGTTTGTTTCGTTCAAGCGAAAGAGTTGCAGAGATCTTTCATTTTTCCGCTTTATACTCACCGTTCACACTTCGTCTCACGCATTTCAACTAACTCCAAATAACTACTCTACGTTACATATTCGCCGTAGACGTAAACTGCATGATGACGAACTGCAGGCAACGCTGAATCGGACTACAAACAGAACACATGCAGATCCGTGTCGTAAACTGTAAACAGTAACTTTGTTGCATCGCAATTGCCGCAATTCGCGCAGCGGCAATCTCTGCTTCAGCGGAAAAAGCACACGGGAAACAATGCAGCCAATTAATCTCGCTCGGATAGTCTCAGTCTCAGTTGCTTCGTACCGGTTTTCGCCTGCAGCCGGATATCTCGAAGATTAAGGAAACATTAATCGCGCTGTCATAATGCGAGGAATCGTGTTCCACAGTAAACCAACAAGAAAGATCATCATACAGATCTGCGATACAAATGTTAAGTTACGCGAATTGTGTGCGCCGGTGACGTTCTTTTTTGTAAACGCGAGCAGCGTTCTCGCAGCTTGCCAACCTACGCTAAATTGCACTGTCGCTTTTTGCACGCGGGCCGAAACGTTCTTATTCGTTCTTAAACGACAATTTGTACCGCGCGCTTCCTTACGTAGTCGCCGTTTCGAGAGTAAAATGTCTCTTTATTCAGAGCAGGAATTTTAAAGTATTTCTTAGTACTTCTTCTATCTTATTTATCGCGCCGCTTCTAATTCTTCTGTCACAGTCGAGGAACGCTCTCTTCAGTGCCTAACGTCCACCTCATCCGTCGCCTGATTCTCCAATGTGCATGGTCTATGAAACTCCTGACCTCTTTCGTGCAGCCATTTGTTTGCCACTGAAAAAAAATATAAATTGTAATATAATATTTGCAAAATAAAATATCAAATTTTAAAAGCAAGAGGAACGCTTCAACAACATACCCCACTTCGATCCTGTAAGTACCGGGCAAGCAGCGTGTCTAGTTTTAAAATCTCCCTCGCCGTTAGGCTTCAGATTATGCCAAAACGCCGCACTGCCCTTCTTCGGCCAAAGCGATATGTTGATAGCAGTAAATACGGTACCGCCTCCTTGCTCGACATCACTCATCTGTAGACAATGAGACAATGTAACGTCATCATTCCGAGCTGTCAGCGTGCAACAAACCATACAAAGTTAGAACTTACGTAGTATAGAACCGTTGCGATTCTGTTGCCAGTCCCGAGGCTTTTGAACGCATTCGTTTCTTCTTTCTATAAAATGAAATTAATTAACGTCACGGTAAATAGTTTCGCGCAGAAGAGCACTCCCCGATTGCTCCTTGGTCAATTTACCCTCGCAAAGTCGAAATGTGGCTCGTAGTGACCGCCGATGCCGTAATTAACAACCTGAAGTTCCTCGGCCGTCTCCACGGACAGACTCGTCATGTGCTCGACGCGTTTACTCACTGCCGCTACATGTTTATGCTCGTGTTCCTGGAGCCAGGCGCTCTTGCTGATTCTGTAATTCGCTATCTCTAAGGCACCAGTCTTGTAATTCTGCACCGTAGCACGCTTAAACTGCAACACGTAATTGCCATTATCTCCAGGAATTCCCGCAATTTCACGGCGCGCGGAAACGCGCGATGTACAGTGTACACGGCGTCTCGGCGGAGGATCCGCACCGCGTTTATTTCACCGGGCGATAATTTCCGATAAACGCGACTATTTACCCTAGGTTGAGCCATCCGCTTGATCGTCTCGATTTCCTCGTCGTAGATCACGTTGTGATAAACAACTATCCTCGGATCCAGATACGCCTCCTCCTCCTTAAACGGCGCGATCTTCAGGAAGGGAATTCCACGGTCGACGTAACGGCACTTGAGATTCTTCTCTACTTCCGACGGAATAGATACTTCGCCGCGACAAAGCATCTCGTATCTCTCTCTCTCCGTCATTTCCTCCCACGTTTTCACCCTTTCCTCGGCAACAGTGAAGTTCTGCAAGCGCGATAACGAACTTTATAGACGCTCGTGGAAAACTCGAATTGCTCTCTACTCTCTAGGATTTCGCGTCGTCGAAAATAATGACCGACAAAAAGTTCTCCATTGTTTGACGGTATCTTTCGCGCTAATCACGAGATAAATGACAAATTAATTTGTTGTAACAAATCCAATAATTTTTCAAAATGTATCGTACATTTTCGTGACTTTTATTTAAATTGCATTTCTAACATCCTCTTAATGAAGCTGATCACGATCGTGGCTGACCCGGGCTTTACCTGTTCAGGTATCGCTGTATCGTCCTTGCCATCCTCTCCCCGCTTCTTCTTTGACTGACTCGCTTTGCTTTGGATCTCCTTTTGGTAATACGCGCGATTTCCCAACGCTCTCTCGTGTGTCGGCACCAATTCGAGCAGTTCGTTCGTCATGCTCAAAGCACGGGCGACGTTACCTGGCCGGAGATAAAAACGGAATAACATATTTGAAACGTGCTACCAGAGGAGCGGTCTTTCTTTCCTTAGAAATTTTCTCGCGCCCTTGCCTTGGCGTGTACGACATGCATAATATAATTTACTGTCGGAACCTTGCATGTACGTTGAAAACGCCAAGTATTCCAGAATATCGGGCTTGGAGGTGGTGGTGGTGGCGTTCTGTTCCTCCTGCAGGCGGTCCATAGCTTCCTGCATCCACAGCACCGTGTGATAGTAGTCGCGATTGTGATAAGATTGTCGGCCCAGTTCGAAGCAGTCGCTCGCTGAAACGTGGAATTATCGCACGTGATGGAAGTGAAAAATAAAGCGGAAAGAGAAGATACAGACGCGTACATATTGGGTATTCCATTGAATCGTCTTTTTTCGCGAGGCAATTTGAATCGCGTTCTATCATGGAATTTCTTTCTATTCGGCTCGCAGGAGAAAGCACGCGATAGCGCGGGCGTGGCATAAAACTGATAGCGGAAAAGTTAGTTCGTTAATTAATTTTTCTTTTGCGAACCGCAAAGCGCACTCTTCGTCTCTCTCTCTCTCTCTCTCTCTCTCTCTCTCTCTCTCTCTCTCTCTCTCTCTCTCTCTGCACCGCGAAACTCCCGGTTCCTGCCTAGTATACGTCTTTTTCATACAAGTAATTTGAAAAACGAGCGGCACGTTGTACAATTTATTCTTATGCGAGTGGCTCTTTGTGCTGCAGCACAAGGAACCTACTCTCCTCGTCAGATTTGACGTTACATTAGGGAAAACGCGGCCTTTGGCAACAGTTTCATGAACGTTCACAGAAATTTTAATTAAATTTTCGAGAGAAAGTAGAACCAGAGGCAAGGAGGAACAACTCTGATCTCTGTGCTACATTAATTAAATAATTTCTTCGATACAGATTGAGATTGACTTTTGATTGAAAGGATCGTTTGACGTGTAAGGATTCCGCGGAATACCTGTAAGTAACATAAATTGAGTCATACAGTTTACACAAGGAGAGATATGTTATACGTACCGGTTAATCCGGTACTGTATTGCACCCCATTCAGGACACCCCTCGCAACTTGCGCGGTTTCGAGCTTGTACGTGTCTTGCAGCCTCATCAAAGCGACTGCGGCTCCATTCAGGTCCTCGTCGGTCGGGAATTTTAGATCGCTCCTGGAATTCGTGATGTTCGCGACGAAAGACTTGCCGACGTCCTCGGTTATCAGCTCCTCGACCTTTTTCCAGTCTGTGGTCAGCCGTTTCACTAGCAGATAAGCATTTATAGGGTTCGATAGGTACTGTTGGATGTTTCTGGATGCTTCCTCGTGCTCCCTCGCGTAGCCCTCCACATTTCTGAAAGGAAACATTTTCCGATCAGCTGGAAAAAGTTGCGGAAAAAAAACTAAATTAATCCCCTTTCGCCGCTTGCTATAACGTTTCAATTCAATTTAGAAAACAGGAAACAGCTCGCTACTAGAAGGAAAGGCAGTAAAACATGTAAAAGATCCACACACGCTAAACTTTTCACGAATGCGATTGAAAATTCGTGGTACATTTCTACATTATATCTATACCTATATATAATATATAATTAAGTAATAAAAAAATATAGGTAATATAATACAATAATAAGGAATTATATATCTATATAACATTTCTTATTATGTTAAGGTAAGGAGGGGCTATTTTAGTTAGTTAAAGAATAAATCGTATAAAAAATTTTCAAGACAAAAAGTCAATATAGTATCATACCTATTATACTTTATTCCTATTTTTATATAGATTTTTATTTCTGTTATTATATATTATAGATATAATGTAGAGAGAAATACAAAAATAATTTACTCCCAATTAAATTAGAAATATCTCAAAGGAGGATTCTTTTCATAATCTAAAAAAGAAAAATAAGATTGATCTTAATGACTCTTAAATGAATCAGAATATCGAACGAATTGTTCGGTCACGAGAGGACTGCATCGGCAAGATCTTTATTAAATTATTGAGTTTATATATTATAAGCTAACAAAAGCGCAATCTTCGGTTGACAGTCGACAGGATTAAAGATTATAATTATCTATATTAATCTGACCTGCTGTCGTTCACAGCTGCCGGGATTAAATTTTGATTCAGCCGAATAGATCTCGCGTGACATCTAATGGCACGGTGTAATTTATTAGGCAGTGTTTGAAAGCTTGCTTCCTGGATTATTCAGCCGGTCTCTCCTTGCACAATTCGCGTTATTACTATTAGTGCTATGACGCGCAAATTTCACGTGAATCAGTCTCTAAACAGAATGGAATCCATGGACAGAAATTCTATAGGATGCCCTCGCACTCGCAGCGGGCTTTGTCGCATGCTCTTTGACAACTTGGATTAATTCACACTGTAGCAATCAATTTTTTCGAAAACTAACGTGCTTTGTTTCGTCTGATATTTTCTTGGTTTCCCAATTTTATCACGGATATTATATAATTTAAAGGCTTTTGATGCATCTCGATATTTTTAAGGTTACAGGTTACAGGTTAAAGTAAAAAATTTAATTTTAAACTGATTAAAAAATCCGCAGATGACATTTTATACGGCATACGCGATCGATTGACGGAAGGAAAATAGGGTCGACATAACAAAAATGAGACGATGAAATCGATTTACGCTCGAGACAAAAAGTTTAAGATTTATTCCATCGCTGAATCAGTCAGATAAAAAATATTATCATTCCGTTCTCTAATTAATATAGTACGATATCCGCACGATCATCAAGTAATTCGAAGTTGCGCGAATGAGAGGGGAGAGAGAGAGAGAGAAGAGGGGGGGGGGGGGGGAAGGAGAAAGCTAGGCGACGATAACTTTTCTTATCAGCGACAGCGAGAAAAGGGAGTGAGGTGGCACATTTCAACATTCCGTTCCGTCTCCAATTGCAATCGGGGGGTGATTCTATCGCGATATCAACAGAGAGAGTTCGCCCGCGGCGAACGACAGAGACGTTTCCGACACCTGGCAACACCATTGTCCTCGACAATGTCGCCCAACGCGACGCGGCGGGACGTCCTCTCGAGAGGAGGCTGGAGGAGAAAGAGACGACTTATCTCGCGTCGCGAATCGCGAATCTCTGAAATATATAGACGTCCCTGTCGATTCGTCCTCGCGTTTAATGTATAGCCGCGAGATGCGGAAGACTTTTTCGCGCTAAAAACTCAACGAGGGTCTCTGTCTATTGTCTAACCGAGACATCTCTAGCGTCGAATAAGAAGTCGTGACAGAAGTGCATCACCGCGAGAAAAGACATAAGTCAAGCCTCTCCACGAATTGACGAACGAGTCGGGAAAACTAATGATTTTCTTTTTTCTTATAAAGATATATCGAATCAGGAGAGATATATTCACTACATTATTCTTTGTAATAATTTTCTCTGTAAACGTATTCTCTTTGTAAATTAATGAGTGAGAATAAGTATATCATTGGAAATAACATGTGGGGGCATTTGATTCATAATCGCTAGATCTTGAGGTTCGGTCCACTCTTACTCCATTCACAATTTCCTTTATGAGAATTATTTCAACGTGGTGAAGGGATTCAGCTATCAAGGGACTATTCTCACTCGCGTGCAATCATGTTTCGTCAACGAGAAATAGCGTCATGGTGCGTCTGCCCCCTCCTCCCGAGATACACCTCTATTTTCTTTCTAATTCTTTAATTCGTAATAATTCTGCTGAACAGCGAAACGGCGTAAATTCGAAGATTACTCATTCAATTCACGCGACAGGTCGATCGTTGGCGGAGGTGTCTGAACGATAGGAGTCATATAAATTACGAGAATAAACGCGGCAGGTGCGCGTGACTTGGAACGTTTCTCTCTTTCTCTTTTTATATCATCTCCGCGACGCGACGCGACGTACGCCTCACACCTGACATTCGCAGCTGCCATGCACGAATTGCGACCGGGCAGCATGCGCTTCGCGTCCGAGCACCAATTGGTACTCGTTATGGTCCAAATTCCAAATAAATCCGGGCCGTCAACATGCATCCGAATACGTTGCGTCGGCGCGGCGATGGAACTTAATCCGCTTCAATCTTCATCCCCCGGGCTGCCCGGGCACCCTCGGGGCGGGACGGGTCGGGGCGGAGTGCACGTGCACACACGCGCATTATTTATCATCGCTTGAGTGCATCGCGGTAAATCGGCGCGACAAATATAATTAATGAGTACGAGTACACGGAACACGGAACTTAGGTACCGACACATCCTGTCGAAAATGCAACGTTCTCTCTCTCCCGAGAACCGCAATAATTTTTCATTAAGACTTCGTTTCCTCTCGACGCTAATTGAAACGAAAGGGACTCCGCACGATATATCTTGCGCTTCGATAAACTGTCAAGGCAACGCAAACGATCTTTCGATTTAATTATTTAATTGCATCGGAAAGCTGCGCGGTATATGTCAACAATCAATGTCAAGGAAGAGAAAAATTTATTATTTTTTTCTATGTATGTGCAGTCAGTGCAATCGAATGTGGACGATCGCTAATACGTGTGGTATAATTAGCCGGCCTCTCTCCCCTTGAAACTGAACGGGTTATCCTGGCAATTTCTCTCGCAAAGATACGTCGCATACAATCCCCCTTCCTCCTAATGTCATGATTCGGAAGAAATGCCTGTTACAGAGAGAACGCTTACGGCTAAATGACACGTACGTCTCGATACGGCTTTATTAAAAACGGAGCATCGTGCGAAAGACAGGTATATGCAGTCTCTCTCTCTTCCTTTCTTTTTTTCTCTCTCTCTCCCGTTTTTTCTCTCTCGATAACGCGATATAGCTCTTTGTATCGCAGCGCCGAGCCAATAACGAAAGCCGTCTCGTTAGCGCGATTTTTCACCCCGTTCCTCCTGGGTTGTTGTGTCAGCGCATTCTCGCAGCTGCAGGCTACAGCGGCCGCGCGTCGCCGACGACGACGACAGATTTTAATTAACGATACGCGCGCGCGCGCGCGCGCGCGACCGGCATGCCGCCATGCCGTCATTCC
This sequence comes from Leptothorax acervorum, assembly GCA_035220615.1. NCBI lineage: Eukaryota > Metazoa > Arthropoda > Insecta > Hymenoptera > Formicidae > Leptothorax > Leptothorax acervorum. The sequence continues at coordinate 1,611,679 of JASTWQ010000009.1, read as the reverse complement.
GCGTCGAAAAGGATGATCGGTCCCGGTTTTCCGCCTCTGCTCTGTCGTGGTTTTCGCTCTCTCATCCCTCATCTCGTCTCCCTTCATCGCGCCCGTATCCGTATCGACCGTATCCCATGCACACAGGCGATACTAGGATACCTACATAAGCGGCTCCACAACCTCCGCTTCTTTGATCTTGACGAGAGATTATTTTAACCGGACTGGAGTCGAGCTTTCCTTGACCACCATGCACGCGCGAGAGGTGCTAATTTCTTCGAGTTCACGAACGAGTTAAAACTCGGAGAGAACTCGGGAGGGCTCCAAGACAAAGGGAGCCGCTAAGGGCGCTAAGTGTGAGCTTGAATAAAGGGAAGAAAAAAAATTCATTTCGCTCCGAAATTTACTTCCGGGTCCGGGCTTTACGTCATTCTCGGCGCGGCGCGGCGCGGCGCGGCGCTTCGCGTGGAATACAACCAAATCGGACTGCGTCCGTCATGTCATAAAAAAATTGTAGCGTAATCATTACGAAGTACGAATATCCAGTTTAAATTCGCGAAAGGACGTGCCCGTGTTGTACTCCACGGGAAGGATCTCTCTCCCTGCAAGTACTTTAATCTCCTCTATCTCATTTTTTTTTCCTTTTTTCATGAACATCGAGCGCGCTTCATGCCGTATTTGCCTCCGGTCAACCTTTCGGACACTCCCGGGGGTGTTTTTCTCCATTCGCGTGAGCCGCGCAAATGGAATAGCTCGGTGCGTAGTGCGTACACGGCAGAATGTAGATACACGCGATGCGCGAGACAGTGTCAGATCTCGCGCGCGGCATGTTTCGGGGCTGGGGTTTTGTACACGAGTGAAAAAACTACCAATCGTTAAAACGAAAACACTCGTAAAAGACTATATAAACTATATAATAAAAAATAAAAATATATACATAAGAAATATACACGTATAAAATATATAAAAAATTAATAAATATGCGTGTATAAAAAATGTACATCTTATTTATATATTTATTTAGTTGGATTATCGTGCCTCGCGATATACATTCAAATTACTAAGTTTCGCATGGTTTCCCAATTGCTGTTCTCCACTGCACAGTGCATAATGGCACGTAAGTACTCCGTTAAATCGCCTTGATAATTAAAGCTCGATGCGCTCTTCTTTATTTATCTGTCTCTCGTGGTCCCGCGTCTGCTAAATCCATTGCGCCATTCGCAAAGTGGTCGCCAGTCGGAAAGGCTTTCAACCCCTATCCACCGCGCGACGCGACGGTGGGACCTGTCGCTCTTATACCTCAGCTGCCTCCTTTTTCACTACTTCAACCCCTCTCGGGGAAACTCTCGCGTCTCTCGCGAGAGGATAATGGCGATCGTCATTTAGTCACTCGGTCGACGTCGGCGGCGCGGGCGCGGAGGATTTTCATTAAAATTTACCGTTACGCGGAGCGCGGAGCTTCTTCCTCCCTGCAGATGCAACTTCATGCCGCAATAAAAATAAAAAAAGAAAGAAGGAAAAGGGAAATACTTTCAGCGTCAGTTGCAACGTTCCGGGAAATTATTCATAAACTTCAATTTTAATGTCCTCGCGCGGGGCCCCGGCCCGGCCCGGCCCGGCCGAGGCAAACTCGCCGCTCGCCGATTATTCTTTTAGAGTTTTAGACGCGCCCAAGAGTGACTCCCAAATTATTTTTTAACGCGGGTCAGAGCAACAAGGTGATATTGCACAAAGTGATATGACGCAGTACCCAGACTATCAAAATTTCTAAATTATCATATTTAATAATATAAAATTAATATATTATCAATTATATAACATTTCTTTTTTATTCAAATTTCGATCGATGTCGCTTGACCGTATCGCTTCGCTGCGGGATTGCAAAGGTATATCCCTGTTGTACCGACTGCGCTTCGAGGAGGGATAACGAATATCTCTTTAATATCCACGGTCGATAAAGACGGTAACGAGCTAGGTCAGCTAGGCGAGTCGCGCATGTCCGTAGACTGCCGGCCAGTGGCCGCCAGCCGGCGGCCGCTGGCGCCTGCCACCTGGTGCGGTTCAGTAGTCACTAGTCAGTACGACGCTTCACTAACCACTCTTCAGACGTTCACCGCTCACGCAACGACGTTGGCAGTGTTGGCACTCGGCACTCTCGGCAGTCAGAAACGGTTCGTTTCGTCAATTTCGTCATATGAATGGTCAACGGTCAACGGCGATTACGGGGTCGACGTCGACGTCGACGTGCCGGTCTTCGTCCGTGTGACACGAAAATCGTGAGACGTTGCCGGTCGCGCGCGCGCGTGCGCGCACGAGAGAAAAGAGGAGAGTGAGAGTGAGAGAGAAGTTAGAGACTCGGAGGTGCCGCGTGCCGCGCCGCGTGATGCGTGATGCGGTGATGCTCCGGACGCGCGACGCCTGACCGGCCTGACGGTTCTGTCTGTGAGCTCTGTGACGCGGCGAGTTCCTTCACCCTTGGCGAGTCGTCACTGTCGTCGTCGTCAGTCGACGAGAGTCGACCACGAGTGGCCAAGCGCCTATAATGGCGGCTACGAAACACGAGTCGAGCGTGAGCAACGGAAATGCGCCATATCTCACAGGCTTCCCCGAGCGGGTGCGATACGGCTGGTTCAGATCCAACGACCCGGATACGATCCTCACGTGCGAGCCGCTACCAAAAGTGAATATTTATCTGTATGGTAGTGCTAATTGCAGGGTCGTTGGTAAGAGAGGCAACTACGAGTGGAGGTTCACTATCTTCACGACAGGTAAGCGAGACGACACAGCGAGACAGGCACCTGGCATACCTCACTAAATTGCTTTGTAAAAAAGTGCGACATTTATGTAAAAGCCGGCGTTATCGTGTTATTGACACAGGCACGGTGTCCTGTTAATAAGAACGCCGGCACGTTGTTTTGCCGGCGACGGCGATGGCGCAGATTTGCAAATGTAAAAAACATTTAACGTTTCTGAATTTTATGATGTAATATATGCACAATAATTTTATAATCGCGGCGTCGACCCTTCTAATCAGCTACGTCCTACGACCTACGATATGATTAACACGCTCCTCTTTTTTCGTTTGTAATTGTCTATTTGTTTCTCTGATGGTTTGACACGTATGAAAATCAAACAACGCACAACAGTAAAGAAATTGTACTTTCAACTTCAACGCTTCAGCAAGCGACACATTAATAATGCAATTACTTAAGCTCTGATTCACCTGTTTTGCCCCTGTCAATTCTCGGTCCCGAAGGCGGTCAAGAGTTACGGAATGTGGCCTTGATATCTGATGATCATCGAGCTAACTTCTTCCTGAAGTCAGTTCAAAACAAGGACGGCACAGAAATCGGCGTGACCAATGGCCAGGAGTGGCACAATCCCTGTCCAGGAAACTCTCAAGAAAACAAGAGACAATACCTGGTGACAGTCTGTTTCACTGCCAAGAAACACAGCACATATCGGCAGGACCTGGTTTTTGGCTTTCTAAGTCACCCGGTCTACCTTCAGAGGATTTGTGCAGACTATTTGCACATCAAAGACTACGAACGGATACAGAAGGCGACGTATTATCAGCAATCGCAGATACCGCTGAGATGGAAGAAGCCGTACGAGTTCTATTCACCCTTTATGCCACACGCCAATCCACGGGAGCTCAAGCTGTCGCGGATCTATCCTTACCCGGACAGACAGAACTTTGTTCTCACTCAGGACACATTGTCGGACAATCGGCTGACGCCACGGAACTACCGGGGTCGCATGCACGAAATGATCACTCTCGAGGAGATCGCCCGGCATGAACAGCTTTCGAGATACAACCAGCATTCGTGGTTACGTCTCATGGCGCATTACGTGCTGTTCAACAGCGACGGCTCCACTATCGCCAAATACACGCCGCCGGGTGAGCTCTTCGCCCAGGTGCGATTCTGTCTGGCTTCTAGGTCCTAGGAGACTCTCCTTTGTCGTTTTTACTTCCTATTCACCGCGCTCGCGCGAGTTGCCTCCATCATGTATCTGCTCATTCGTTATAAAGTTTGTCTCGATTTTCTGCGAACGTATGAATTATATATACTTTTTTTGTATATATCTCGTGTATCTTCTGCTAAATTCGCTTAGTTCTCACTCAATTAAAATATGTTTACTTCCCAATTAAAATCGAATAACGATCAATTGTTTCTTTTTCCTCGCTTATATCCAACGCGTGAAATTTATTGCCACCACAGATTCCACTCAATCGGGACATTTTGGAGGATACGCAGAGCGGCAGACTTCTGCAGCGCAGCTGTAATAGCGTTCTACTCATGTTGTGGCGCAAGAAAACTAAGTATAACGTTTTTGAAGCTCATATCGAAGATAAGAGTTCGCACTCCGTATACGTCAGACTGAGCAAAGAATGCGTGACTTTTTGGGATTTGGAGGCGCACAGTGAGCTCGAGGTCGAAGTACAGTTCGTATTGAGCCGTCTCAACTTCTGTGAGTGGCACCTGGCGGTGGATAGTCTCGAGGATACGGACCTGGTGTTCCTGATGGACGAACATCGCAAGACCGACAACGAGATTATCCGCGATTTCCTGCTGGCTGACGCTGGTAATCTTAGTATCCTCTCTAGTCTACTTTTGGACTCGCCCCTCAATCAGGAACAGAAGCAAGCTATCACTGCGATAACGTTATCGATTAAGTCTTCTTCACCACCAGTCCTTTTGCTGGGACCATTCGGCACAGGGAAGACATTCACCATAGCGCACATGCTGCGTATGCTCGTACAAAATAGAAACAACCAAATACTTCTGTGTACGCATAGCAACAGCGCCGCCGATCTTTACATCAAGGAATTCTTCCATATCTGGTATAATCAGGATAAACACCCCAGACTTAGACCTGTTAGGATATATTACAAATTTCGTGCTTTGAACACGGTAGGTGAACAATGTTGCCTAGTTTCTTGAGCATTGCAACTATGAACAACCATGACAATGGAAGATTGATTATTCTCGCGATTTAGGTGCATCCGACGGTGCAGAAATACTGCCTAATGGACGAACATGGTCGTTTCCGCGACCCGGTTGCGGCAGATTTTCAAGACTGTGGTCTAATAGTGACCACCCTGGCAACATCCAGCTGTCTGATGAGTCTTAAACTATCGCCGACTCACATAGTCATTGACGAAGCGGCCCAGGCCATGGAGTGCGAGGCGTTGATAGCTCTGACCCTGGCGAACCGAGAGACTCGCCTGCTCCTGGCGGGTGATCAGATGCAACTCGCGCCGGAAATCTACAGCGTATTAGCAAACGAGCGAGGATTAGGCGTCAGCCTTTTGGAGAGAATGTACGCGTACTATCCGCCAGAACACCCGTGTCGGATACATCTGTGTCAAAACTATCGTGCGCACGCGGATATAATTAAATACACGTCTGAGACGTTCTATGATGGGATGGTTAAACCTGCCAACATGCAACTGCTCAGGCATCCCGTCATGAAACCGTTGATATTTTATGCTGTTAACGGTGCAGAAGAACAGGTACGCGGATCAGAAACATCGGGAAAAAATGTAGTATTGAAAAGCTTAATGCAATTTATCTTCCGTACGATTTTAGATTATTATTTTGTTGTTTTACTTTTTGTTGTGTACGTATATTTTTTTAAAGATTAATATGTAGGTATATATGCCATGCAGAAGCAAAAAAATACATATTCTTATCGTTAGACCCAAATTTTTTAAATCAAATCTTCCTGTAAAAGATTTGACAATATAGAAAATTGTGTCTTGTTGCATCAAACTCTTCAATTGGACTTTAGAATAAACAGAACATTCAGATCGATTTCTGATTGCTAGGTTGCATGTTCCACGGGATATCACCATGCTACGGAGGCGGAAGAGGTAGCGAATCGTGTCCTGGAATTGAGGAAAGCATGGCCGACGCAACAATGGGGCCCATACAACGAAGGTTCCATTGGAGTCTTGTCGTATTATCCTGAACAAGTACAACGATTGCGAATCGAATTGCGCAAGCGCCTGCTTTTTGATGTGTCTGTCGAGAGGGTGTTAAATGTCCAAGGCAAGCAATTCACCGCTGTTTTTATCAGCACAGTTCGAACAAGGATATCTGACAGGTATTAACTTTAATACAGATGACACAAACACTTTTAGATGACACTCGAACATGATATCAATTGTTTCGATTGTTACAGATCGTCCGCCGAGGTAAAAATCAAGGACTACGGCTTTTTAACGGATCCACGTTTATTAAACACTGCGTTAACAAGAGCGAAGTGTTTTGTGGCAGTCGTAGGCGATCCAGTCGCTTTACTTACTATAGGTTGCTGCAAAGATCTTTGGAAGAAATATCTAGAAGCGGCTGATCTGTACGGGATGGACCGAGTAGAATTGCAGACGCATCTGAATCAGGTTTCGAAAATCCAAATATCGCCTTTAAACCCGGACGCGAGGGAATTTTTCCCCAGAGCACCGCCTATGTGCTGCTTTATTCAATATATTCAAGTGCCGATTTGGTATCCGATGTACCCACCACAACGGCCAATGTGATAAAGCATAACGCGAAATCCAAGAATTTTTTCGAGATACGGCCATCCGTTTCAAGAATCTCGGAAACATTGTTTCGCTGTTACTACTGTCAGCACATCTTTCGATCGTATCGATCGCCGCAAAACGAACAACTATATAGAACTTTTGTTACATTGAACGTGTGCATTAATTCTACAATTTTTCATTTGTATGACGGTATGAGTGTCTACAATGTGTAATATGTATATGTAAATTGTATGTTTATTTATGTGTATTAAGATGTATGTTGGAGGAGTATTCATTGACATGAAAGTATAAATCTCTTTGCTTTTTGATGTACGAATGAATTATTTACTAACGAATTGTTAAGAAAATATATGTAAACTATACCTCAAATGTATATTTAAACATTAATGATTGGTTAAGTTTTTTAAAACGCTCTTCGTTTTATCTATATATTTAAACAACATGGGCATAATTTTATATATATGCATGTAATATGTACAGTGCGAGAATTCCATGATCAACTTATTGTATTTAGATTTTCTTTAGATTTCGCATTATCGATTATAAGAAAATGTATTTCTTATAATCTCTAAATAAAAGATATAAGAGATTATATATATATATATATATATATTTTATGTAACTTTATTCTTATTTAGGAAGAATAAAAGTATAATTTCGTAGAAAAGCCTAAATATCATTCCCCATCTCTTCTCGAGATCCAACGTTACCGTATTCCAAGCTACGCGAAAATGTACACTCCATTATGCTAATGAACATCTGATAAGCATCTAAAATGTCGCGTGTTAATTATCTCGTATTAATAACGCGATGTTACTCGGGGGGGATGGTGTATCTGGTATCAGAACATATAACGGCGACAGGTACATCGCTGATATGCGACCCGGGTATTGTCTAATGCCTAAAGGCAAAGCACGTAAGCCGCGTGTACACGCAGACACATATGCTACGTGCATCTTCGATCGCAGCATCCACGAATATTCGATACGTAATTCTATGCCGCGACTTGTCTGCCACGCGATTCGATCTGCCGCTGTTAGCAGTATCGTTTCACAGAACATCCGTACGTTGATGCTAATTGAACGGTAGTGGAGAAGGTTTCCATCCAAGGAATATTGCAACGTGCTAAGTTTCGTTGACGCAAAACAATATGCGTTAACATACCTGATCACGTCAATAATTTAAACAATTACATTAATCCAATTCGATGCAAAAGATATACAAGATATGAAGAACTCGATAAGATACATAACTCGAAAAAAAAAAAAAAAAAAGATTATTCTACATATTCATAAGTAGCATTAATTGGAATTTGATAGTATTAGAATGCGATTCATGCTGAGGTGCGAGCTCTACTGTCGGATAGTTCAATCGGGATTTTATCGGACGGAGTTTTATTGAAAAATCTTAAGCTTGTTGAATATTCTGCCTTATCGCAGAAAATATTGCAGCAATCCCGAGGGTCGAATTTCACGTGGCGCATACCGTGCGATCGATTTCTCGTGCGCAGCGAAAAGGAGAAATATTACCGGAATTCCATCGATAATTCCAATCGTGTTTCCTCTAATTACCATAAAATTAAATATAGTTAGCGTATACGTGTACGCGTGAATACGCAAGTTTACGTGCAAATATACGTTTTCATTTCTTGATCAGTCCGACCAAATATTTTTGGGAAATGATTTTGATATGATCGGACACGAGTAATTCCTTCAACAAATATTAGTCTTTGTAGTTTGTGTACATTTCACATCCACGGTTTGAAACTCCAAAGAATCAGAATAATAGATATATATATCCGGTTTTTAAATTGCGCAGCCTGCAAAGTTCGTTAACGTAAAAAATGATGGTGTATATTCAAACCCTTTCAGCGTTAAGAATAGCTGCGTATATCTATTATTACTTTATGTTCGCTCGCAAACATTTACAAGATAAGATCTCTGTACCATACCATCGCGGCCGGCCTTTGAAACGGTGAGAGAGGAAAAAAAGAAACACCGTGCAATACCGATGGCAATTAATAAAAAGTAACGAAAGTATCGGGTAAACGAGGATACTCGAGAAAGACTCGTTTCTGCGTTCGCCTACGCGATCCTCTCGAATCAACGATAAAAACAGATCGATCGCCGAGCGGGACGTTTAATTAGAAGCAAATAGTTACAGGGCGCGGACGCGCTTGTGATAGAACTTTGTTATCTTATCGGAGCCAATTACAACGACGCTCTCGCCCTCCCGAGGGAGCGCTCGAACGGCCACCGCGCCGCGCCGGTACGGGGTTAGGGGTACCGCCGTAATCGCGATTATTAATATCAGTAATGGCGCTTCCGGTGGTTGCGTTTCGACTCGGCCCGGCTCGTTTGTCCTATACGAATTCCTAGTTTGAAAATTCAGCTTATCCGCCGAGGACTTTTCCCTCCGTTAAACTATCACTGGCGACTGGCGTACATTCGCGTCCTATTTAACTCTCTTTTCTGACAGGCAAATGAGTTATTGGCGCGAGGGGTGAAACGGACGAATCTCGATTTTATTCACGACGCGAAGCATGATTGACGAAATAAGTGGAATTCTCGACATCAGCCGGCACTTTTCGCATCAGCACCAATGCACCAATTTGCGTGCGCGTAATCGCCAAGTCGGATAAAATACTATATTCTTGCTCGGAGCAGCGCCCGTTACGTGAGCGAGATAAGACGCTTTTAATATCCGCGAACGACTTACGGAACTTGTGCAATTATCCCGATAGATAGGGCGTTGCATTTCGCGACGACTGCGTGGAATGAATAAGCGAATTGATGCGCCGAACAGCTTCGTTACATATATACACGTATCCACAAATGTTGTTTCGAACGAAGAAAAAACAAAGAATTGTGAACAATCAACTCCGAATCGCATGTTAACCGATCACCGGTTAAAATCTGCTATCGAAACTCGAAACTCGTGCGGGCACACGATAATTAACTTGCAATTGTACTCTCGCGTCTCGCGTAATCCGCTCGTTTCTATCGAGTTGCGTTAAATAAAAACGATAAATCTTCCCGAGACATGCATCGCGCACACACGTGTCTTTCCCTTCGGTAAATCCGTGCTTATTCCAGCCGGTGCGGTGTACCAAATACTTTTCGGATTATATAGATAAAAATTCAAACGTTTAAAAAAAACATAAAAATGTAAAAAATTGCGCCAAGTATATACATCTCTGTCTCTTACCGTAATGAAAATCTTTTTCTGCCTAAAAATACTACTTCATCTAGCAATACCTACTGTACAAAAATAATGATTAAAAATTGATATAATTTAATGACATGAAAGATGAGTGAAATCACCATGGTAAGAGATCAAGTATGTAAAGTTAACTCTTTGTATACATATGCCGAGGTGAATTCGGCATAGTGTTTTGCAATCCTCTACATAGTTTTCCAAGATATTAAAATAATATGCGATAAGTAAATTATATTTTTGAAATCTCTGTAAATTCCTTTAAATATAACATAAATTAAATGCTAGATTAGATTTTTCGCCTAATTAAACTAATTCTGCAAACTGAAAACCAATGCTTTTCGGATTGTAGGCGAAAATATTCGAATGTTTTTCCTGTGGATTCATGCAGAATGTAGATAAAACGGGCGACACGTACTTACAGTCTTCGCGCGCACGGTAAGCAGTGTATAAACGGGAGCGCAGAATCATATGTACGTTATCTCCATCAGTTCATATATACATATACGTGTGTGTCCATTATACGCTCGCTTTCGGGGCGTGCTCGCATGTGTCTGCGCGCCTTTGAATTCCACTCGTATGAAATGGCCATCCCGTGACTGGATTGCAATCGCCGAACTTTGAACATCCATGCAAAACGGGAAACGAAACGCGCGGCGTGGCGCGGCGTGGCGCGGCGTGGCGGAGAGAAAAAGGGGAAGAGCCAGGTGCGCCGGCAGGCTAGGGCAGGCAGGCAGAAGGAAATCGGCGATATATTCTTCGTGAATGATTTTCCCCTCTCTACGTACTCGTATTTGATGGTTCGACTATGATGGACGGCTACGATGGTTGATTTATCGTTAGCTCGGAGAATCCTGCAGTAGATTGCAAACTCCGTTCGCATGAGTAATTATTTGGCAGATACTTAATGGTCTGATTCGAGGCGAGACTCGAGACGAAAACTTATTGTCGTTACATCGCACGTCGTTACTTCGGAGCGAACGAGCGAAGAGGTGTCTAATTAGCGATTTCGCTGCACATACATGCACATAACGTTATTTCGAACAGAACAAGGTGTGACAAGGTGCAATGAAGAGTTACGAGTGATTTGCTCCGAATCGCATATTGATCGATGACGGGATGAGATCCTCTGTCTGTCGTCTGCGAAAAATTACTTTTGCGCGCGAATGATCTTGACGAGTCGTCGGGATTTCTTGATGTTACATGTATATTGTATGTATTTCACAGCGTCGACGACGTTGACACCGTTGACTGTTAAACTGTTAGACAATTTATGAACGCGTTAAAAAGGGATTCTCGTCCGCGGGTTTCCGATCGATCCGGAATTAACGAAATTCGCGCGGAAGAGCGATCGAGCTGGCAGCCACGAGCGCCGAGCGCGGTCTACGCAGGATTTTGGTGCGTGATCCGATTGCGATCGGCGGGTTTTTGAATGGCCATAGAGATTGGAGAAGCACGGGGATGAGTAAAACCCCGTTCCGCGTTCGCGACACGACGGGCGCACGCTCCTCCACATCGTGTCGCGTGTCCGTGACAGGATTTTCTCGAGAGCGAGTCGCGTGCGGTCGTCGACTCGTGTGTCGTGTGTTAAATTCCGCACGGAAACGCGACGTCCTACATAAATGTTGCTGAAAACTTTTCCGTTGTCCCGCGCGTATTACTCGTTTCGCCGCTCCCGTTGCCCCGGACAGAAATGCCTAAACTATCCTCTGGATAGTCTGGATTAATGGCATCGCGGTTTGCAGAATAAGTGCACTGTTCCGCAACCGGAAACAAAAGAACGTATGTCCGAAATTAGAAGTTATTTTCTTAAAAAAAAAAAAAAAAAAAAAATTGAATCTGTGAGACCTTAAATCATTAACGATGAAATAGAGTAATTAAATACCGATAAATTCCGTCAGATCGAAGATTACGTAGATCCTTGGTGTTTATTTTTTTCTTTTATAAGAAAATATAATAGAAGTTTGTCGAAATAATAGCGACTTTTAACGTAGTTAAACAGTAACGTAATGATTTAAAACGTAATTAAACAATGACGTTACGGTATTAATTTTTAAATGATTATAGACAATAACTTTAATGATTTGTTTTTGCTCTGTAAGCTAAAAAGCTTGTTTCCCTAATTATAATCACTAGTGATGAGATAATTTCGATCTTATGGCTTCGTTTGCTTCGCTTCTCCACAAAATTACATTCCGTAAATGGACTTGATCACTTTGGGATTCAATTTTACGATTATCTCTCGAGCACAAGTCCACAAGTGTTACCGATTTTAGTCGGATCGAGATCCAATCTTAATGTATTCACTCTTTTCTTATTTCTTTTCGCCCCATTTCCTTTCTTATTCGCGAAAGGTGGTCGAAGGCATCGGTATCGAATCAGGCAGCATGCCAAATCGCACCCGCGGGAAGATAAAGAAAAAGAAAAGGACAATCGGTCGGGGCGGGAGCCATTCGCGAAAGAGTCTCCCCATGAAATAGCCCTTCTTCCTTAATCACCTTTCGTTTTAACGGCCGCTTTTGAGGGAAGTGGAACGAGGAAACCGTCGCGTCCGCGTCGCGGTCGTGCCGGTAAGTGCCTCGGTAATGGTGATCCACTTTTCATGTTCGATGTCGTCGCCATATAATTTTGATATCACGTATTATTTTTTATTCGACCAGCGTTTAATTAACGCTGGAGTCGCGCTGATCGATAACAATTTTCGCATGATATGTTATGATACAATAAAGTCAAACGGTATTCAGATTCAGGGTAACCGAAAGAGCTCCAAATTCGATTATTTGCCGTTATGCATGGGCGAAAAAAAAGAGGAATTTAACAGGACTCGATAGTAAAAATTATTTCTGCAGAATGATTCGTTACATGTGGCTGATCAAATATCGGTACACCGAACGAATATACACGCTCGGTGAAATGTTAAAAAGGGAAAATAAAAAAAGTCGACGGCAGCATGCGCAGCAGGGTATCCGTACCAATAGCAACAGCACAAAGGGCTGCAATCTCCTATATCCGCGGTAAAAACGACTTCTGGCGCGGGTTACGCAAGACACGGAAATATATTGAAAACCTCTCGGGACTCTCGGAAAATACGGGCACGCGTTTTGTGGCCAAGTTAAGGAAATCCCGAGATCGACGAAGCGTCTATTTAGTCCCTGCGGCTGTTTCGGCGCGCCGCGGCCGCGCCGCGCCGCGGCCGTGCCGCGGTACATGTTACAACGGTGGTTGCGATATAATTCTCTTAATTAATGAGAATTAAAGAGAATTATACTCGCAAAAAAATCCTATCAACGTCTGAGAGTAAGGATAACCGATTTGTAACGCACGCTTTCCTATTTGGTTCTGCGTCGCGGAATCGATTCACGACGGTGCTCTTTACCTTCTCAGAGTCGCCAATCGTTGCTCTTGCGCCGTGATGTATCCGTTCAATGTGTCGATCAGCACAGCTTCCGTTTCGAGCAGCTCCTCCATATCCGCCAGGGCGGTGTAAAGTTCTGCCACGGCATCGCGTGCCGTCACCGACAGCAAAATCGTTACGACGGCTAACAGAGTCGCCTTCCTCATCTCCGACCGATACTGTTAATTAAAAAGAGATTTATAAATATATTACTTATATAAGTATGTGCACATAAATAATACTCAAATAACGCTCATATTTCTCAATTTTCTTCGTGAAATTATGTATTTGCGGACAAAATCTGTGACGGTAAATATCAAAATGTTTGACTTCCGTCAAGTCAATATTTCATTTTTTAAGTTTCTTCAATAATTGATAGAATATTGGCATTTTCGTAAAAAAATCCCTGATAAATTTCAGAAAGAATTCTGGCGATAAAGTGTAAAAAATAGATTCGTATATATTAAGATACGAGACATTAATTTTATTTTAATCAGAGACGATTTGAGTTGATAGTTCTTTTTGATAGAATTCTTGAAACGCTACTCAAAACTATTAAGGAAATACCGAGAGAGATTTTTACCCATCACGAATACTTAAAAAACTTTCATCAGAGAAACGAAAAAAATCGCTAAACTTTTTTTCGAAATGTATCAGGAACTCTGAAACTCTCTTCTTCCCAGGAAAAGGTACTCTATAAGCTACATCGAAGTTCCGAAAATGGAATGCTAACTCCTCGGAGGTGTTTGCTATTTTGTTGCTAAAATTAGCATTGATCAATATATGAAAAGATATATAGATATGAGATATGACCAGTACATGAGACTAGAAGATGCGTTTATGACGAACTTAACATCTTATTTTAGGAAAATAAACTTATATTTGTTATGTATCTGATCGTGTTTAAGTTCTATCCATTTTCTGTATTCTCGATTTCATTTCCGCCTTATTAAAAATTACAAAGAGATTATCGGAGCTATTTATACACTCATACATTATTCAAATAATAATAAAATAATTTATGCTTCAATGTAGCTGCTCATCCCGCTGAAGTTTCCCACCTCAACTTCGTGTACCACAGGAGCGAGTTGTGGTTTGCAAACACACATTGACTCGATCCCATCCCCGCGACATCCCATTGTTCCCCGTAAAAGAGCAACGTGAGAGCCCGGAGCCGCGTACTTTGGCGGACGCCGAAATTTTCCCACGAAAAGTGGAACTCTCGTAGCTTTGCTATCAAAAGCCGCGGACGGGAATGATGATGTGTCACCACGAACGTACAGATCTGCGCGCGCGCGCTTGTTTGTGTTGCGAAAAGTTGCGACTAGCGGAGGACTGGAGTTTGCGCTGATCGTACAACTTACACCTGTCGGATCGACAATTTATTCCGTCACGCCGACGATGGCACGTAAACTTCTCTCCCACCTTCTCCATCTACCATCCCCTTTTATCCTCTTAAGCCACTGCGGCCGATCTCTCGTCCCGTGTCACCCTTGCGTAGCTTTTCTGCCTCCCTCTCGTCCCACTTTGTGGCCGCGCTCGAGAGCCGTTCTCGTGGCGAGTGGATTGAGAGAGCGAAGCGTGTCAATACGCGAATACCTAACTCGGTATTACGATATTCGATGCTCGTGCAAAGCGCGAAGAGATTACGCGCTTAAAGGATCGCGGCCACTTCGAGAGAATTCGCAAACACTTTGTTGGAGTTGGGCTCGTCGGTGATAGCTTCTTCTGTCAGAAGAGCAATAAGTGATTTCAGAATGATTTAATCACGCCTCATTTCAGTAAAGCTTACGATGTCGATTGCTATGGAACTGAAGAAATGCTACAAAAAGTTTAATATCGATGCCGGTATTGTATATTCTGATGTCAACGGCAGTTTTATCGAATATTTTGTTCTTTTTTTTATTTTACATTTCCTCAAATATGTAATCTCTCATTAAGCTGCGCAAATAAATTATTCGAAGCGTAAATTCGTTTGGATCAATAATTTCCGATATAAATTGCTATAAGTAATTTCTGAAACTCATTCAAAAGATTCGCAAAAAAATTAATACTAATAACTAGTATAATATTTAATTAAGTAATGTAATAATTATTTAATTAAATAATTTAATATATCAGTAACTAATAATATAAGTATACAACAAATAAATTAATAAATTGTAGCTACCGCCCACAGCCCTAATCAACTAATTACCGAATAAAGTTCTGTAAATATCGCGAGGGTAACAAAAAATTCGAGTTGAAAAAATGTACAACGTCTGCGGTGCGTAATAATTTTTTTTGCGAGCAGGTGAGAGGATACAGTGGTGAAATGACAGCGATCCTCCGTTGTTTTTCCACCGGCCGCGGCGCGGCGGCTATTTTTTCGTCCATTCTTCTCGTCTTCCCTGCAACGGCCCTAATTACGTGTGCCGTAAATTGGCTTAGTCCCCTTTCGACCCTTGTTTCATTGCCGCACCTCCGGTAATCCAGACACCACGTGGTCACGTGTACCTACATGTGATAAAAGACACGCATCGTTACTTGGTGGCACCAAGGTATTCCCGTACTGACGCGGACAAATCGCTTGCGCGGATTTTTCGCCGCGATCCACCCTTTCTCCAATTCCTTCGGTTTTACTTTGCGCTTCTGTCAGATCTACGGGACAGCGCTCTTTGCGGCATCAAATTAAAGTATACTTAGAGAGAATGCGAGCTTTTTTCATCTCCAAGAGTAATTCCCCTATCTTTTTGCTATTAAAAACTTAAAAATCAAGGGAGAAAGTCGTAGAACGTTAAATGATATTACTTTCACAAAGATTAATAAAATAACATTAAGAAACGGAGTTCTCTGCATTTGGAGACAACGCAGTGCCGAGAAGATTAATCGACTAGATAATAGGAACCCTGATTATTGAAAATCGAATCAAGTACTTTCTTGGATATTATTGCAATCTTCACTTACCGCTGCGCAAAGTTAGCTTCGCTAATCTAACTCCATTTTATAGTACGCTGCAGATAAACTGCACGAGACACGCTAGATGTGTGTCTTTACTGTAGCACCATGTGGCTTATACGAGTACCTGTCATAAAAGATTACAGCACTCTGCAAATTGTCGTCCAAGTTATCCAATCAAATCGAAGTTTTCCAACCGCTAGACGCACACACATTACACATATACGAGTAAGGAGAACAAATTTATAAAATTATTGAAAAGTTTCTCGAAAATGTCTATACGCGCATCACATCGTCTTGAAAAGCAGGACGTACGAACGATGACGAAATATATGCGGTGTCGTATTTTTTATTCTCTTTTTGCTCTCAGAAACATTTTTTTTTTTTTCGTGGGTCATTGTGACTCCTTTTACAACTTAAGCCCGGCCTCGCGGTAATTCGCTCCAAGAGAAAGTTTTTTCTTTCGGGAAAGCGCTTAATTAATGCTAGTCCTTCGGTGAGATTACGAGAGCCTGCCTGAATTTTTAACAGGTCCAAGAGAATTCAAACAAAAATTACTTCCTCCATTCCGCTATCCGGCATATCGGTGTCCGCGAGAATTTTGCGCTAATTAGCAATTAACCAGCTCGAGATCCTCGCGCGCGAGAATTTGCCGGCACATCTCTTTGTTCGACTCTGGATCGCATGTTATTCATCGTGTCTCAATATTAATCAGCGAATGTCCGCGAAACGTGAGAGACTTGCTCGTAATCGAAACGGGAAACCGCGTTGGATGCGCCAGCCGATCCTCGGATGCGGTTTCAATGACGGATTATCCGATCCCTCTAGTCCGGACCGGACCTCTAAACTTGCTTTATCGGGATCGGGATATCGCGCGCTCAATATCCCGGCCCGGCGATATCGCGGTCTCCGTTATCGAACCCTCGGAGAGACGACTGTGAATGCCGCTAATAAGAAGACCGCGGTGCGACAGGTCGCGCGAGTAAAAAGAGCTAAACCGCCGATGATGGCGGTGGTTTTCAAAGCGCGTTGCAGCTTCAAAATGGTAATTTCACGGCCTCACGAGCATCTCGCCCGCGGCCAATTTAATTCCGGACGGATGATCGCGCCGCGCCATCTCGTTCGCGTACTGCCCCTTTATTTTTCTCCGTCTGCTGCCTTTGTCTATCGGTATATCCGGTCCACGACGCCACCCAATCCCGTTCGAACTCGTTCTTGTTATACACCCCGGGCGCGACCTTGCGACTTCCATCCGCTCGCGCTTCTTTTTCCAAGGGTCGCTTTTGCTCGCTCCTCTTGCTTTCGCGCCTCTGCGAAGGGTCGACTCTTTCGCCCGTCTTTTTGTATTTTTTTCCTGCTCTCGCGCCCCAGTGACTCTTTCTCTCCCTTTAAATTATTTCGCGATGGAGATTGCTTCTCGTTAGTATCGATCCCCGCGTTTACACTGCAGTATATACGAAACTTTCCGATGCGATGGCTTGATCGCCATTAACGGAGTCGATCAAGCGTCGTCTTCAGTCAATACTCAACTGGTAGGTATACTCTATATTCCTACGGCTACAGATTATTAATTCCTCAGAATATAGGCTGTTAATATATTTACAGAGAAAATTACTCGGGAATATATCATCCGAAAAACATTTCAATGTCGTATGGAAGTTAAAGGAAAATTATTTAAGTGACGCACGAATATTAAAGTGACGGAAACCTACCGCAAGATAAATTGTTTACGAGCAACGCCTCGAACGAAGTTACGTCTATTTAAATTTCTTCCATCGCTATATCCACCATCATTTTGTCCCAACTCAAATTAATTTAATACCGAGGGGCTCTTATTATTCTGATCCCGTCAAGATTCTCACGGTCCGGAATTCCGACGAGAATTTCTCGTCGACTAAGTTCATCGATTCTATACCTCATTGAATCTAGTCGCCACAGTCGGATTGGGCAAATGAGTAGAAAACGCTCTGCTGAATCGTCTCCTTGCGCTATTTAGAACGAATTAAGGAGCGAAGAAAATTTCATCAAGTATTATCGTCGATAATCTGTCTACAATCTGCTACAATATAACAAAAGATGTCTTTTTTCATGTCTTATAGAAAAATATCTAAATTTGAGATCCTTTTTATTTTAGCATATAGGTAATACTCAAAAACAACCCTATCAACCACTAGTGAAGCCTTAGATATCTCGAAGTGTTGATTAAAGTAAAACTAAGCTCTCACTCATTCTATAAATAAAATATTGGTTTTGTTGCGCTTCTTTTCCAATCGTTCGGTTTATTTGTCGGGCTCTAAATGGACTGTAAATGTGCGCAAACTTTTGCTAGAATTAAAGGTCAGACTTCCTCAACTGAGCCCCTGAGTTCTCGAAAACCGGTCTAATGTACCCCGTGAAATTTCGAAACTCACCGATGCCAATGCGCTCTCAATGCGTCGCGCGCGGTCACTTACAAGAGACCGCCCTCATGAGACGAGAGGCGAACTTGGCGCGTATATATTCCCCCGGTAATTAAACTTAAACTTCTCGAGAAGCGATATTGTGTGTATATAGGCTACCGGGAGTATCCTGGAGTATTTCGTTAGCGAGTTCGAGCTGGGGGCTCTCCCCTTCCCCAGTCTCTGCTGATTTTCCTGATAAGTAGGCATGCGCGACGTATCATAAGAGACGTCACAAATGACTCCCCGAAGAACTTACCGGAAGTTGCAGACGTGTCAAGTTACTTCGCTATTTTCCAAAACGCAAAGCGTGGAATGTGTCACGGTGTCTTTTCAAAGTATCATTAATTCTACTTCAACAAATATCGTAGATATTTGCGGAAGCCACGAGCGTAATACTTCTCTTCCTAAATCTCGGCTAATAATAGGTATATGTCTATTACGCATTATGCAATTTTACGTATATCAATATTGCAAGTACGAACAATAGAAGTCTTGTTTTTTTTCTTCTTTCATAATTTGTGTATTCGCTTCATCCCAGTGCTGACATATATCGTGGAGATATATATCGGCGAAAATAACATAGCGCAATTGCACAACGTGCCTTTTCCGCATATATAGCACATAGCTGTCGTTCGAATGTAAGCTGGATGTTTACATGAGCTATGAACTAGCAGGCAATGAATTATTCGCTGCCATCCCCGTTTTCCCATCACTGGCTCGAACCTGCTGCCAGAGATTTCCGCGGAAAATTTTTTTCCACCCTCGTCATCGACGCGACGACGGCACAAAGTTCGGTCGTTTAATATCGAGAAAAGATTCGCGAATCCCGTCCAAAACTAATGAAGGCAATCGAAACGTGTCAATCCGATAAAAATTAATGGGGGCGGGGGGGGGGGGGGGGGAGGAATATCGCCTGGTAACGAAATAATCGAATTATATAGATACCTACTATAAAAAGAAATTAAATGACGTAACAAATTAAGCATAATTTACGAAATCAATCCGAAATTAGAATCGCAAATAAAGTATAAAGTATAACGTAATAAATTGTAATAAATGTAAAATTAAGAATAAATAATTCATATATATGTATATATATGGTAAAGTACCCAATTTATAATAGCCGGTTACAATTATCCACGTTTTAATTTGTATCAATTATTTATTTTAAATTATTGATTATAATTATTCGTAATAATTTGTATTATACCAAGAGGATTTAATGCGTTTAAATATAATTACACCCTTGGAGAACGAAATGGAACGAACGGAGAAGAGAGTGGATGGGGAAGAAGCGAGACAATGTACGATGGACTGCGGTTTCTGTATCGTGTGTGTTCCTTCGTCCACTTCACGGCAAGCTTTCAACGTCCGTTCCTCCGAGAGTAGACGTGTGTGCACAGTCGGGGTCGGGAAAACGTTCCAGATCAGTTTCCAAGCCGGCCCTTTTTTTTCTCTCCACTCGGTTCCTATCGACATCCACGAACCCGTCCGACCTGCGGCGAAATGCGAAACGGTCCACCAGGGATGGGCTTATCGAACGTTGCGTCTGGCCGACGTTCTCTATTTTATTTCGCGGTGGGTTTCTCGTTTCTCGGATTTTTATCGTCCACGCGCAGTATGCGTACCTATATCGTTTCTCACGCGTGTTCCGCATCTCTACAACGCGCAGGCTGTCCTCGAACATACATATTTCTCTATGTTCTCTCCTTCCCCTCCCGTGCACAACGAGCGTTAGAAGATATCCGATAAAGAAACGGATACGTCGTTATCGGTGCGAGCATATTCTGACGCCTAGGAAAGTGGTACTCCGAAGCAATACGTGAATGTTTGTTAGAAAGCATTTAATCGGCGCGGCGGCTCGAATATATCTCGAAATTTTTACTGTATTCGTCGGGATTGTCGGGAAAAATGCTACGAAAAGAGTTAACGATTATTCGATAATTTCGTTGGCTTTACTCAAGAAAAAAAGTCTGCGGACAAGATTGTTTTTCGAGGGAGATTTGCAACTGGACAGCCTTACTGTAACGCGAACTAAAGTTATTCTCCGTGTGATACGAATCGCCACAGCGCGCGACAGGCTCTAATTTCCATTTTATTTAATTTCTGCAACTTGTTCGTAGCAGTGACACGAAGTTCGTAACTCGCTCGACAAGCCGAGTTCGCGACTCGATTTACTCTCTCCCATTAACATTAAGCCGTGTGACTTTCAACGTTTTATAAGATCGTGTAACAGTGTCCGTGATTTGTGATTCCGCGTCTCGTCGAGGAAACATTAATTATCTCGGTTACGTGGTTACGTTGTGTCAAGGTTTCGATTTGGAAGGAACTGCAGTTCACAATGCGTAAAGTGGCCCGAAGGAAAAACATGTAAGAAAATAATGGACCGTCGTTGTTTCTGCGATCGGGCCATCGGGCTCCTTTTAGTTTTATGTCGCGCTGTTGTCGCGTTGCCCTTTTCGTTCTTCAAATTAAAGAGAACGTGCGCGTGAGGTAGCGTAAAAGCATACTTCAACGTACTTCCATAAAAGTAATTGATTTCATCTGTTTTTGCGGTGTTTTGTTGCACGCTTTTGTTCATGTCGACTCTGTTGCCGCTCTTATGTCTACCTGCACTCTTTAAATTAAAGGGGATGTGTGCTGAATGCGTGTCACCTTTCTTGCACCGACTTTCCGTCTCCCTTTTCAATTAAATCACGTATAGAAGGGTCAGTCGCGCTGATGGAAGATTTAGAAACAAATTATTTTTCGACGTTACCATCGATTATACAGAAGTAAATAAAACAATATCGTACTTATTTTTACATATAATGGACGTATATTTATTCACAGCGAAATAAAGGAGAAACAAAAAAAGATACTCTATCTTACAGTGCAAGTGGTATCGTTATGATAGAACTATAATTACAGAGAATATTATATATACACTTTACATATATATATATATATATATATATATATGTTACATAATATGTAATGTTAAAAATAATATCTCGGAGGAGCTGGGTGAAGAGAAATCGCGTTACCGTAATTCACGAGACTTCGAAATGCATTCGTTTTCCTCTCTTATCAATGTTGTTGTTAAATAGAATGATTAAATTAAATATCGCACGCGTGCCTTCAATGTATCTATATAGTTATATAATTACGCAGAAAAAAATACATATATATATAAGATGGAAAATAATATTAATGCGTTCGGAATACATCTGTACTGAATTGCGTAAAAGCGCGCTTCCATAATCCGCGAGATTTGAAGCAGCGCGTAAATCCTGCAAGGTGAGCGGCACCGGATACACAAGCGCATGTACGCATACACACACGCACGCACAGGTACGTAAACATACACGGAGAGAATTTTCTCTAAAAATTTACCCTGAAATTCATGGTAATCGTAGGGCAACATGGTATTTCAAAGATTTTTATGCAAGTTTCTCTGATTAATTTCTACCACAATAAAAAATATTAATATCTACTACAATAAATATAAAATATATTTGATTAATTTTACTAAAATACATAGTAAAATCTCCATAATTTCAAAATATATTAAAATCTTATGATTCTTTATTGTTTTAAATAAAATAAATGCCAAGTAGCGCTAAACATATAAAATATCTTATATAAATTTTACAATGCAGCATAATACATATTTTTAATCTGACTTATTGTTAGTTGCTCATGATAATTTTACCATGCAGCATGGTAATTTATCGGCTATATTTGATGATTTTCGATTATTTTCATTGTCGGGTGTGTCTAGCTACGTATTATAGATAAACTTGTATAAACAAGAACGAGAAAGAAAGGACCGTAGCTCAGAGGGATGTGCGCTGGGCTCGTGAGCCGAGGATCCGAGTGTTCCGAGTTCGAATCCGACCTCCGACCAAACTAAAAATCGTTTTTATTTGATCGCCACCTCTCGGAATAAGGTGATGGCAACCCACCGAGAGTATCTTGCTTGCCACGTGAATTCTCCTCTTTGGAGATCCCTCAGTTTGGGGGTGTTTAATTAGAATGTTAGCAATCATGCTATACCAAATATACATTTTAAAAAATTTTACATAAAAATATGTAAATTTTACGAAGCGCATTGTAAAATTATTGCCTTGGAACACTTTACAATCTGCTTGGTAATTTTTATTATGTTGTTTATATAATGTCTTTTTCATATTTAAAAAATTTCTTTTATTACCAATAATATTTGACAGATTGTCAAGTTGTCCCAAGCTTATTACCAAACATAGCAAAATTTGTAGTGAATTTTGCGTTAAAATATAACGAAAAATTCTCTCACAGGTACGTAAACATAACGTTACGAATAGCTACCGAAATTTCACGGCGCGAGTAACAGACTTCCGCTCGGCGGAAATGCTCGATGCATCGGCTTCATTCCGGATTCATTCGGAAAATGAATTTTAGATTACGGCGCGAGCTGCATATCCGCGGTTGCACCTGTGCTCTCCGAGGCTCGCGGGCGAAACCGCGCCGCTCGTAATTCGCGACACGGCGCTGCTGCTCATATGTGTTTTAAATAAATAAGTAAATAAATGAACAAACAAAGCACGCGAGAATTGCAAGTTTCGCGTTGATCTGGCGAATGAGAGAGAGAGAGAGAGAGAGAGAGAGATTGCATAGTTTATTAATGCATTTAGCCTACTAATGCATCGCGCTGCCCTCAGGCAACATACTGAAATACAGCGAAATATCGTGCTTTATCAATAAAAGCGGACATTTTAGATGTTCTTCTCATGAAACGTAACGAACGATCTTTGATATTAACAAGAGTACACTTTAATAATTCCATGAATAAAACGCAATAAATGAGTCCAATACGACGCTTTGTCGTCGACTTGCTAACAATAAGATCGAACTTGCTACGCGGCGGAACTTAATTAACCGTTTGTTGAAATAAACGGACAACAATCGCGTCATCAAACGATACGATAAATAATTAGCGGACGATTCCGCAAGCGAGTTTATCCGCTGCACCTATGATGTCGTTTATAAACGACGCGGACGCGTTGCCTCCCCCGCGTCCCTGTGCAAGGTGGTTTATTACGTCCTTCCTTTGTACCATTATGCTCCGCTGCCGCCCATTTGTCTCTGCGCTCTCGTATTATGCGTAAATGTAGTGCATCGCGGATAGACCAAGCTGTCTCTATATTACACGTTTTATCACGGGAATAAACCCGCGACGCGACGCGGCGTTGATTTAACGTGCAAAACTTTTAATATAAATGTGAAACCGAGAAGGGGAACAAAAGGAAGGTGGGACGGGCGCTCACACTGCACCGTCACCGGTGTTTCTTCGTTCTTTTATTTCCGGACGCCCGACATTAATTAACATCCACTTTTCAGCACTCCTTCCTTGCATGCATTTTTACGATTGGAACGGACGTAGGCGCGTGCGCCCGTGTATATGTATATATGCGTTATGTAAATTCAATTTGCGAGATATTTTACGACCGGCGACTTCCAGGAATAGGAATGACGCTAATAGTGACGGTATTATGCGTTCTCCGCGATGCGACGTTTTATTATGGTCGCCGTGACGCTTCACGACAAATTTTTCCTCCCTAATACCATTATTAAACGCGCATTATCATTCAGACGGAATTTCATTAGGTACATAAAATTACTGGCCCCAATTGAAGCGTTATCTAAGCACCCAGTATACCGGGACGCCCGCGTCGTTATTTGCGGCTTATTTACGTCGCAGCTTCTTGAGAACAACATCTTTAAGCATATCGGGTCTAACGCGACGTTCTAATTAGTGGTGTTCCTGCTGTTCTTCTTCAGTGTGCCGTGTTAGGTCATCCTGCTTGGCAATCACTTTATAGAGAGAGCTGTTTTGTGGCTATGTGACTTACTCACCACGGGGCTGCCCTGAAACTAGGAGTCTGTTTGTTAAAAAAAATTTTTTCTAGTGATATTTTCTATAGTGATATCTCGAGAAGAGCAATAATCAGACCAGAGTGGCTTTCCATTGCCTTTTCTGGAAAAACCTTCGCATAAAATCGAGGCACATGCGGAATAAGGGTCGAAATCGGACCTAGGACTTTAAGTCGACCGCTTTTTAGGCACGTGAGAATAGGCGCACGATATTTTCTGCGAAATTTTTTTTTCTTCGTACTATATCGCGAATCGAAATTACGCGGCGTCCGTAAGCGACATGCTGAATTAAATGTACTGTGCGATGCCGAACTTATTCGGTAACATCATAATGCTGCGATAGAGACCACCGCCGCCCGCGCCGCGCCGCACGGGTCGTTGCGGTGTGCCGTGGCCGTGGCGCACGTTTCCGGTCCCTGTGCTGAAGCTGCAAAGCCCATCATCGTCAGCGACGATGGAACCGACCGCGGATCGACGATCACTGCTGACTGCCGCGCCGGCGCGAAAATCGGAAACGGCCCCTCCCGCCGGAGAGGAAACGCTAATTCTGCGATTTGTAACGCGGGTGAAATCGCCGATGCACGATACGCGCCGCAATTATCGTTTCTGCGAAACGTGCAACGGCGCGGCGGAATGCACGCCGGAAGGTTCGCGGTTGTATGTCACCGAGCGAAACAGCCACGCCGCGTCGTTCTCCGACCAAAAACAAGCCAGCTGCAGCGCCGCGCGCCAGCTGCATAATGCAGAGAATTCTTGTAATATTAACTATCCGGATGCCAAACGGCGTCAAGCCAAACGACCTCGGATAAACCCT
Source organism: Leptothorax acervorum (assembly GCA_035220615.1). NCBI lineage: Eukaryota > Metazoa > Arthropoda > Insecta > Hymenoptera > Formicidae > Leptothorax > Leptothorax acervorum. The sequence goes on along the minus strand of JASTWQ010000009.1, from coordinate 1,586,453 downwards.
GAAATATTATTCCGACTTAAACCATCGCCGTGTGCCAAACTGTTCCGAAATCTACGCAACGTTTTACGTTACGTTTCTCATGATCGTTTGTAAAATTAATATAAATGCTGAAAAAATGCTAAATTTTTATCAAATTACACAAAGAAAATAAAAATAATGGAAGAACATCGCAAAGTATTTTGATAGAAATTGAATCGGATTTAAAGAATATAAATGTGTGATGAAAATATTGAAAAACTAAGGAGGGGGGGAAGGGTTACATAGTCTACGGCGCGGCTATTGGATGCAGGAGGAAAGTAACTTACGCGAGTTTACCACAAGCTGAGTCTACAATGGCGGAGGATTATTTTTGGACATTCTATCGTGCCTTCGCGAGCACAAGTAAGCAGCGGCGGCGCGGGCGTAACGAGAAACGCCGTGCTTCGATATTGAAGTTGCTTTTTCTTAGAATGTTTCTCACAGGGCATTAACCCGAAGGAATTCCGACGCACTTTGGAATGCCTCCGAGACGCGGCTTATTAAATTTTCGAACTACTTTTATAGGCGTGCATCCCACCCGTCCCTATCATTTACCGTTTTACCGCGCGATTTTTTTCCTTCGGGGATCGTAGTCCTTAAAGTATTCCAAAGCCGCTGAGATCCGATTAATCCGAGAGAACAATGTGTACCTACAAAAGAAGTGCACATATAATTCATGAAAAGTAGATTTTTAGTGCTCCATCTACTCTACGAGAAGAAAAAAAGCGCTGTTTTTCCACTTTTCGTCAATTCTATGTCCTATATAAGGAAGGCTTTCTGGTGCACCAAATTGCATCGCGAATTGCGCATATTGAAAATCTGATTCTGCCGTGTTCGTCCACGCTTACTTTCGCAAAGGAGCGGAGCGGAGCGTCGCGACGCGTTAATGTCAAACGGGGAAGTCAAATAAAAATCGACGAAAAGGAACGACAGAAGAAATGAGACGAGCACAAACAGCCAGGAACGAAGGGAAAATATTGGAGTGAAATGAGGGAAAATATAAAGCCGTTGGCGAAAAGCTTTAAACGCGAGCGGGTACATGCCGCGCTCCTCCACCGTACGCGCCTCGTAATCGTCTCCGTGAGGAAGCGTTCGTTTCCGGTTTACGAGCCCGCTTCGTCTTTCCCCTTATTTCCACGAGTTTTTCGCGCCTTTACCTGTCGCCCGACCGACACGGTAGATGACACGGGGGATGATAAAAGCATTCGGCGACGTGGAAATGCACGGGAAGATGCGCGGGCGGCCGGGCGCACGAAAAAGCGCGAGAATTATTGCCAGTCGCGCGCCTAATGCTCAAGCCCCTCAAAGCAGCTTAGACAAACGGAATTATCGCGTCCTATATACATATATAATACGACGTGACGTGCGATGACGATCTTTGTGCTATTTTTGTACTCGTACTCTCACAAAAACGACTAGAAATACGAAATTTTTAATACATATTCGCCATCTCTTGCATGTACATCATATTTTTTGTCAAATCACTTCCTAGAGATATACAAAGCGTTCAGAAATTTCTCAATAAAGAGCGTGAAACATTGAGTGTAATTTCAATTATACATTTTACGATAAATTTAATCCTTCTACAGTAAATTAAGGTCTAAAAAACAAATAAAACCAAATATTACTTTTCTTTATAATAGCTATAATTGTAAGTCAATCTAAAATAGAAAAAAATCATAAAATTTCCGTAACTTATTAAAATTCCTTAATTTTGCCAATGAAATTCAGAGATGTGAAAATTTTCCAGAGACGTGAAAAACTTGGTGAAATGCACATCAAAGAGAACACATTAAAGTTTCAAATCCGAAACGATTTCACGTACTAGTGATAAATAAAATTCATTCTAATATTAAATAAATCCAGAAATATGTGATACAATTTTGAAACAGAATAGAAATATTTACGCGTCCATATTGCAGTTATCGCACGAGGTCATTTTCGTTCTGCTGTAGAAAATCGATTTTTACGTAATAAGATTATAAAATCGCTAAATGTGTGAGAAAATAAACAACTTATTTTATCCGTTGTACATACAAGTCGATATCGCGCGTTTACATTAGATTATTTTGGCGGATTTGTCGTTCAAGCAAAGGAACATCGTCACATACAATTCTATTTTTTCCCAAAAGTTTTCCGATTTTCAATCGCTCACGCGATCGCGCAACTATAATTCAGCGATATCGAAAGAAACGGTACTTCTCGCAACTTGACTTCCAGTTGCCTAACGTATTCTGAATAACTCAAAAGATGATTTCAACGAAATATGAATGTATTATTTGTCGGCGGACAGTACTTTTCCGTGTCAAAACTTACCGAAACTCATAACGATCGACTCGGGAATCTCTCCGTTTACCATACCGTCGACGCTTTTCCAACATTGCGTGGAAAGCATTCGTCGCCGCATCGTTCTTCTTCCATTTAATTCGCGCGCCATTTAAAAATCGGCATGATTTCCGCCGGTCTTTAAAGCGACATTATCATCGCCGTCGCGGGGTGCGGCGACGAAGGGAAACGAGAATTTGGCATAATGTATCGCTCGGCCACCGGAGAGATGTATTATTCATCGCTATGACTGCTTATGTCCTTTCTGACTCTCTCTATCCGCCACACCCTCCTTTTTCTTCGTATATTCAAATGCGCCGCTAACTTCGACGCCGCATTCTGCTACTGCTCCAGCACCTCATTCCTCTCACCGCCCGCGCCGTCTTATATTTCTCTTTTCGTGTCATTTTTAAATTTTCATAAAAAGTATATTTGACAATATAAAAACAAATATCCCACCGTATCACACTCATGCAAAATTTCACGTTATATAATCTTTTCCGAACCGCAGCGATTTATATATAGATATCTGAATATCTCAACATTAAGTCAGACGTGCCCGCGTTCGAACATTTGCGAATATTGTTAACTACAACGACAAGAAATACTTTTCTACTGATAAAAGCGATACTTTTATTATTATTTGATAGATAAACGCGATTCACGAAGCATCGAATCGTGTTCGGATAGATGTGTAACTCGCATGTAAAATGGACGAAGCAAAATCTCAGAAGATTCGGGCGCGTTATATACCTCGGTTATGCTTTTCGCAGATTTTATCGAGCGTGCTTCAAGTATTGGACACTGTATTATGTGTCATTGGGCATAATTTAAGAATATTACGATCAGCTCCGTTGAATATCGCTCGCTATCGACGTCGCAACGTCTAGTCTGCTCGATGACAGACAGCCCAGGCGATCGTCTCCGTCTTCGCGTCTCCATTCTACCCAATTCTACCCTACTTCCATCCTTTATGTCCCTCTCCGACATTGACGTGCGACGCAAATGCATTCACGAAAGGCTCGCAGCCGTTCGGCGACGTGTGACGAATCCACGAGAAAGCGCGTTTTTCGGTTCGGGACGGGCGAGGAGGCCGAGGGGAAAAAAATAGAGAAAGATGAAAAATGTAAGGAAAATATCACAAGCACGCACGGCACCTCGAGCGGCTCGAGCCCCTTTTCGCGCTCGCGGTGATTCCTGTGCGGATACGTGGCGGGAATTCGCGCTGATTTTCCGCGAGGCTTGCTCGCTCGGCGTGGAAACGTAGCGCACTTTCCACTGCGACGCTGATATTCTGCGGATATACAACAGCGCTCTTCTTTCGTCGACGCGATGCAATACCACGTTACGTGGGAGGTGTTTTGCAATGACGACGGCGCTTCTGATTCACAGTCGCGGCTTGCGGACGTTTATTAGTCGAGTATTAGAGGCGGGTATACCGTAACGAGAGAGTTGCTGTATAAAGATATATGATATAAATAGCTGTGTCACACGTTATTGGACATTCCACCTATTCGGATATTGATGCTGCTTGACATGCGAGGGAAATAGTTTTTCGAATGGCGAATTCTTTGGGGATATCTCGTCGAGTGCGACAACGCTGCAACGTCAGAAGTAAGGAAATTGTCACGACTTACGCTCGCGTATACAACTTTTATGTCAACGAAAGCGTGGACTTGCAAAATTTACCATGCACTTTGTTATCAGAGCGGCTGGAAACCGTAATTTAAGTTTCCGCCAGATTTTAAAGTGGTTGGACAATCGTCATAACGTTTCAATATTTCAAGTTACCAAGTAGCAAGTCGCAGATTGATATCAGAGTTCGCTTTCAAAAACATTTTAAAAGCCCGCTTTTGTCGATCTAATTTTCCACATTTAACTTTATTGTAAATCTCTTTCAGTCCCTGTACATTTTTAAAAAATTAATGAAAAACATGTCTAGAGAGAGAGAGAGTATAGAAAGTCAAGAGAGAGAGAGAGAGAGAGAGAACATTCCAACGTCAATATAAATAATGTATAAATAAATACATATATATATATATATATATATATATATATATATATATATATGTCTCGTAATTAGCCAGCGTATAGCCTTAAGTTATTTCACAAATAAACTAATTGGAAAGTTTCACCGGAAAAAGTTTTTCAAAGATGTATAACTATATATATGAGATTGTGCAATACATCGAACCATCCACTAACCCGTTCTATTCTTTCTCCGTCTCTTTCTATACCCTCGATTTCCATCTTCGCGCTGTAACTTCGGCACGCGAAGGGAATAGCCGTGCATCTCTCTCTCCCTCTCTTTCCTCTCTCTCACTCTTTTCTCGTCGAGATAAAAAGTTCGGACCAGTCATTGTCAGGAAATAAAATTAACCCGCCCATCCCTCGCGGTTCACTTTGTTTGTGGATTTTAATGTCCGTTAACGTGGATATATTGCAACGGCACGGAGCCTGCTGCAATAATTCAAAGAAAAGCGAAGAGGAAAAAAAAGGGGCAGGAGAAAACGAGAGCTCCTACCAAGATAATGAAAAATATACAGTCCGCGCTTTTATCCAACGCATAAATGCAACCGAGGACGGCCAACTCGCGCGAAATGCGAATCGCCGACGCGACGCGCCGTTCGTGCTTTATCCGAGGATACCCTTAGCCTCCGACATCCCGCGTATTTGCTCCATAATTCGTGCACCTCCTCTGCGGATTTTAATTTACGGAATTTCCAACATGTCGAATAAGCACATAAAACGCACGGCTGGCGTATTATCGCTAGTGTCCACGAGGCATAGTAATAATCACTTTGCAAAAAGTCTTTCGGGAGGTATGCAATTTTGTAACCCGTGCAATATCATTTTTACAAGTACAACTCCGAGTGAGGAAAGTAATTTTTTTTCCGTTTGCGTGAATGTACTTGCTTGCTATGCGATGAAAGTTCATGTCAGGGAAAAAGATTAAAAATTCACAAAACATGTAATAATATGTGTATGTAATATTTTATATTATGGATATAACTCCCGACGAGAAGACGTGATCACAAATAACGTTTCGTAATAAAAAGAGTAAAACGGTCTCACGCTATAATATTGAGAAAAAAACTAAAAGTTTACGGAGAGTCAGATGAAAATGAAAGGGACCTGTAGTTGGATGATTAATAAAAATCTAATGAAATTTATGTACACGTATATACGAACTTCTCGGTTTTTCTATGAACGGTATTCTCATCTGTCTCCGTGTCCAAAGTTGGAAGGGACGACGGGTGCAGTTGTATAAACGAAAAAATTTATCGTTTCATGACATCCTAGACCAAAAGCCCCGTATGTCGACATGCTGGAACTGACACAAAACCGATATATACGGTACGATCCGCTGGCTGGCATTCCGCGTCCATTGCGCACGCCAGACCAGCTTACACCGACTATTATCGACACATGCGGAAAGTTTTATTCGTAATAATTATTACTAATTGAAATATACATGCGCGCGTTCCTCGCAAATGACCCTAAACATATATCAGCAGGCGATCTGGTCGATTAAATCACCTGACATGCATGGCATAAGAACTGCAGATGGAATTTAACGCGCAACCAAAATGCACGATCGGATTATTGCGAAAATTTCAAAGCGTTAATTATAAAGTAAAATAATATTTAGGAAAATATCATATTTCCGAGATTTATAATTAATACTTATTGGTAGATACTTCGAAAAGTTTTTACTAATTTTAAGATATATTTAATGAGAGGCGAAATTTCTCAACTGTGTAATAACAGAGCTCCGAAATTATAAATTAATATATCTCTAAATTCTGACTTAGGATACGTTTCACATGTGATTCTCAAATATCGTACGTTTGCCATGCAACTGACACGGCGTGATACTTATACATTAAATACACGCAATTAAAATAATGCACACTAATAGCCACGGATTACCCAACGTTTTGTGCATACGAAAAGAAAATGATGTAATGTGTATGAAAAAAAGTCTGCGACATCTACAAAGTATTATAATAATCCTAGTTCGTCGAGAGAGGCTTAAGGGTGTTTTAGGAAAATAATATTATTGTAATTTGAAAGGCGACACTACTTTGCTGCGTCCCTTTATGGAGATTAAAGCTTTTGTGAAAATGACAACAAACAGCATCTTAAAAGAGGCAAAGAGGATCTGAAAAATGGCGCACCATGGATCTGTAATATATTTAAAACATGTTCAGGACGAAATATAAGAATAAATAATCGCGATATCGATATAGTAATACAGAATATTAATGATTCATGTTCGTTTAATTTTATTTTAAATGATGTCTCGTGTTGTAATTAATATTATGCTCGATGTATTCATAATTAGGAAAATTGCTTGTGCAGTTGGATTATTCCGGTCTAAGTGATTATTAGTTTCCATAATTTTCTTTGACGAGATAATTCCAGGATTATGGCGCACGTTCGCAATTAACGCTAAATTAATTGCAAATGGTTGATTACATAATGAATGTATAATATAGATCTGCTTCAATTTTCCGCGGCAAAGCTTTATTCGAAAATCAATGGTTTTTCGAGGATAGAAAAATCGATCGAAACTTCATTGTACGATTTGTTCTCGAAATATTATTCGCGTGTGTTGGAACAAACTCTATAACCGCATGCACTGTGAAACCGACTGGATGCTTTTCGCATGACAAAGAATTGAGAATCGCACTAGGCTCACAATCAGTCGAAAGGAGATCGATACCGTCTTAACGAGCAGCCGGAAACTCGCAATTTGCCCCGGAAAGGCACGGCAATATTTTCACGTGGACAAATAAACGATTTGTTTCAGGCGGCGTCGTGGAAGTATATTTCCGCTGCTCGCTCGCGGCAGAAATCTTTTTGTCCGTAAATCCGCTCCTATCATCCGTAGCTACAAGCAAGATTAAAGGTTGTTCCGCGAGAAAAAAAACCGATAAAGCAAAAGTATGATAACAGTAAAGAAAGAGAGTGCAAAGCAGGCGCATTGGTCAGAGAATGGTACTAAAAAGAAACTCTAAGTAATTCATCCTTTTTAGTAAATTAAAGTGTTACTTTTATGCACGTCTCTTTCGAACTCTAATGATTTCAAAATTTAAATTTCCTAACATTGGTTTTACATGAGAAGTGAGGAATGATATTAGAGAGATTCAACAAAAATCTAATATATTATTCTTTAGGATCACAAGAAGCTAAGGTCTACAATTATGCTTGGTTGTTCTCCTATTTTATATATAGACATACGAGAGAGATCTCTCAACCTGTCGATGAAAAAAAAGTTAGCTGCTCATTGCCGGGAAATAAAATGAATCGCGTTTCCTTCCATCCCTGTCCGTAAATTAGGTTTGCGTAAACAGGAAAGGACCGAAATGCAGAAGCCGCGCTGGGATTAAACCCTTGATAAGCAGGAAAATTCGTTTCGTCGTCAGCAAGGCCGTGATCCACTTAACTCGTTGTTCATGCCACGGTAAATATCGCAAAATGTTCTCATAACGGCCGCGGCGAAGAATTTTTATAGTAGTTGTTTGAGACGTAAGCAAGCCTTCTTGTTTGGCAAGAGACTGAAAGAAAAAGATAGGTACTTTCTCGTACCTAATAGTCCGTCCGTATAATCGTCTCGTCGATTAATTTCGGTAATTCTCTTCGCAGTTACGGCCCGACGATCTTGAGTTAAGGTCTCTAGCAGTCAGCGCATATTTATATGTAAATTAAGTTGTATTTGCAGTCATGCATGCCCAGGCTTAATTCATCCAATCCGAGTTGTCACGAAACAGGCTGGGAAGGCACGGGGAAACGCCGCGCGCGATAATCAAGCGGGATCATTCGCCTTGCTTCATGCACGCGCATTCTCGACGCGGACGTGGGAGGGTGAAAAAGTTACACGAGCGCCGAGATTAGTATCTCCCACTTGCTCGTGTATCGACCCGCGAAATTGCAAGTACCTTCCCTCTTCCCACTCGCGATGTATGTACGCTTCGTTTCCCCCAACTTCCCGCTGCTATTCTTCTTATCCCCTTTCTTTCTTGTTTCCTTCCTTCGTAATTCTTTTTCCCACTGGCTATCCGAAGAAAAATGCATTGGTTTTACCGAAGTATAAAGATTCAAGAGAGCGCGAAAATTCGAGCGTGCGGTTTATTAACGGTCAGGATTTGGCAGTGTTCGAAGCTCTCATCTTCAATGGAGTATTAGCTTACATAAAATTACATAAGACCTCGATCCCATAAGAATGGAAATAGTTGGATGAGAGATAAAAACGCACAAACAATTTGTACTTGTTGAAGAACATTAATAATATCGAAAAATTTTTAAACTTTGGATAAAAAAGTGACATTATTATAAATCGTGCGCTATTTCAATATCGTTTTAAAATATCTAACAAACTATTTCCCAATAGCCAATTATTTGACAAATTTAATTACCTAACAAACTATTTTTTCCCAAACATTTGACATGCTATAACTTGCAAATAACTGTGGTAAACTCATCGTAAAGTTTCTACTTCACATATCGATTCCTATTGGTATCGCCTTCTATAGAATGTCTTTTCGACATTTGTCGTTCACCTGACGATAAACAATAAACACTATTGCGCCAAGACGTTGTCAGGTTAGTGACAATCGTGAGGCACGCGTTGCTATATTCTTAATCCCTTTCTCTCCCTCTCTGCAATGCATTCCGGTTGCGTTCCGCCCGCCCGCCAGTCAGTCAGTAAGTCCCTGGGATTCCAATCTTGCGGAAACCAAAGGCAGAGCCCTGCCAGGTAGGCAGGTAGACAGGAGTCGTGACGTCACACGTCACACGTCACACGTCACACGTCACAGACAGAAAACCGAGAGGACGGAGAAATTTCGGCGTAAACTCTTGGGTTACGCGAGTTCTCGACTCGATCTCTCGCGGTTATGTTAATGGAATTAAGAGCGAAAAGGAGAGAGGAGGGAGAGACGGGGAAGAGAGAGAGAGAGAGAGAGAGAGAGAGAGAGAGAGAGAGAGAGAGAGAGAGAGAGAGAGAGAGAGAGAGAGAGAGAGAGAGAGAGAGAGAGAGCACGGAAGACAGCGAGATCGAAATCTACCTCCGATGAGAACTCTCATCCGATTTGCGGCCACGTCGTCTTCCTGGCGGCGCAACTTCCTAATTATTACCGTCTCGCTAAGAAACTTTTATATCGTCGTCATACTGACGTATATTAGGGCTTGCTCTCGTAACGTTAACCCGTCAAGACGCTAATTTGACGCGTGCGCGCGCGCAATTCACCGGCGTCGAATTCAGGGTAATTAGCGCGCATGTTACAACGAGGCAATCCGGAAGTTAATTTACTCAAAATATTCATCAAACATCGCATATACGTTATACATACATATGCATCACTGCAAATCTGTTTTTAAATATTTTTTCATTCATAAAGATATTTTTATTCATTAGCGAGTAAAATTGGCGTGGCTAATTTCGTATAAAAATATAGAACAAAATCAGAGCAAAGCTTTTCAAGTCACAACGCATATTTTAAAAAATATTTCCACTTCATTCACTATAAAGCTCCAATTATACTAATCAGATAAGAGTCTGTTTTGCGACTATAACACGCCATTAATTTAAAATACCGCACGCCAGTCATCAATTTCCTTGCAAAAGAAAAAAATCAAAAGTTTGAAACTGCGCAATTCGTTCTCTTTTTCTTACTAAATCAGATCTAGTGTCGCCTAAGCGTGATTTTACAAGCCTGCTCTCGCGAAACAAGCCGATCGCGTGATTCGCACCATCGTATCGTGGATTACCAAACTCGGACCATTATGTAATCTGGACGAATCGCACGCGATAAACACTTCACGAAAATAACTAATTTTGTATCGCCAGAAGTTCAGAAGCTTTCACCTCGCTTAGCGACAAGCTCGATGTTTGGATGTACCCGAAGACAATTTCGAGGGTGACACAAGTGCTCCATGGCGAACCCTGGACAACCTTACGACCTTTAGAGACGGACATACTCGCACACATATATAATGAGGGGAGGGAGACGAGAGAGGGAGAGAGAGAGAGAGAGACCCTTTTGCTCGCAAACCACGAGCGTAAGGGCGGTTAATCGCACTTAACCCCGCCGACGCGATCTTGCCTAAAGCATACAAGGGGCGTCCGTGGAAAAGGAGCTTAGGACCGTTATTTCCGGCTTTTCTGCGAGCTTCCTGAAAACGCGAGATAACATAATTCGCCGCGGGTTTGCTGAGCGATATCATGGACGGCGTTTCGTTGTTAATATTACACGTGGAGTACATGGAAGCGCGTAATTAGGTATATTGCGTAACAATAGCATAGAGACGATGTACCACATGTGCGCAATTATGATTGTACATGATATATGTGTAATAAAGAGAGTTGTCTTCGTCTTTGAGGTCGGTTCCGACAATGTCGGTCATTTTAATTTATGACCCTCTATAAGTTCTAATTCTAAAAATAGACAGAGTTAGCTTAAACTAAAACTTCTCTAATAAACGAGAATAACTGAAAATAAAGTTAATTATTTTCAATTATTATTACGAATTGACGATACTTAAATTAATATTATTTCATGTGGCAGGCACGATGTACGACGAGTGAGCATTAGACGGGAAATAATAGTTGGCAAGTAACGGCGGCAGATGTTGTTAATGTTTGCACTACGGTGGACCGTCTTTAACAAATTCCTCCCGAAGAGAGGAAAATCGGATTGCCGCATCTCTCGATTCGAGAGCGCGGCGAGGAATCTTGTCAGGGTCAGAGGTTATCAGTGAAGGGCTGCGTGATGCAGTTTGTATGCGCTCCTCGGAACGGCACCCAAGGGATACGTGACCCTCAGAGCCCGGCATCTCCGAGGGCTTTGTCGTCCAATGGAAATTCTCGATAGCCGGTCACGCACAGAAGAGAGAAATAAAATAAAAGAATGGAACAGGCGGGAAATAACATAAAAGCGATGCGCTTACGCGGATGTAACGTAACAACATATTCGTGATATGTAAAGCTATTCTTCTTGTATACGGAACGAGATGCACGTAGTCCGCATATACTGCAAAATAAAGTGGGTACATTATACATACATATACATATATGTATATATGTATACATATCACACCCTATTTATACGCATCGCGCACCACAGATTGTATAAAACAGGTAACAATAGCGGTCGCGTTTGCTCTTCAAGTAAACTATGAGGCTATTCTATAACTTTCCGCGTTACAGCCGCGCTAAGGAAGTTCGCGTCACGCTATAATGCCCATTATGGCAACGTCATAAAGACAATACGCTGCTGCTTATGCATTTCTGCATAATGCAGTTAGAGAAATTTTTCAGTGGTTCAATACGACAATGCGATTATTTGAAAAAAAAAGAAAGAGAGGGAAATTCCGCGCGCTATAGATACATTATATGAATAGGTATTTATATATACTTGCATTTCTATTTTTTGGCTGCTCACATATATGCTTTTTTCGATATGGTTATATTCAATCTAAAATTGCATTATGCCGCGCCGATACCTCTCAACGCGGAATTGCGATGCCGTGTAAGTGAGCTGTGTACGATCGCTCGTATCCACTGCAAACAGCAAACGTATGGGAGTTTCCTTTAGCCCCGCGGCATCTCGCATCTCGTCAAATATTGAAGACTACTGATTCGGAAACCGAAGAAGCTGCAGGGGCGAAGAAGTATCGGCGGAGGGAAAGCAACGCGCGCGTGCGCGTCTCCGTGGCGCGTGAAAACGTTTAGATGCAACAAATCCTGCAGAATAGCGCCTCCTTCGAAACACAAACAAACGCATCTGAAAATCCTTGCAAGGATTACTCTGTTACTGGCCTGCAAATTATGTTCGTTTATGTTCGTGTTTCCGATTCACGAATTCTATATAATTATAATATTACATTTAAAATTTACAAAATTTGAAATAAAATATATGAAAGATTTATGTTTCTTTCTTAATGAGTGATCTTAAAAAGATAAGTTTTATCTTTTAAATAATTATGTATGTAATGCATTGTTGTAATAAAATTTTAGGAATATTTGTTATAAGTATATATATGCCTTTCAAGTTTGTGTCTATGTGTAGGTATCTGTAAAGAATCAATATCGTATATTTAATCATATTTTCGCAATATCAATTAAACTAAATATACTCTATACCTGACAATTTCTTCGAGTTAAATAGTTAACAGAATATAATACATTTCTTCCGCTAGTAATGATTAACAGAATTATCAATTTAAATCGACTTTAACTAGCAATATTTTTAATCGTCATTCCGATATGACATTAGTTGGAAAAACTACGTGCCGACTTGAATCTGACAAACCAAGTCGGCACGCAGTTTTTCCAACTAATGTCATATCGGAATGACGATTAAAAATATTGCCAATTAAAGTCGATTTAAATTTATAATTCTGTTAAATAATTAAATTCAATTCTTTCATTCTTTAAATATTTTAATTTGAAAGACACTAATTCTCTTTTAGCGTTTTCAAACCCAGATTCAGATTTAACTATCGATTTAAAGGACGTATTAACGTATTAAATTAATTGTTAATTGAATTGATGCTTTTCGACAAAAATTTATTTTAAGCGATTCAGGAATTGATTAAATCTACGACGAATAAATAAAATGCTAAACAAATTCGACAGTTAAAGATTAGTTTACAAAGTAAAAACTATGTAAATTCATAACCAATATATATGTCTTCGTTATAACCGAGACCATCGCGAGAGAAGCATCTCAGACATTTTCGTCGTACGCAAGTTGTCGGAGTCGGAGAGAATGTTAGTTTCCCCGATTTTCCTTGCGGCACGGGGTTATCCGGATCTGCTTTCAGTTCTTGCCACTTATCGTGCCAAAAGCTATCCTCGAGCCATTTTTCCCTCTATCCCTCGATTTACCTCCCTCCTCACGTCTCTCTACGGCCGTTCTTTCCTTCATCTATCTATGTCTCTCACACTCACCTCGTAATCTCGATAAAAATGCGCGAAAAATCGTGCGATCGCACGCGATTGTCAAACGAAAGCATTGTTTACCGCTGAGTCTAACAAGAAGATTTGAGCGCAAACTGTAAAAATGTTATACAGTACCTATCATGAGAATGAAAATTGTGAATTGTCGCCGCGGATTGCGGACGGATAACGGGAAAAGATCACGGACGTGAAGCGAAGGTAAACGGAGGTTAAACCCGATTTCCGTGTTGGCACGATGGCGGTCGCCAATAATTGTGCGCTATTACGGAGACTACTATTTTTCCGAGTCAACGAAACGACACGGCCTTGTTCCGTAATGCCTCGGCAACGACAACGACGGAATTTCTTTTAAGCGGTTCGCTGCAACACGATGTATTAATTCGTTCTTTATACGAGATTTCATTTCTCTGACCTTTGTCTACCCGCTACCGGGATAACTTAAAAAAATTCATATATCATCTGCGCTATACCAAGGAAATAAGAGAGGACGATTAGCCCTGTCGCGTCGTGACATTTATTACCGATGGCCAGCGATCACGCGCAACGATGTGCAATTAATTTGCAGGTATTTGTGACAAATTTACGGATGGATAGAGATGCAAATGAAAATTTCGCTCGTGCGCAAATGAAGCCGTCACGAAACGACGAGAGAGACCGTCAAAGTCGTTTTATTAAACGGATCAGAGATGCGCGCCGGACGATGGAACAATCGATACTCGGCTGCATAGGTACTACTTTTTGCTATTGTAAAACGAATCTACCTGTTCCGAAGCAATCGTTACCGGCAATAAGTCCACTCGTTATCGGGTACGAGGGCCGCTATGTCGTCGATTGCGCTGAGAGGCGGTATTACCATAAGGCAGTGAGATTCATTGTCCCGAGCGTTTTTCTGTCCTATTAAGCGATTTCGTATCCGGTCCGGGGGCCCGTTCGCCGTCATTCGGCGGCTTCTTCATCGCGTACAAGAGAATTCCATTAGTCGCCATCCACGCTGTACAGCACTTACGATTATGTAGAAAATGAGTCCCTCCCCCTCTCCCTCCCTCCACTCAATCCGGCGTTCTTCGCCATCCTTCATTTTTCCTCTCTCCTGCGGAAGAGAGGATGTATCAATAATGCACGAAGCTTATATATTCCCATTACCCGAGAAAAAAGGTCAATTCCGCCTTGGTCGGATCTGTCGATAAAATTATTGCAACGTGATGTGCAATACATTTCAGAAGTTCAAGTTCTTTAAAACTTTCCGTAAAGATAATCTTTGATGTAAAAAAGATAAAATAAATAAACTAAACTAGACACACACACACACATACACTAATCACTTATGCATGAAGATATAATCCAAGTAGCGATAATCTAATCAGGATATTCACGATGCAAGAGGCGCGTTGCTCTCCTCGCAATTAATTACGTCACACGCGTCAATCAAGCGCTCGCGGAAACGTCCAAAGTTTCGATTTCAGTTAGGCGAGTCATATGCTAGCCGTCCGTCTCTCGAGATAAATGATATTGAACAGTTTTACGGAACTTGCCCCCCCCCCCCCCCCCCCTCAGCCGATTTCTTTTGCGGAGAGAGTTTTCGAAGAGTAAGTTAAATTGCCCGTCCGTGAAAACTGTCTAGCCAGTGTGTCCGTCGAAACTATAAACAACAATAAATAACTATAAACGGGAGACGCATACGTGTTCCCAGCGCGGGAGCGTTTTACGATCCTGCATGGAAAATCTTTTACCGGTTAAGCTAGACGGGCTGCGCAAACCCGTACCTCTTCCACTCGTCGTTTCACTCTATTGTCCGATATTTCAGGTACACGACGGAAAGGTACGGATTATAGATTGTAAATGTTACGCGGATTTATTTGTCGTTCCACCGTAAGATTCGACGCCGTGAAACGGGGTATTGTAAACGGGAGCAACCGGTAAAAGGAACTTCTATGGCACATTTGTCTTTCAGCCACTCGGATTTATACGAGCACTCCGTACATAATATGTATAACGAAAACAAATTTCCTTTTCTCGCAAATTCTTTCTCAATCGTTTCTTTTTCTCCTATCAATTCCCTAAATAGCTCTATCATTTCTGAAGTAATTCCACTAATTACAAAAAGTTACATTTACGCGGAGAATATTACCGCCTCGGTTTATGCAAACGTGATAGCGGAAGATTAGAATTAACGAGTTTGAGACGTGGAACATACCTAATCGCAATCTTCCAAGAGATCAGTTCCGCGAGATAAACGTGGCTGATAAGGGAGAAGTCTCACGAATACGGTTTTTAATTCACGGCGCGGCGACGCTGGCGGCCAATTGGGCGAAATCGTACCGCCAATTTCGGTTATCTGGTCGCTGCAGAGTGCAGACTGCGAGCTCTCCGGGATCGTATAATGGGACCCGTGTTTTCTTACGTTGTAACGTACAAAATGCTGAATCGCTACTGGCAGATTGCTTATCGCGCTGATGAGGCGAACAGACCGAACGCCGGAAAAATGGGAAAAATTTCGCGAGTGCCTGGATTGGCTTGAAATAAATTTCCGATCTATCGAATCAGATGTAGGGTAAATGCGCTGGCAAATAGCCGGTTAATCATTGAAAAAGCCAAATAAATATCACAGTAGCGTTATAAAATGTCATATACATAATATACATATATCTGAATAAATGTATATAAACTCTTTTGTAAGTTTTTTTTACATAAAACGTTCAGATATACCTAATTCGCATAAATGTACCGCATTCAAGAGACATATAGAGACGTACTATATGTGTCTTGCGGTACATTCGTTGCTTTTTATCACAAATGTAATATCGAAAAATGGGCTTGCAGATTCTCTTTGTATGCGCAGGTCTCACAGCAACGCCTCTGATCGTAACGCAAACAACAATCAAAAAGCAACATTGATCGATCACTTTGGGAAAAAACAATTTTGCAAACATTTACACGGCGCAGAGCCGGGTATCCTCTGTTCTTCGTTAACGAGACACACCTATATTTCGCAAGCGCGATACGGATTTGGTAGCCCACGCGCGATTTTCAGTCCCTCTTTCGCTCGTAATACTTGCACAACGGTACACGAAAAAAGGGGGGAAACGCCGCAGGGGGGAAAAAAGGGAAACACGGAGGGCTATACGTCCCTGCAGACTCGACACAATGAGACACGCACAATGCGACGTCGATCGTGCAGGGGGTGCGTAAAGGCCGTGAAGGGCGAACGACGGGCTGTGAAAAACGAGAAGAAGGGTGCGCACCCTCCTCATCCTCGAAATCCGCGCGACGACGTTCCGCAATCCGCGTATGTTTTCGACGAGGCTTGACCCGCGCGCGCGACTCGCTTCTCTCGTGCGCGGAGCGCTAATAAATAATAACGGTGGTTAAGGGAGGCACTTTCCGAGTGCGCCTCTATACTAATGGGATACGAAGGGATTACGAGGAGCCGAGTAGAAAAGAGAGAGGCATTTCGTGCACTCAACAACGAACTCTCGAAATACCTTAAATCGATATCACGTTGAAATTATTGAACAAACATTGCATTAATTGAAGAGCGGAGCTCGAACTATAACAGAATGCCGAAACGATATTCTGGGATTACAAGACACTTTAAAAAAGACACTTCAATATATATTCAGACCTGTGGAAACTGATTCTCCTTTATGCCAATATGGTAACGCGTTACTGTCATCTTATCGAAATTGATCGGAAATACTTCAGAAAGCTTCAAAAAATATTTGTATATCTCTATAGCTGCTTTTACAAATTTACATGTACAATTTTATCATCGAATTTTCGTTAGAAGAGATTCAAGACTATGGTCAAATTTGTGATGCATTTCAAAAATAAGATTTTTAAAAGACACGAAGGAGAGATAAAAGTACGCGCTAACGTTCGTCAATGTGAAAACGTTGTGAATATGCATGAAACATTTTTTCTCTTTAAGATAAAAACTCCTACTTCATGAACAGTAATGTCATATACAAAATAAATTGTAAGGACTGCGATGCCTCTTACGTGGGACAAACGAAGAGGCAGCTGCAGACTAGATTGAAAGAACATGTGAACAACATAAAATTGGATAAGTCTAAACATTCAGTGGTTTCAGAGCATATAGTGAAATATAAGCATTCATTTGACTGGGAGAACACTCGTATTCTGGACTTGTCAGAACAGAATTATCGGAAAAGAATAATTTCTGAAATGATACATATCAAAGAACAATCGAACGGAATAAATTTAAAAAAGGACACTGAATCTTTGGAGGAAATCTATTTTGATGTTTTGAACGAGCTCTCCACCACATTCAGTTATAAACAATGATATCGGTTGTCATGCCCTTTCAACACGAATTTTCGCGCATTTGTCCGTAAATCTTCGCACTGATCAGACACAACCACGATGACAAAGATTGTAACATTCTTCGTTGTACCTGCAGCTTATGTGAGTCTCTTTTTATCTTTGAACTCTTTCACAGTTACTTACGGGGGTGGTTTCCTCTTTTTCTGTTAGTGGTCACTAAGTTGGATGTACTACGGGAAATTATTAATTAGACACACATGGGCGCGTTACGGCGAGGATTGTGGGAACAGAACATCGTGAAGTCGTGGGATGTTTCGATTTAACAGGCGTTCGCTTCGACGTAATCATCATATTTTTAATCATTGACTCATGGTTGACCACGGACCATGGAGACTACCGTTTTTGACTTTACAAGTGAGAATTGAGTCGGTTTTATTATTTAATTGTTACAGATATGTTCTGAGGAAGGCCAAGTAAGGCCGAAACGTAAATATTAATATTATATTGCGATGCTATTGTAAACATTTATAATTTTCAAATAAGAACCATTATTGCTTGAATTTTGGCCGTTTTCTATTGTTTAATCATTTTCTCTTTTCATTTAGAGTATTATGTTCGACGTTCAATTCGACTTGTACTTTTAAATAAGCCGTCTAAATCCCGGTCCACCGCGCTGCCGTTATCCACCGCGTTATTATGACAGCGACCTATGCCCTCCCTCGCATGCTGATAACGAGGTCTTTCGTGGTCTTAACACGACGTCACTGGATCGATAATACCCTCCCCTATCGACTATTCCGCGAGCCTGCCGGTGCATTCCACCGGAAATGACTGCTCCTCGTGCGTGTTCCGGCATTCAGGCAGCCGCGAATGCTGGAAGATTTATCGTGTATTCTCGTGCTGCGATCTCGTTGCCGAACTGGTTAGGCCACGGATCTACGAGCGACCGTTCACGAGCCTCAACCACACCGTAAAGTGCAACGCTGCACCCTCCGGTCACGCTTCATCGAAGCTCCAACAATGGGGATTATATTGTTAATTAAAGGGAATCCATTGCTGGATCAAATGATAGCCGTTGTTCCTTTCGCACGTAACATGCTACCGAATTATACAGAGCAATCATAAATTCCCTCTCCGCATATGACGAGATACATTCCCTAATCAATCCCAAGCCGATTCTTCCTTAAAAAAAATATCGCCATTTCAAATAACTCGCAGAGAGTACCTATATCGTGTTAACATTATCAACTCAATACCAAAATTTTTATTCCGTTTTACATCCCGTCCGCGATAATTTTGCGGTAAAAGGAAGAATAGAATTATCCGTGTATTCTATGATTATGTAAATTAATTATTAACGCTAATTATAGTGTAAATTAATGCATGACCGGCATAAATGCCGTAACGATTTTCGATAGACGGAACTTCCGGAAAGCGCAGAGCATTTTAATAAAGATTCGACACACAGACAAGAAGGTAAATTAGATAAGTTATAGAGAGGCTGCTGGGCGAGAGAATAAAACAATTCCAAGTGGTGTCTGTGTTCGGCGTGGCGTCTATTCTTATGCTACTCGTCTTAAATTCAGTGCAAGATGAGCTTCTTTCGAACTTCCAGTTCTTACGACTGATTAACAAACCTACCGAAGCTGAGCCTGCAGACGCGAAAGATAAAAGCCGATACTTAAATCAGGTTATTCCGCCATCCAAATACGATTCTTTATTCTCACATGTTGTTTAAATTATTATTTTTATCGATTATATCATATTTTCTAATATATTATCACATACTTAATTCTCTCTCTCATTGATATTATATAATATTAACAATTTCTAATGAAATACAATCAGATCAATGTTATTTATTCACTACAATTTGCAAAAAGCATTTATTTTTTATTCTCTGATATTAAATATTTAAGAAATTAAATATCAATTTCAAAAATTTTTAAAAATAAAATTAATTTGAAATTAAATAAAAATACCTAATCCAATACCTAATATTTTTTCTTACCAAAATTATCCAGTTTTCAATCTAGAAAAGTTGCTTATAATTTATAAATATGGTACTAATGTTGTGACGTCACAGTGAAAAGATCGCATCTACGTTTATAAAGAAAAATCTGTAATTAATATTAAAATCGGGCATTCTTTCTTTCTCTAATGCTTCTTAACGTACGGTACTAACAACCAAATGGTGAAATAAGCATGATCGCTCTCACACGCTTCCTATGTAATGGGGATTCTACGGGTTTCTCTTTCATCCCTCGTTGGCAACCGGCATAAAATGCTGAATTGGCGCCATTCGCGCGTCCAATTTATTATCCGCCACCATCCAACGAGTCTCAATCGCAGGCGGGCTCCTTTCTCTATCAATCGTCGGTCAGATTTTCAAGCTCAAATCCTCCCTCCCTCCCTCCCTCGTAACCTATTCTCCTGTGCCTGCATGTAAGCCCGTGGACTCGACCGGCACCGAATTCCCTCGTATTCCACGGTGATATCGGCGGTGGGAATAGGGTATCTGGGGATCGTTTGTCAATGCGCCAGCATTATGCGATCGTGTGAAATTTATGACCAGGAAAGAAATGTGCTGAATTTTAAACGTGCGTGAATTTATCAGCGACACGCACGATGCCCTCTCGTTTCTGATAAAACGTCCCGCGATTCACGATTTTAATCTTAATGACTCTCTAATGATTATAATGAATAAAAATACCATTAAGAAAAAAAATCAACGATTATTAAAAAGAGCGGTCATTGGCACTTATATTGTAAATTTTTAAAGAAAACATTTAAAAATGTTCTTTTTAAAAGACATTTTTATGTTTCTAATAAATATCTTTAAAGATATAAATTTCTAATTCTCTGCGCAGGCTACTCCGTATATAAAAATATCATGATTATATAAATTCGTGAGTTTCATGTAGCAGTATTAGCTCCCTGGTCACGGAGGATCATCCAAATGTGTTAAGAATCCCGTTGCAGAAGCCGCGCAGCTACGAGGCGTTAGCCACAGCATTCTGCGTAGTAAAAACGGTGAGTTAATATCCGAAAACTCGGGTTTTCTTCCCTAGCAAATCTCCAGTAATGCGAGCTCGTATCCCGCCCCCGAGAGGCCGGGCTTTCGCAAAGCTCCCAGAAACACTAAAAGGAACTCCGTTATTTTCAAAGTTTTCAAAGTTTTAATGCTCGGTCCAGATCTTCCGCCTACGCGCTCGCTCCTCTTCCCTATCCTCCTCTCTTCCCTTCTGGACTTTATAGGTATCTCTTCGGAGAAACGTCGCGAGAGAGCGCGCAAGATAAATAAGGAGTAGAGGAGAGAGGTATGTACACAGAGAGAAAGACACATATAAGAGAGGTGAAGAGACACATCCTCGACGATAATATGTACAAAGTATACCGAATCGCGCCACCGCCACGCCACCACCACGCCACGCGCCATCCGTATTTCTTTCGACTTTCCCCCGAATGCGAGTCTAGAGCGCAATGTCACTTTCGGTAGCGCGGAAACTCATTTTCCGCATCGGCGATCCTCGAGATTGTCGCGATGGGTAGAGCGGAGAACGAGAGAAAGACAGACAGCTAACTACCTTCCCCCGCGCATTCTCGCAACGTGACGACTCCGGCCGTTTTGTGTTACCGGCCGAAGTTCATAAAAATTCATGAAACGAGTTTTTATGCATCGGTCCGAGGTCCATGGCGGAATTTCGACCAACGTTCGCGGTGAGCAAAAGAAAAGAAAGAATGAAAAAATTAGTCGCCCTTAATCGTGGGATTGCAGCGATATTTAAGCTTTTTAAAAAATTTTTCCCTTCACTTATTTATCAAGTCTCTTTTTGCAGAAGAGCAAATTCATGCTGTTCGTGATTTGAATGTTTAGTCTCGCCATATCACGAGTGCTCTATTATTAATATATAATACATATGTGTATATAATAGAGATGGTACAATGGTATTCATAATATCGAAAAATATTATGAAAATGTTACGAGAAATGTATTTGCATCAAAATGGGAGAAAACATATGCAATATAGATTTTCAATGTTCATCATTTGTAATGTGATGTACGAAGATTAATTTTAAAATTTTCATGTAAATAACAATATGTTTCAGGATAATAAAAATTTTTCTATAAAATTGCAGTCCACTAAATAGGTTAGTCGCCCATGACAAAAAGGTTTCTGAAATCGTAAACGTTTAAAAATGCAAAAATTTCGAAATTTACCGCCTTGCAGTGGAAATTGGAATCACTTATCTTAATTCCCAGAAAGATCCGATAAGAAAACAAGAGTGAAGACTAGCCGTTATAAATCGAGATGATAGTCGGTTCCTGGCGTGTGTGCACGTTTATATGTATATAATACATCACGCGTGTTCTGTAAATTCCGGTAATGCCACCAAGGAACCGTTAGTCAAATCGAATCTGATCGTGTTACTTTCGCGACCGCACGACCTCAGGGCGTTGTTACTCTTGTCGCGGATCGCGTCTTATCGATATCTCTGACCCCGATAAATCGAGA
Source organism: Leptothorax acervorum (assembly GCA_035220615.1). Classification (NCBI taxonomy): domain Eukaryota; kingdom Metazoa; phylum Arthropoda; class Insecta; order Hymenoptera; family Formicidae; genus Leptothorax; species Leptothorax acervorum. The sequence goes on along the minus strand of JASTWQ010000009.1, from coordinate 1,564,340 downwards.
ACAAGAATCCCCAGCCTCCTTTCCCGCTCGTCTGCTGAAACTCGCATGCGGCGTACGGGCAGTAAATCTACGCGGAGAACCATAAAAAAAAAGAAATACCTCGAACTCGGAAAATTACTATCGGCATATAGGTACGTGCCTCTTGTTCTTGATTTAATAACGGAGAGAAATATTTTTCAACATTAGCGATATGCATTTGATCAAATTCTCTATGTATTCAAAAATCGACAACTTACTCCCCTTTTGTGAAAATTCGTATTTCTTTTTTTAAAGCCATTATTTCAATTGAGCAAACAAGAGGTACACGTTTCAAGAGCATTACTTAAAGGTATATTAAAACGTAGACAAACGTAAAATTGTAACTCCCGCGAACCACTTTTTTTCATGCGCTGATTTCGCATAAAATTCACATCCATTGCGACACGCCAACGTGCTCAACAAAAAATTAAAATTAATTTTAATTCTCCCTCATCCACTCTAGCCCCCCTAAGTTTTTAATATTCGGTTTGAATGTAGCGAATATTTTTCCACTCATATCCGATACTTTTAATGCATTCGTATGTCGTTTGTCAGATAAATTTCTGCCAAAAACAAGGAAAAATATAGACATCTATATTACCGAGCATCTAATTATTACTTTTCATATCCCATGCTTTTCGTTGAAATGCGCTTTTCCACCGACCAACGCGTAACATCAAAAAACGAAGGGGTATACTAAATGAGATTCCCTCATTACGCACGAATCATTTTGTTTCGTCCAAGTTATTTTCATTCCACGTATACGATTTCATTAAACAGAACGTATATTAATCAACAACAGCATAAGATAAATTCAACATTTATCGCCAAGTATAAAACACGATAATTATTCTTGAATTGTGCAATAATGGTGTTGCAAAGTTAATAAAACATTGTCTGTACTGTGTATACGCGATAACAATCATAAAATTTAGCTTATTTTGGAAAGTTATGTGTCAATCGTTGTTTGGGATAAAACAACAATTACGCGGACGAAAGTACAAGAGAAATCTATTCGTTTTTCTTCTCGAATTGGATGCTTTCAGCGTGCCATTTTGTACCGCGACGTAACAAAATTTCTTGTCGTAAAGTGCCTGTACGTTAAGGTTGGGTGGGCCTGACTTTATAGGTAGCTACATACAGGACTCTTACCCGAGGCAACAAAAGGAAAAAGAGCATCTCTGAAGAAGCAATTAACGAGTTTTTTAATATTTAATCGCCACGCGCGTACGTTGACATAATCAATTTCCTCTTGTAAAAAAAACTAAATTCACATTAAAACAATAGCCGCGAGAATATTATTATTACTAAATATTTACAGATTAAAAAAGATGGGTGATAAAAATTGTTTTATATATATACATAGAGTATTCGTGTGCTTAAATTCGTAATTACGCCATACAATCTGTCATTTGTTATTGATTTGTATAATATTTATTGAAATTGAATGATATCGACTTTGATTGCTCAGCTGATCCTGTATTTTAATTTATTACGTGCAGATGTGACACACACATTTTCATATCTTTTTATATAAATTTCTGTGCCCATAAAACATAACCCTTCTCTTCTCAGGTCCGATACATTTTCATAATATCGGTCTAACTCCGATATATATATATATATATATATATAATTTAAATAAAGAATTCTCAGTTTTCCGTCACGAGAGATTAAATCGCGACGACAATTCTGATATATTTATTGTATTTCAAAATATTTTATTTTGCATACTTTACAAACTTATATACCTATTAAGTTTTTTTTAATAAATGTAGATAAACAATTTATAGTCTGTTTACTTTAAAACAGCGAATCTGTGAGCTATTGTCATTGCATTAGTTTTGCGTTATTAACTTGACACATTCAAAAATCTTATTTACTATATACTTACAAATTTGTGACTTAAAAAATAATTTATCATTCACGAACAATGTGCAACAGCGGAGTTGAGACGCTAACTACATTGAACTGCAAAATGCAGGTAGGTACGTCCAAATTGGACGATCAAAATAATTATATTTAAAAATTTATATTTATTGTGCATATCAAATAATCATAAGCAATTAATTCTATCCAAATAATAAGATAATAAATAATAAGGTATTCACCCCTTGGTTGTGCCGCCATTACCCAATTCCTCTCAGGTCTCCGACTCCTTCTCTTCTCAAATCCTTTCGTTACATTGACACAATAATCACTCGCAAAAACGCGGTTAATTACGATCGCGTGGCACTTTGCACGACACTTATCGCACGCGACAAGCACTTTGCTGCATAGCAACTGAATAATAACGCAAGTCGTCGCAGAAGTTAATGAATCGCGCGGTATGACTATCACTAATTTTAGTAATCGTAAAGAATAATTACGCCTGCAGCTATTATATATTTGTCGCGATTCCAAAAAGTAATATAAAGATATACTAACAATAAGTGACATAGCTACCCCTGTTCGCTCGAGTACCTATCATTGATCAAACGATAAAGCTCAACCGTCAATTGCGTCAACCTTGCGCGAACATCGTGCGAGCGCCAAAAAAAAAAACAAGTATCAAGGCCAAGATCGTGTATGTACCTGTTTAGATGTTACCGCTTCGAAATAAATAAAATTTTATAATGCAAAATTATGTTAAATATTTTCCTCCTTTTGTTCTAAATTGATTGCGATGAATGGATACCTCATTATACGATACATGATTACACGATGGCCCATTATACAATATACATAATTACACGATAGCCGTACCATAATGAATTTAACTGAAAAATAAGTGCTTTTGTGTCTGTCGAAAATCGAGATAATCGAGATGTGTATTAATGCAATAATATTATTACTAACAAATAAGATATATTAATAATAATGTATTAATGTAAATTAATTTGTTATTATTATCTTATGACAACTTTTACGTTCCGAGAGGAGTAAACATATGTGATTATATAATAAATAAAAATGATTCTTGATTTATTACTTCTTGATTCTTTAATTTAATTTATATAAAAAATCAAATTTAATAACCGCAGTAACTATTTATTTTCCTACGTTTATTAAAATCGCACAATTTTATTTCTCTCGAAATATGAAAATTTTTAAGAGTAAAATAACAAATATAAATTATAGTCTGACAAATCCAGTCGGCGCGCAGTTTTCTAATGTTGGAAAAATTAATGTGTGTATCACACATGAAATATTTTCAGGCTACTAAGATCCAAGCTTATAGACCGTATATGGCGTTTATTAATTTAATTTGATTTAATAAATTATAGTTTTCATCAGTTCAGTTCTACATCACCCAAATTGTGAAAATCTATAGGTAACAGATCGATAGTCTCGTAAATTGCGTTTAGTCTGTTAAAGAAAGAATATTATTTCTAATTGTAATAGTAAAGAGAACATAAATTTTCACACGGTAACCATTCTACATCCTCGATATTATGCAACTTCTTTTAATTAAGCGTTTAAAATCAATGTCAATATAATTTTAATTCAGCTTAATTTGAAGAATAACTACTATTATAAAAATATAGAATCTGTTGTGAGAAAAGCCATAAAAGATATAATAGACTTTTTTGTACGTCACAAATAACTTTATCATAAAAATATTTCATTGTAATTGGTTGTATTATCTCATTATCTGGATTTGGACTTGGCGGGGAAAATGTATAATGTTCCAGGGATTTCTATTTATAGAACTTTATGTAATATCGCTACGATGCTATACCGGGAGGCAAGGAAGAATCGGGGCAGGACGGAGGTGGAATAGTAGGAAGCGATGTGGAAGTCACGTAGGCCGCTTTGGTCCGACGATGATGATGGAGGCCGTTGCTGCTGTTGTAGCAGTCGTCGAGACATCGAATTATCGCGAAGTTTCCGACAGTGCCGGAATACGAATGAATATACCGAGAATCGCGTGGTACATCCACGGCGAATGGACATCCAGGCGGAAAATAGTTTGCGAATCCATGAACGGCGGCTCATTTTATTTTATCTCGCAGAAACGTGTCGTTAATCGACCCATAAAACTCTCTCGCGAATATTAATCTTCGACCGCTTCGATGACGAGAGTCAAACGAATACTACAAAGCGCCGATGGGCGTCCAATTCACAATTTCCGATATTGGTTTAATTTTAGAACATCTTATAGGATTTAACTGACCCAAGCCTTTAGAAAGCGCGGTGAAACCTTCACCGCGTTTCTTTACAGAAAATTAAGGGGTACCTAGATCGTGAACTTAAAAAGTATCCAAATAGTATTTCTCGCTCTAGCATCATTTTAAGATTTTAACAAGTTTTATTTATGATTATGATAAAAGCTAAGTAAAGAAAAATGAAATTTTTGATGTAAACAAAAGATCGTTATTTCTCCGAGAATTTGTCAATTCTTATAATAAATATTTTTAATTTCGTAATTTATAATTAAAATTCTTTGTTTAATAAACAAAAACATTGCGAATTAATAGGCATTCGCGACAGTAAATATTTCTGTTTCAAATACGGATATTTTAAGAAATATTATCATACAGAATTTTTTCAGACGAGAAGATTGAATGGCAAAGACGACGCGTGATACACGTATAAGCGTAACATAACACGTCGAGCGACGCGACGTGGCAACGAGTGTATGGAACTCAAAGCGCAGAGGAAACCGCGCGTGGGTGCAACGATTGGATTAATTTATCGCTCGGCAGCGTTATACAGCCTCCCAAGATCCGGAAAGGGAACGATGCATCGCGACGTTTCTACACAGCATGGACTATAAACTATAATATACGAAAAAACGAGAATGAAGCTTCGGAGAAGATAATGGGTCTTTCTATTTGTTAGATTCCATTTTGTATAATAAAATATTGTAATACTGAAGTATTTAAGTGCATTCGTATATAAGCAATAATTCTACGGCTGATATCTTAATGTCACATATAAATATAATTGTAGTTCCATTTACTCAAAAATATATAGTAATTTGAAACAATAAGTAAACTTCCACGATTTTTTCGTATGCACAAACGGGACAACAAAAAAATTTGATATTCCCATATTTCAAATATGTATACATACGTTGAACAAAATTTTTTTTTGCGCTCTGGTATTCTGAAGTTTTCTTGAGACTAGATAACTATTCAAGTATTTACGACTCTATTTAAAGTACTAATTTATATGAATGGCGGACAACGCGCGTTTATTTCGCGAATGTGGAATCACTTGGGATTCCCGACGTACGATGGAAGTTCTCACTCGTCGACACGTTTGCAAATTCCACACGGCACGGGCGCCTTTTCGGTCACTCGCGCTCTCCAGACACTTGTTCGTCATTCTTCCGCGATTCTGCATGCCGCACGTCCGTGCGTGCGCGAGAAACACGCGTTATCGTAATCTGTTTGCCGAGCGTATCGTCGCCCTCCTCGTCCCTTTCGTGCGCTGGCATAACGCAATCTTCGCCTCGTCTTTCCGGTCACGTCGAATTCGAGAGAAAAAAAGGATAGAATTCGAAAACAGCAGACGCGCCTCCATCCATACGGCGCGGGCGCCGGCCGCGGCGTCGCTCGGTGTTACTCGATGCTCCCGAGATTGAAAATTCCGTTTCGTCGTTCGTCTCGTCTTCGTTGTCACCGTCGCGTTTCGACTCAAAACCCGGAAGAAACCATATGCAAGTCACTTTCAGGATCACTACCGCGATTAATCGTAAATTATGATAATTATAAGTACATCGATTCGCTGCTAATTGTGTACCAATAGCGATGTGATTTAAAAATCGACTTTATGCTCAATCATTATATAAAGATTTTCTTTCGATTCTCGTCTGATCACTGATAGCGTTAATAGTTAACTACATGAACAAATCGCTAAATTAATTACAGATTATTATTTCAACAAATCGAACGTCTCGACAGCCAGCGGGAAGTCGGCATTTTCACGAATGTACTTTCGCGGGTACCTATTTAATTGAAAGCCCAGCCGGATGACTTTCGACCGTTATATCATTTGATTACGCATATTAAAGTGACGGATCGACGGCGGTAAACAACGCAACGCGACACAACGACTGCGTGCATACCAGTCGCGACACTGCAGGCTGCTGCTGGCCGATATTACATTTGATCCGATATCGCATTTCATCCAATTACGGGTGCACTCTAATTTACACCTCTCTGTATGTCCACTCGTCGGCAAGCCAACAAAAACCGGCCTTGTGGTGGTCGCGAAATGAACTATCGATTTTGCATTAGTTATATGTATAACGGGATGGCGAAGCTTGCGACGACAGTTTCGCGCTCTGACACGTATGTTTCGGTAAACACAGCAAGATAGATCGGCATCATCGGCATCGACCATTTCCGGCGGCGAGTGCAACAGCGTAATATCAACATCGATCGAACACCTAGCTGACGTTATACACATTAGTAGATTGCACTTAAATAAATTTTAGATACGAGTATTCTCATATTCGCGCGCGCGGAAAAGGCCAATACTATTGTAATCAAGTAATGTCAGCTAATTTGAATTGCCGGTACGACTCGTGCCTGTATACCTGAGAGACGCATTACTCTCTTTTTCAAATTTATTTCATCTCCTCCGCAAAAGTCTGTTTCATTTTATTTCGCATTGGTCGACACTCTCCCGCGAAATATCGCGCAGTCGACGACGCGACGCGACGCGACGCGGCGCGGGCGGGATTGGCGAGTTCCCTGCGAATTAAAGCGCGCTCGATGGCGTGCCAAGTTTAACCGGATGTGCGTGAGCAAACAGAAATAACTATATCGATGCTCGACCAAAACGCAGGGTAGAGCAACGCAGCAGAAGAGTATTATACGGAGAGAGGAGAGAGGGAGAGAGAAAGATAGGAGGCCTGTCAGTGAGATAATATTTATTATCCCGCGGCGTCGTTACCGTCGACGATTATACGCCAGTTAAAATCCGAAATTACGAGGCGGGGCCCTCGATGGAGGAAAACAGGAACTGTATGCTCCCGGTAATGGAATGCGCCAAGTTAAATTGGTGGTGCGAGAGCAACGTGAACGTTTTTCCACGGCGGGACGGGCGGACCGCGCGCGAGAATAAAACCACTCGCTCGCATGCGAAGCGTTTGGCGAAACGGCGCGGCGTGTTTACCGCCCCGATAAATCGATATGTTGATTGGTACGTTGATTAATATGCGGTGCACCAGAATCCGCGGCCTCAACTTCAACACCGAGTTCCCTCTGATGAGTTTCGTGTCGACTTTTCGCTAGGCTCTGTTTAGCGCTTTTAATATTCAGCGTTCAATATCACGATAATAATTTAGATTCACGTATATACGAGTATGTCGAATTTACGTTATTTTACCTCCTCATTGAAAGTTTATTTCTACTAAAAATAAAAGTAACTTGGCTCGAATAACTTCTTCCTATTTTCCGCACATTACTTTTAGAGAAATAAAAATTACCTACAACAATTTTTTATTCTTGCTTTTATCTCACAATCAGTACCATTTGTTAATATAAATAATTGTGGAATTAAAAATCTTTCATACGTTACTCTCTTTTTCATTACTTTTAATGGAGGCCAATGGAAAGTAAATTGTTCCAATACACACATTTCTCCAGAAACTTCCCAAGTTATTCTCTCGCCATTTACTCTTCGAGAAAAACGTATGGTTCTAATTACTTTTTCCTACTCCGCGGAATACCCAACGCGGAATCGTCCTTTCATCGCGCTCGTTTTCTCTTTCATCCCCGGTGAAGGACACGATTTGTAGGTGAATTAAAATTCTCGCGCGATAAGATTGCGCGCGTATTCATCATCGGGCCGCATCGTGAAATCCGTACGGAAAGATGCGTCGCTAAAATGGGGATGAGAGTGCGTCCAATGCTATATATACGTATCCGGGTAGTAAAGAAGAGAAGAAAAAAAGGGCGAAAAAAGGGCGGAAGGGTGGAAACTGGTGGGCGAAACATTTGTCAATGTTGCACCCCTTACCCCGGCCGAGACGAGGAGAGAAGAAAAGAGAGAGCGAGAGAGAGAGAGAGAGAGGAAAAGAAACGTACGACGGTCATATACACGCGAACGGTGTGTACGCGCACACTCCACGTACGGTACAGGGCTTTTCAACGAGGTCCCTTGAAATATGGGATCCGCTGGACAAAGCGGGACCCTCTCACCCTCTCTCTTTCTCTCTCGGTCCCGCGGGACCTCCTGATAACCCTCGAAAGTGAATGTAGTCTGGCGCTCAGGTTCAGGCCTGAGGGAGAGAGAGCAAAACATCGCGTGTGCAGCGCTGCAGCCTCCGGGGAACAGTCAGCAGCGACGTCGACCGGATGTGATATATACCGCGCGTCTGGTTCGCCCGCTATTTTTCCGCGGCAATCGGTTACTTCCATGGGAAATTAACCGCCGTTTCTCGTTTTTCTTTTCGATTCAAGTCGCCGTTGTCGCCGCCACCACCACGGCCATCGCCAGTATGGCCCGATGCGACCGGACTGTGGGCTTCACAATGGCCGCTTTTGTTTCCGGCCATTGTCGATACCTTCCGGTTAAGCTAGCAATCCAGCGGCCGTGGCCGTGCAAATCGGATCCGGGCCTGTGCCAACAATGAACGCTATTTGGCCGCTAATTTAGTACGCGGGTCCCCTGTCGCCAATATCACGGGACCACGGGAGATTGTGTCTAACAATAAGTTTTAACGTTTTAAGCCGCCTTGAGACAATGCGCGATTGAAATCTTGCCACCATTTTATTGATAGTATAAATAAAAGTGTTTATTCATCACTCAAAACGTCGAAATCCGGGAACAAAAATAATCAAATTTAATTAACAACGGACAAATTCTCACATTTAATATCGACGAATTAACCACCGATGCTTCGCAAAGTGTCGTTTTCGTGGAGAGCAACCATCATCGCAAAAGCTTAAAAGAGAACTGAACCACAAAAACTTGTACTGTAAACGATAACATCGCTGCGCATCGCCTATATTACCCGCGTGTGCCTAATTTTGACACCTCGAGATGAGCGATTGAATTTTACAAAATGTGTAAATACGACAGCGCGCGTTGTCAAGCGAGAACATTTCGTGAGTTTTTTTTCTCTTTTAGTTCGTTTCTCTTTCCTTTTCCCCCCATGTTTTTTTCTCTTTCGTTTGCCCCGGGCGAGAAAACGGCGACGTCCAGAGCAGGGGGGAAGAGGGCATGAAAAAGAAGGCAGTTTCTCGTTGCAAGATTTACGACGTCCAAGTATCAGCGAGAGGGCGAACGAACGCAGAGCCTCGAGGAGTTTCCCCAGTCCGAATCGTTGGAAAATCGACGGTGACGCCAGCGACGAGAGTGTCCCCTGTATCTATTTTGCCGTCCATTCGTTCCTTCCTTCCTCCGGCAATAGCGAAGGTCGTTCACAAGCGCGCACGAGGTTAATTTTTAAAGTTCCAGACGAACGAAATGACCAGAGACTCACGTTTCGAGCTCGTGCTCGATTTCACGAGAAACGGGATTATTGATTGTTCGCAATCGCTCGCCCGATTCGAGCTCGAGGAAGCAGAGAGACCGTGAGTTAGCGATTTCAGATAATTCAGAATTCAGATCAAATCAGAACGTAGTCTATATAAGTACCTATGATTTATAAATTATTCTATAACATACATTGGCATCAAGAATGTGCAACTATTAAATGATCAATTAAGCATTATGAAAACTCTCGTTGACGAGAAACCGACTTCAACCTCCAGAAATCTTATATAGTCATGAAATTATCTGATATAATACATACGAATTTTCTTTAGTTATTTTCCCTAAAATGTTCAATGTATAAGTATATGAGCGATTGAATTATAATGTTAAATTGCAAAAACTTATTTAGACATTTTCTGTGCATAAAAATCTTTTAACGCGCGTTAATGACATGTTTTTGATGATGTATCATAATAAGAAGTATTAACCCTTAAACTACACACTACCTGGGTGAGACATAAACTACACACTGGGTCATTTTGACCTAGCGCTACTTTGCGTAATTACCACAAACGGGGGATCGATTCTTTTTGGCTGAAATTAAAAGGGTGCATTCTTGCAACACTCAAAATAAATATGAGATTGTTTGTGAAGGGTTATTAATAAAGCTTTATGGTTCAAAAATTCAAAATGTGTTTATAAACTTCAGAAACAATCTCACATTCATTTTGAGTGTTGCAAGAATGCACCCTTTCAATTTCAGCAAAAAAGAATCGATCCCCCGTTTGTGGTAATTACGACATCTATGTATAATTCAGTGTTATTATTGACGAACAACTGATTAAAAAAATTTCAGAGCATATTCAAACGTTTACTTACACTTCAATTGTTCGAAAGAGGCTCAAAAAGACTTAAAAAAAATCACAAAAAATCACCCCCAATATGCGTAAACTACACACTGGGTCAAAATGACCCGTGATTTTCGGAACGTTCGACGCGGACGGCAGCCAGACGCAGACGGACGCCTGCTAACTCGCAGCGACTGTACCGCCATTTAGAGAGAAGTTAAAACCACCAAGATATGGCGCGACAGGTCCCGATTTCAGCGTTTCAATGGTAGTTAATGCGATACAATTTTTTTTCTGGGTCATTTTGACCCAGGGTGTAGTTTAAGGGATAATCTCATCAAAACCGGAACTGCGGAACTTTACACAGTAAATTTGCAATTATCAGAATATCGGAGCAAAATCTTGTACACCTATGACTACGTTTACACGGCGGCTTATAAGCCGAAGTTATAACTGCCGTATACTATCCAATCCAAAACGTTTCTTCTTTTGATCATAATGATCATTTAAATAAGAGCTTCTTTTGATTTTAAACTACACTTTCTAGTATGTATATATCAAAAGAGATTAATTCAAATGTTTAGAGTATGAAAGAGGCTCATATTTAAGTGATCATATTGATAAAAAGAAGAACAGTTTTGGATCGGATAGTATACGACAGTTATAACTTCGGCTTATAAGCCGCCGTGTATAAACGTAGTCTCTAACATACGGCAGGAGGAATATCAACGTTTGATAAACACGCAGAATTCTCTTTTTGGAGTTACGCGTTTGAGAAGCTCGATATCGTAGCGTGTATCCGTGCCTCGCCTATTCATGCAGTTAGGAGAGAAAATCCACAGCGTATCTGCCGCTAGTCAGCTCACATTTCCGCTTTTCTTCCTCAACGGCTATAACCCCGGTTAATTTTAAAAAGCCCGAGACGAACGAATCGTTCGCCATTCCTCGCGTTTCCACCCCCTCCGTTTTCCCCTCCAACCTTTCCCTGAGGCTCGATTTCACGTTAGAATTATCGATTGTATGCGATCAAGTTTCGTCGACTCGAGAACTCCGACTTACATAGGAAGACGGAAGAAGGAGGCAGAGGCAGGTAAAATGATAGGGATGAAGGAAGAGAGAGAAGTGCCGAGAGTTATAGACGAACGAGCTCGAACACATTTTACAAGACGCGACACAAACTTTATTTACGCAAAACTTGGGTTTTCAATCTTGCTCGAGTCTTCTCTGGTAATGCCGAATATGAATATTGATTATGGCAACAAATATCGATTATATATACGATAGCATCTTTGCAAGAAGAGATTAATTACCACGAATATGTAAAGCGCGCATTAACGGTACCATGTAGGTTTAACGCTTGTGCATTGTTCATGCAGTTGCCACTATTCAATTCTGATATCGTTAGTATGCTCGGCGTGTAACATGAAAGAAATTGCCGTGCAATGAGATCGATTTTTATCATCGGGCCGGATGCTCTTTAAGGAAAAAAAGACGCGTGCTCCGCGGAAAGATAATGCCGAGGACTTCGCTATCAGGATCAAGCGCAACGATGGATTTACGATGCTCGAGTGGTCCTTTACGGTCGAGCTAGCACACTCTGTCTAGGATGTTGAGCCCAGGGGCGAGGATTGTTCAGCTAGTGTCACGAGAAGCGATTTAAGCTCGATCCTAGCCGTGGATTACCGCAAGATCCTTCGACCCGGACCGAAGCGAGTTAGGATTACAGACCCTCGTTTGATGCTAAACTCGATCCACACGCTCGACTCCTACCACCACGCCGGACAATTCCGATTATCCTCGCGCCATTTTGTCGCGGTTCTTCCAGGATCGTTTAGATATACAGCATCGACCACTAATTTGTTAGCATTGAGGAAAACTTAAAGTTTCCACAAAGATAATCTATTAGACCAACGAATTTTTTTTGTATGGTTTTTTCTATATAGATATATTTAAATAATATAAATGGATAAAATAAAAAAATGTGATGTGTGTATAAATTTCTATTTTATTGAAAAATATTAACTTTAACTTATTTTCTTGTTATTCAATGTATGATCTAATATTTTATCTATGTATATTACACTATTTTTTCCTACTTATATTAAATTATTTCTGATTAGAAATTATTTTCTCACATGGCTTATGTGAATCATTTTTATGACCAAAGTTTTCTCAATTTTCTCTAAACCTCCTATATGTAAAAACGTCCTGAGAAAAAAATGATCGTGGCGAATTGAGCCACTTTATATATATAAATGGAATGTCTGCCTTTTCTTTCCCTTCTCACCTCTTCGTGAGAGCACGCAGTAATATTTTATCCATCCACTTTACCTTTTCGAAAGCATGTAATATCGCGGTGCGTCAAAAATAAATCACAGGCATTACGCTTCCACTCCGTATCTGGAATAAGAAAACCAACGAGGAAATTCAGCAATCAAACCTGCAAATCTCCCGGGCAAATATTTTCATTTGTTCGCGAGTGGTGGTCGGAAATTGGGGGTGGTTGAATAATGACTGCGCGGATCAAGCAAACGTGAGGAAAAATAAATATCCGAGAAAGGATGGATTGGAAGAGAGAGAGAGGGGGGGGGGGAGAGGGAGGAAGGAAGAGGAACGAATGGGAAGATTCGAAGCGAGGCAAAAGAGCGTAAAAAATCAGACTTCCATTCGTACGGACAAATGAGGTAGACATATGAAACAGAAGGAGTAAAAAAAGGTAAACTCGCCCGACCATAAATCGCGTAAATTATATAGCAAAATCACGGCTAGAAACAAGAAAGTAAATTATGCCTCAAACACTTTCCCAACTTTAACACATCTCTGCACGTGTAATTACCGTCGAAATTTCCCTTTTATCATTCACCCTTTATTTGTTTCCACGTGAAAAAAACGTGATTTCTACTGTATGATCGTAAAACAATTTATTCTGCCGCCGTAGCAATTAATTAAGTTGCCGCGTCTCCCCAGACGTCGTTGGTGTAATTTAACGAAGGTCCCCAGTGACTGAAAGCTAACTCGCGAGCTAGCAACGAAATTATTGTCGCTCGCACGACGAATTTCATCGGCCGCGTCTAATTGGGAAAACGACGCGACGGGCGACGAATACGGGACTCCGTAAATTGTATCTCAATCGGTTTCCCATATGCATGGCATAAACTGCGGGATTAAACTAAAATTAACACGCAAATAACGAATACCCAATATACCGAAATGCGAAACTTCCCCTAAATCTAATAATGTTAAATGAGTACTGAATTAATAATGCTGAAATATTGTTACATGTGAGAGTGTATCCAACAAATATAGACTTTCTACCTAAAGACCTAAACGGTGATTTTGATCAATCGACGCAGAACAGCCTGCCTAAATTAAAATATTGACGTATTCGTATAACTGATAGTTTTAGAGTTACGGTCGAGAAGAAAGTTATCGACTTCACAACAAAGTCGGCTGCACGGTTCACGCGTTAAGAATTTTTAACGCAGAGAACTTAATAAAGTATTTTTATTGTCGATTTCCTCCCGTAGTACTTACTCAGAGGGCAGAAGAATTTTATCGCGCTCCATGAGAGGAAGAAAGAGCGCATCAGATAATTTAAAGTTGAAGCGGTACATCCCTCCGGTAAGCGCGGAGGCAAACGACTTTATCGGTATGGAAGATTCACCCTCTCATTTGCATCAGAATCGGCTTCGCTATAAATATCCGTAATTCTCGAGATCACAGCCAAGGCGGGTGATTAATTCGGTACACGCGCATCCGCGCAAAGTGCATACGATGCACCCTGACGTATGGTAAATAAGTGCCCCGTTGCGCGTGAGACGTACGTCACGGGGCGCGATGGATCGTAAATTAATTAAAATACTTGGCTTACTTGCGCCGTATCTTGCGGATAAATGCAGAAAAGGTTAAGTGTACCGTGTAACGTTAATTATAAGGAAAGGATGTCTCAAAGTAACGTGCAAACGTTACTTTAAGAAATCCTTTCCTTATAATCCGCAACGTTAAAAGAGAAGCGCACATTTGTTCCGCTACAACGGAATACCGCTTAAAATCGGTTATTATATTCCATGTAAAAAAACGAGATAAGAATAAAATGCACAATAATGGTAAGCATGATTGTCTGTTCTGCGAAACATACGAAACGCGGTACTTTTTAAGTGCTTTCGTAATTATGCAACAAGGTCGGAAGCTACGTTCCGCGGCTTAATTATCGCGAGGGAAACGAGAGAAAAAAGGGTTTTCCCGCAAATGCAAAGGCGCGCCGATGAATCTGTCGAGAAGCGCGGCAACATTGCGGTCGCCACTTTGGAAAAAGAAAGGTAAAACAAAACCACGCGCAAGTAGCAACAGTAGCACGTTATAGAATATAGAGTATTGCAGTGGTCTCCGAACCGTAGATGGAGGTGCCGCCAGCCGCACCCGCATGCCCCCCGGACCCGGAGTCGCATATTTCATTCCACGGTAAGGTCTACGTGGACACCGTTCTTATTGCCGTTGGAGAACCAACAAAATATTGGAAAACTTCTGGAAGAAACTTATTTCGCTGTTTCCTGTGTTCTCCGCGAGAAGAACGGTTCATCAGCAAAGCGCCGCACCGCAAAATCGGCAATATGCGTCGTGCGTCATCCTAAAACGCTACAGCGGAGTGAACTATTCGATCTTACGTTTTCAAAGTAGGTTTTGGAGAGAAAATCAGATCGGGGAAAAAGATTATCGTCTAAAACGATAAGATAAAGAAAAGCTAAGAAGAAACTGATCCGAAATTATAATTATATCTTAAATCAATTTTCTTATATCTTTAAGGCATCTTAAAATGTTCGATCTCGCAACCAAAATAACAATGCTGAAGCAAGCTCGTACCAAGCAAAGTATAAGCTGACAATGAGACATGACATCTACACTGTATGTGTTTCTAACAATAACGATGTAAAATATAATTTAATATAAGTAGAAGACTGATCCTTTACTTGTCATATCAAAATCGTTTATTCGAATTGCGCAAAGAAGTTTATTTTACCATTTATCCTTTTCGCCCGCAAAAATACCGATGGCAGAATTGCTGGAATTCGGAGAAAAAAGAGACGCGTTATTGCAGCCGAACACAAAGCCCCTAGAGCTTTGACTGGAGGTAACTCCGGTCGTAAAACAAATGGTGAATAGGACGATAGTGTTTGGTGGCATGGTGAACAGGAGAGAGAACAGTGTCTGGCCGATGACAACCAAGCTAGAATCGTCAACCTTTCTGGTGTATGGATGGCAAACAGAATTGCCAAGTCGGCGTATGCAGAAGAGCGTAGGTCAAATTGTAATATGTATAGCAAAAAAATAATTTCAATATACGTTAAAAGTAAAAATAGAAGAAATAAAGTAACAGTACATAAAAATAATGACAAAAAGAAAAAGAGAATCGCGATACACATTAATATATGTATAAAATTTTATTCTTTCTAATGTTTTTATGTGCTAAAAATTAAAATAATTTATTAATGTAAGTTTTCATAAAAATGCAAAATGTTATATGAATTAAAGTTCTCCTACAATTCATATAATTCGTAATTTTAATGAAATAAATAATATCTTTCAAATAATATTTATGTGATTTCGTCGTTTATTTCTTAAACTGAAACTTTGTTCATCAGCGATCTTTATTTTTAATCGTTCGTTTAAATTGTTTAAAATTCTCCAAAAATGTAGATGTTTCCTCGTTATCGTTGGAGAAAAATTGAATGCGAGTCGAGCAAAAAGTTTGTAATGAGAAGAACATCCGGCGGTTTTTTCTAGATACCTTGCGAAATCGCATATAAGATTCTATCCCGCAAACCAAATGATAAATATCGTTTCGCCCAGGGATTCTCTGAACTTCTGTCGCACATAAAAACGTTGGCAGCATCACATCTCGCGATAGCTGTGCTATCGCGAGACAAAACCCGAACTAGGTATCGCTGACCTAGATAGGTGGTCGAAAGAACACCAACGGCATTTCGATATTTCAAGCTCGCGTCGCGCCCTTTTCTCCCCGCAACGGAACAGCGTTCCGCTGCACAGAACAATACGACCATTTGCATTTTGCTACGGAACTGGAGATGAAAGAGAACCACGAGCGAATATTTTGCGCCACCCTTAGCCCGCTCTTGTGGCCTTCCCCTGTTCTCTCCTTCTTTCTCATCATCCCCATCGGCCCCACCCGAAGGCTCTATAGGCCAGAAACGAATTGCGAGAATTATGGAAATTTCTACTGTCGGCAATCCTCTCTCTCTCTCTCTCTTTCTCTCTCTTCCTCGTTGCCCCGTTGGGTTGTAGCTCGCGATTACCACGTTTAATTCACACGAATAACTGATTAAAAATGCGTATGTGTCATCGAAAAAAAAGAATCCATCACTAATAACGCCGTAATTGTATCGTTTGCACGCTCGAGCGTTTACCATCGCTCATAAAATGGTCTGTTATATAAACTGTTCTACTAACAATAAGCGGAAAAGAAGGTTACTTTAATCTAGGAATAAAAATGCAAAAATTGTGTGTGTGTGTGTGTGTGACTATTGTTATTAAAAATATTCAGCTGCGCGAGTAAAAAACATACTATGTATGTACACTTTTATTTTATTCGACTTTTACTCTTAAAGTACTAGTCACATCTTTCAAGTCGATAAAAGTAAAATTATTGCATTTTATCATTAAAAGATATACTAAATTGTAAAGCAGCGACTCCTGGGATACTATATGCAAGATCAATGTCAGAATATGTCGTTCGAGATATTTTAATAACGGGCGAAGTATTTTAATATTGCGTCTATCGCATCTATAAAATATTCTGGCATTTCATGCAGTAATCAGTAATACGTTACCGTACTTTTGGATCACATGGATCTAAGTGATCCAAGCGAAAAGTTTAAATATGCGTAGGCTATATGCAGATGGCAAATCCTGGTCTACCGTCTCGCAATTTTGCTCGCACGTTATTCCGCATACCTCCTTACTCTCTTTTTGCTCCCTTCTTAACTGCCCGTGCTCTTCTTATACGCCATTCCCTTATCCTATTACTTAATCCCGATTTTCTCCGCGCTCTTATCCTGCGTATGCACTCGCCGCTCTTCTTCCCCTTTAACCCTTTCCCATCATTATTTTTCATTTTATTTCTTCTTGTCTCTCTCTCCCTCTCTCCTAACTTCCTTATCTTTATTACAGCTTTCTTCCCTAATTCTCTCATTTTTCCATAACTTTCCTACCTATCTCTTTTCCGTTTTTCCTTTTATATGAAGCATAAATGTATATCAGATGGATACTACGCGAAAATTTACTTCTCTACGGGAGTTTGGAAACGCGGGCGAATATATGCATGTATTACACAAATCTTATGAATAGTGAGTCGTAAAAAGTATCATAAGAATTAAAGGTAGGTATATCGTCAGCAATGATTTAATAATTTTTAATGTTAGATATTTATATGCAATTAAAATGATACAACAATTAAAAAATATAATTAGTTCAATATATACTATGTAACTTTGTAGTTATCAGTTATCGCCTTTGTAGCTACCTTTATACATATTTTATTTATAGCATAAACGTGCGCACGGTAAACATGCATTGGTACATTTATATTCCGTACGATTTTTTTTGTATAAAATTCACGAAACTAGGCGCGGGAGACAAAAAACCACGATGAAATCGCCATTCGCCGAGAGAATTTTCGCCGAAAAATCCACGTGGATCCATTTCGGAATAGCTGCGAGCTGCGAGCATCGCATAGGTCTGTCAAAATTAACCGAATCGTTTTGCTAGGTCAATTCCGTCGAAATACACACGAATAAAATTCAATTAAATAAAATTTTATCAAATCAATTGTTTTATTGTTTCCACTATAATATTGACTATACATATGTTGTCAAAATTGGGTATGAAACAGAGTATCAAATTTTTTAGTCTATAAAACAAGATAACAGATTATTTCAGTGAGCACGTGAATCATTTTAATAACAGAATTTCACATTTTTTCCTTTGTCAACTTAGAAAAATATCTTAATAAAATAATTAAACTTTTTGCGTTCTTTATATTGTCACAGTTTCTTCCATTTCTTGGAACATATATGTATTAGTATATTAAATTTTACTCAACCTCTTATGACTACGTCACTAAACACATAAACGATCGCGATTACGCGGAGCAGGAAACTGCGAAAGTTTTGCTCGTCACTCGTTGCGGATCACCGCTAATAGTCCAGTCGGCACGTCGCGTCGTTAAAAATGACAAAAAAAAGAACTAATTAGGACAAAGCTGGAATAAATTTTAATCACTTTGTTTGAGTGTCAGTAATGACATACTAAGTTTCCGACCTCCCTCGTGGTGTGCTTCAGCCGCCATCTTGGAAGAAAGAGGTAAAAAATCGGTTTTTCGGGAATATCTCAGTTTCCATTAGACTTAGGCTAAAAATAGTCCTGTACAATGTTGTGGGAAATTAAATTCTCTACAAAAAGGGTCCTATACTTCTTTTTCGTACAAGCAACCGTTTTCAAAAAAAAGTCGACGTTTTTGCCCTCTTTGACACCATTTTTCTCAAAATTGTGAAGTGATAGCCAAATTTGGACAACGATTAAATTTTGTTCCAGCTTTATCCTAATTAGTTCTTTTTTAAATGGACTTGCCGACTGGACTATATCGCCGCGATCTTAATATAATATCGAGCCCCCGAATCACGCGAGAACGCCCTGGTACATTCGCGGGTATATCGTATCCGGCAGCATAGTTCTCTGACGGCATTCTATCGCGGACGAGCGAAATCAATCGCGGTCGAACGCGCAAGTATCGGAGGGAACGTTCAGGACGATCGTCGGGATACGGATCTGTTGAATGCGCGCAGTAGCCAGCGGAGAAGCAATAGGATTCGACCGGCTATCAGCTACCGAACATACTCGTGCGATTCACTAAGCATCACGCCGCGGGCGCGGGAATCGCCGCAAGTTTCAGCATCGCACATCAGCAGCCACGAAACGGCGAGAGTCTATTCGAGATAACTGAGGAAGATTGCCAAGTGGCGAAGCCGCAGCTTACACACCCCCGCGGCCCCAGTCGGATGTAAGTCGACTGGTAAACTGTCGATCACAATTTACATGCTGATCGCGTGATATCTGTATTACTCTGAGTATTAATAATCTCCAGACGGTAATATACACGGTAATATATAGGGATAGACGATAATATACGAGAAACCAAATAAGACGATGAAAACTTTTATCATCTCTTTAATTATCTAAGACTTTGCCAGCTTGTTATGTCAAACTGTTGAGCTAAAAATGTGACAAATGTGACACATCGTAGGTATTATTATATCGCGCGCACCGTTTATACAATATTAAAATTTGTGCACTAATTCCATGATGGCTGTGCACAAAACAATTTGTGATAATAACTCTGACAATTTAAACATTTAAAGAATTGGTATATTCGCGTGGTAATAGTTTAAAGAAATTTGGTTCTTAAAATCGAATGATTTAAGTTTAAATCAAGGAATATTACACATAAGCAGAGGTATTAGTACAATGTTAATTAAATAATATCCCATTCAAGTAATACCAGCTAATATCTCTTAATACCTCGATCTTGCTCACCAAAATTCTCCCCCAATTTAAGTATCGGAAAGGTGCGAAGGTGTGAAGGTGAATAAGGTAAAAGTTGCAAAGTGATGACTCAGCGGCTGAACTCGTTCAGTGTCGATGAATTATGTTCTTTATGGAAATCCGAGCACTTTGCATACTATTGCAAAAGCGCCGCGGCATCCACCTCATGCCAGCCCTTTGAAAATTTTCCCCTAGAGAAGATTTCATGAAATTTTGTTTCTTTTCGATCATCAATGTGAAAATTTGAAATGGCTCCAAGCTAAATTTCATTGAAATAAAATCCGGATTATTTCCCGTTAGTGAATCCCACGAATTCGATATAAATGAGAATTGCATGTTAGCTGACGACTCCGTATATGTAACACCACTTACTGCACTTGTGGCGAGCGCATGCATGTAACCACCGCGTGTAATAACGCTGTTGCGCGGTCGAAATTATTCTAAATCTGCACTACAGCTCCCCCCCCCCCCCCCTCTCTCTCTATCCCTCTCTCTCTCCATCCAGAGGTATTCGTGCCCGCGTGTAGCAGACACGGAGCCCTATTGTTAATTAACTCGAGATTTGTTGCCCAAGCGAAGCCGGATGACAGTCTTGAATTTACCGGATGTAGCAACATCCGTTAAACGCAAACAATTTACAGAAGGCGAAGAGTAAACCGCAACCGGCCGTCGGCGACGTTTTCTGAAAAGTACCGGAGCTAACTCGGAGCTGGGAGGAGACTTTTCTCTCCTGAAAGTTTTGCCCCGACTTCTTCGCGAGAAACAAAAGAAAGCACCAGGATCAGTGAATAAAGGTTGGGAAGGAAGGGGCGAAAAGCTGACCACCGGAGCGAACTACGTGGATGTTTTAATTCTAAAGTGAGACGCGGCGAAAACAAAAATAAGGTAGCAACGAGTCACAATTAGTGAAATAACGAGAGAGCTGCTATCTACTTCGGAGTTCGTATTTTACTCGTCTCTTGCACGATAATCCGAGTCGGAGAAAGAGCTGTGAGTCGATCCTTTACCGCCAACGCATTCCAGAATTACATCCAGAGTTTTCATTTTCCTTTATGCGCTCTTTTCGACAACAACAAAATATCGTAAGTATATACATAAATGATCTTTCCTTATCTTTTACATTTTTAATATATTTAATATAAGCGGAGAAAAAGAGAAACGAAACATCTGATAAAGACGAATATTCGATAAGAGATATCAGTATATGTCAAAGATACCGCATAACATGAAAGCTTTATTTTATTATGACGATATGGCGATGTAATATAATAAATATTAAAAAAAGAAATGTTCGATAATAAAAAAATGTTTTTAAAATGTTATATTACAAATCAATGTTAATGACTAGTTTCATTCTTCAAGGCTAATTATATTAATATAAATATTGAATATAATAGGTGTAGGTATATATAAGCTACTTCTCTAAATTGAGAAAAAGGTAGAAAGTCCTTCTACAATTATAACACGAAAATATCAAAAACATTCCGCCGTTTCCCTTCAAGTCGGGATATGGATACCATGATCTACAGAAATTACATCTTTATTCGGAAAGTCCGCCAGTTCAAACCTTTCAAAAGGACGAAGGTGAACGGAGAACGGAGACATAGACGCGTGTGGAAAGAGATGAAGCTGTGGCTAAAAAAAGAAAAAGCGCGGAATTTCCGAGCACATTCTCATTGCATATTCAATGGGATAGCACATACGTACACGTGTGTATCTGACGCTGGCAAATGTAGAAAAAAAGGATACGCCAACTCTGATGTACGACCTGAAAAAGGGGCCGAGTTTGCCCCGCGCGCGACACTGCAAATGCAAAAGCGAGATTAAACGAGGACGTATGCGACCCGATAATTTGTTCGAGAAAAACCAGGCAATATCGCACGCACTTTCAGCGACTTTATGCGTGCGTCGAGCGTATTTTATAGCCGTTCGGTCATTCGATGCGACCTTCTAGCGAGTGACATAAATAATAATTGCGTTTCGACGTACGTGGCATCATCGGAAAAACTCGTATTTTTATAGACATCTCAAAGTCTGAACGCAATAATCTAACGACTTTAAAACAATACAATTTAGGTACAACAATTTAAAGAGAATGATGTGTTAAATAATTACCTAAAATATAATAATTTTTTCCTTATCTTGAATTAATCACGCATTTTGCAATATCTAAAATTTAGAGTATTTAGACATGAAAGATTTGCAGAAAAACTTGAAAATTAGATAATTAAGAACCTAATAAAATAAACTCGAAATTAAATGAGCTCATATCCATCTATCGGGCTGTCTATAGAAAATTAGAAATTAGATTTGGTATGGATTGGAACAAGTCTCTCGTGTCACTAATCCCATGACTTGGAAATAAGAGGAACGAATGTCTTGTATCTGCTCCGTAAAACACTCACTTCCTTCCACTTTCCCAGTTGCACAATGACATCGGTTGTTCTCCTACGCCCGCACGTAAATTTATTCTCCTGCATTGCGCTCTCGTACATTCGCCATGCAGATTTTACGTCGCGCCCTCAGAAACCCGTCGGTGTACAATTTCGCAGTGGCTTAGTAATTTCGATTTAGGTCCGATAAAGGATAGAGGCACTGACTGAGTCTGAGGCGAAACTCCAATGCGCGGCTTTCGATTCAAACCGTTCCAAAGTGGGTTCCGCCACGTCAGTTCCGAACTCTGATCGCTGTTACCGTTCGTTAACCTTTAAGCGACGGAGAATTCGGCAACTTGAAATACCATTACCGAGTACATTCATTTTACATCCAAGAATCTGTTAAAAATTTTTAAGATTTATATCTATTCTATTCATACACGGCACTTTTAAAACTTTTATTTCGCAAACCATTTTGTTATGAATAATATAACTATTCTAAAATTAAAGCAACTTTTATCGACGTAACTGGCCCTTTATTCAAAATCACACGACGTTTCGACCGAGAATTCCGGTCCTCTTCAGGTGACAAAAATTCATGTGCTCACACCATCGCATTTGACGGATTTGATTCAAATCCGAAAATACTACATAAAGAAAAACATAGGAAAAAGAGAGACCGCAGAAATGTTTATGATCAAAAAGAATAATAATAAGATATATTTACAGACGGACGCGGAAAAGTTATCGACTATTTATGACAGAATAATTGGGATTGTTTGACACGCGTATTTGTTTATGTTCTCTCAGATGTCTTTCAACTGCCAGGGAGTGAACATGTCTCTTGACGGACGATACATTGTAACGCTATCACTTTGAATTCTTTTATGATTGACAAATGAGCGACACACCTTACATGTATAAGTGTGGTAATTGCGTCTACTGTAATTTTATGTATTCATTATATTGTTAAGTATTTGACTCATGTATTTTTATACAGAGATCTGACTTTTTGTTGGCACAAATGTTTCAATCTGATGTAATGGTGTGAGCACATGAATTTTTGTCACTTGAAGAGGACCGGAATTCTCGGTCGAAACGTCGTGTGATTTTGAATAAAAGGCCAGTTACGTCGATAAAAGTTGCTTCAATTTTATTTATTCACTGGCGAAGAGAAGAATCTTATTAATAACTATTCTATTTCAATCTTTTTTAACATTTAACGTATTTTAATCGATAGACAGACTTACATACATATGTCACTTTATTAAAAGAATTAAAAAGGATTACCAATCTCTCTCTTTCTATTTCTCTTCATTTCTGATATACATAGGTACATTCTGATATACAAAATTTAATAGTATAAGATAAAAAATTTTAATAACTCGGTTTATTACATTAAATATTAGTTCTTTGTTATAATTGTCATGTACTAATTTAGCTGGCTTTTCTCACAATTATAGCTTTTAAGCTTTTATTCTGAGAATAAGAGTTTTGAACAATCGCGCAATGATATTTCGAGATTAACCGACGGGCATTTTCGGTACTCTGGACCGCGAAATTTCGCGTATCATCGTTGATGAAGCGGCCGTGCGTACTCGCGCGGCATGATGAATTACCTGTCGGGCTCGCAACCGCAACAGCAGCGGGACGGCATTGACGGCAATAACAAGACGAAGCGGCGCCCAAAAGCACGTGGCGCGGGCGCGGCGCGGCGAACCGGAAACGAAAGCATTGCGCGAAATGCAACCGGCGCGGGCGGCGCGGAGCGGCGCGGCGGCGATAAATATCCAGTCGATATCGATACCCTCGATCCGCTCGCAACGGGGCTTCCGTATGGTACTCGCATGATGCTAACGCATGATACGCGGAGTTCGCGCTCGTTGCGGGCCGAGAGGGCAGCCGGGCGTGCAAACCGCGAGATATCGCGTCGATAATCCGCCGGCAGACAGCTACAAGCGTGCACACGCGGCGCTTTCTGCCCTTGAGCGGCGCAAATTCGAGCGAAACTACATATGCACGCATTCGCACGTCAGAAATCGCCCCCTCATACTAAACGACCCTAATTTCGCCTGAGTGCGGGTCGTAATAGCCACCGTGCCCGTGCCACGCCGCGATCGGAAAGGTGGATGAATAGACGATTGCCGGATATGGGATAGAGCATTTAAGGGAACGACGTACCGTCATAGCACTATAGCAGCGAAACTCCCGAAAGGTCATCCCGCTATCGCACCCTGATATTAATGCCGCATTTTTTCCGCGTATTTCAAGAATAATGAAAGAATGATGGAAGAGTATTCTCTCGGAGCGGTGTTCTTGCGATTGCTGTGGTTTTCGCGACAAGATTCAGCCATTCAAATTTCTCCCTCGTCCCTCATGCTGTCGTGCGATTAAAATTAACGTTGGGAGTTGCGTCGACCTACGTCCGTCGACGAACATCCAAAACTTCCGCCAACCTCCCTTCAATGTACATCCTGTGAATTGCGCGATAGTGTCCCGTCCCCTCGGTACACGGTGGCGTCTATGTTTAAATATTAAAAGCAGAAGGATGCACGGGCTTTCCTGAAACAGGAAGGAATGGTAGGGAGTATGGGAACGCGGCGGGCGGAAAGATTAAAGTTCGAGGGAGCTAAGAGCTAACGCACTCTCGGTGTATGCATGTGTCGCGATTTCAAACGTTCACCGGGATCAAATTCCACGTCGAGTAGCTTGACTGGAAACATTCTGCTTTAGTCCGCCCAATACGTGCGCGCGCGTGCGAGTCCCTCTTTGGAGGGCTCTCCGGAACGAGTCGTGCAACATCGAGGATGCTGGGAATTCCATCGGAAGACGCGGAAGGCGAGTACCGCGTTTCAAACCACGTCCGATGAGAGTTCGCCGCACGTCTGCGTCTCATCTCATCTTGTCTCGTCTCGTCTCGTCTCGTCTCCTCTCCTCTCCTCTCTTTGCCACCGTGCGCGTTCACGCACTTGCATACGCGAGTGCACGCGCTCCGAAAGGACTTACTACTTAAATTTCTCCGAAAGTGAAAATTATCGCGAAATTCGTACTGGATTATTCGAATAAATAAGTACTGTCAAAATACAGCCGATTTTATCTACAAACCTCTTGCATAATCTCTTATCCACACACAAAGTCCTTGCTCTTTTCCACTAAAAAATGAATTTTGCCACGTATATTCTGTTTTTCACTTATGTACAATTTTTAAAACTTATAAAAAAATTTATTTCTTGTCAAATAAATGAAATAAATATATCACAAAAGAAAGTTAATATAGATACCTATTATGTTATATTTGTACATGTTTATGGTTATTAAATATTAAAAAATATGTATCTCAAATAAAAGTAGAGTATATTTTTCTTTAAGAAAAATTTAATTATCTCCGTGTGAACTTTTAAAAGAATATACCATCCATAAACTTGGTCCATTATTTTCTCGATGAAAATTTTAACAAGAGGCAAAAAAAGTCCATACGATGGGAGTCATAACAATAAACGAACTCGCTATTTTATCCGGTTGAAGGTGTAGCTGGTTATAAACACCATTATCAGAATTCTCAATTTTTGTTCAAAAAACCGAATAAACGCGACGCATCGCATTTATTTGCGTATAAATGTTGCAGGTCGAATGACGGGCGTATCGATTTTTAGCGCGCATCAAAACTTTACCGCGCGCTTTATACGTCGCGTCGATACGTGAAATTTGCAACTGCACGTTTCTGTAGGTATAGGGTTTGCCGAGTGCATACGCGACGGTCGCGTATGCGGCTGACAGTAGCGAACCATTTCCGTGACGGTGCGTTATTGCTTTCGCGGTCCGAATTCCCAAAGTCTCAAGTCACGCTACACGATCTCTCTCCCTATGAACGTAATGTGCATCGCGTACATCGAGCTCTGGCCCCGAGCGCAACGTGATGCACCTCGCTGCATACGACCACCGACGCGGACGGTCTGTCGGAAGCCTTTATCATCACAACCCGTATATTCCTTGTAAAATTCACCGCAAGTACATCGAATATAATATATCGAGCTACATGAAAATAGAGAAACCAATGGATCGATCTCAAAGCCAATAAGCCAATTCTCCGAAGAATATATACAAATTTGTGAATTAAATTCCTCATAAATAATGACTTATCTTATTAATTCATCTGTTTCTCACAGAGTTTACTTGAGGGTAAGATGTGCGATATTCGCGCGTCTCCGCGATCACTTTCTTACATTATTCATTCGAGTCCCCGTACATGTTACTCTTCCCGCTTTACCGAACGCAAGTTCGATTTACTTCGCAAATCGATTAATATTCCGCGATGCGCTTCCGCATTTCGCCAAGATCTTCGCATTTTGCCTAGGCGGAGTTAAATTGTGTTTCGCGTGCAATCGGGGGAGAGTAGAAGGTAGGAGTGAAAAAGGAAAGGGAAAACGCGATGTAAAGTAAGGGGAAAAGACAAAAATGGCGAGAGACAAGCGGCACTCGCTTGTCGATGAGCACCGCTTAATTTCCGTTTTAAATGCGGGATAGAAGTTGCAAGTCAAACTGCTTGGGGAGGAGATGAAAAACTCAAATCGAAACGAGTATGTCGAGTGACCGGAGTGACGCAACATTTTGCTCAACGTTTCGTTTACGATGTACGACACATAAACGTGGCACTTCTGGTCCTGTCCTGTGTAAGATACACGTCTCTAAATGAAGGGGTTAAAGCCATAGTGGTGTAAGTCACTTTTTTTGGCCACTTTTTTTTTCTTTTTCTCTCAACATATCTGCATGTGCAGACTGCATCTATGAACTCAACTCGATAGTGAAAAGTGACACACCACTATGGCTTTATAACCCCTCCAAATGTTTCTTATATTACACATGACATATTCGAATAAAAACTTGAAACTAAATTTCGATTAGTTATTCCATTCCATTAAATTATAAAAAAGACTCTATTTTTATATTTAATAATACCGTGCAGATGAAAAACTTATTTGACGCTAAAATTAGCCATGAACTCTCTCCTTATAATGATCATACAAAGATGTTTATGTGTTCTTATCTGCAATGCGTACACGTCACTCGGTCAGACTTCAGTTAAAATAGAATGATTCGATCTTGTCCTGTCCGCCAGTACGTTTACATGTAATGCTTTAGAAAAAATGTTACCTGCATCAAATGTTTCAAAGGAGACAGTTACGCTCTGGGAAAGAATAATTGGTTGAATAGTCAAAAAGTTGTTCGCGTCAAATAACATTTTACGCTGACATAGCAGAAAGGCGAAATTGTACAGAAATTAACACATATTGCCAGTCGGTGGGTGAGTGCAACGGAACCACAAAAAAAAATATAACGTTTTTTCAGCTAATTTCGCGCCCCGCCTGCGATTTGTTCCCCGATTGCATTGGCCCAATCTCGTGGCCGTTCAGCCTGTTCAACCGTATTCTTTTTTATTTTCGACTGTTCCATGATTGGGGCGCGACAAATAAAACAGTTTTTTTTATCCACTCGGTTCGAACAAACGCAACCGGCCTAGATCGAGTCCCGAAATCCAATTGGAGTCGTTATTTACGAGCAAGCAGCAACACGATGGCATGCTTAAAATTTCTCGTCGTAAAAGCTTGGGCTGCAGTGCGCTTTAAAGCTGGGAAGAGTACGCGTATCGGAGGATGTTTATGAAAACGGGACGCTACGCGGCTCTTAACGAAACAGATTTTGACGTCGAGTATCCGTGTCTTACAGTCGCGTGCTTGTACCTACGTTCAATTAACTCCCAAGTATTCGCTGAACAAAAATATACCTATTATTCCTGTTTATCCTAAATTCCTGATAACAGAAGAAGGAAGGAGATAGTATTCTGTTATTTCTTTATAACAGTGAAAATATTAAAAGAATCATGTAATTTGTAATTTGATAATTTTGGTACATTTTTTCACAAATTTTAAGTAATCTAAATACAATCGGCATTACAATTAAACATTCTCGCGAGTACGATTATGCTTTCGAGTGCTAAAAAGTCGGTATTCCAGTAAAAAAGAGCGTGTTTTGATCAGAGGTTTATTACAAAGTTTCGTTACAGTAATTACTAAGGGTGGCGTACGTGTCACGCATGCAATTCTGCTTTCGGAGGAAGTGCGTGCAAGTTGCTCGTCGCAAAGAAACGATTTTATGGAGTTAAATTGGCTCGTAACAGGAAATTCTATCGTTTTGCTTCTGGTCGATATTCACATGAATTATGTGGCGCGACAAAAATTCCTGACAAAATACTTTCGCCACTGCAGGCTTTTATCATATTAAAAATTTTCAAATACAACCGTATTATGTACATACGTTTAAAACAGCTTATTATTTTATATGAATAAACTATTAGTCGTAAGATCAACGATCAGTCAATAAACTAAATTTTATTTCTGCTAATTCTGCTTCAATTTTGTCATCGCATTATAATATACATCATAAATCAGTTTATTCCTTTTATATTTGTAATATTATATTATTTCAAAATTTGAGCTTTTTAAATACAGAAGATATCACGCGTTATTTGTAACAAATAAAAATTTTTATATTTCATGATTACGAGATGCAAGGAGGGAACGTGTCACTGTGAAAATCGTACTATGATTCGCGAGAAGCGACGCGACGCGATATGCTAAAACTGCTAAAGCTGCAACGAGGCAAGATGCAAACTGAACGCTGTTATCCGTATCGCTCGGCGGGTTCCTTCTTTCCGGCTTTAACATTTCGCGAAACTCACGAGCGTACACACAACGACATGTAACGAACGCGAGAGAATGGAAGCAACGAGAAGCGACACGTGCTGGAAACGTAGGTTTCTCGACTCCGGCTTGAAAGAAAGCCGACGAAGAAAGGTGGGACAGGGAGCGAGCAACACCAATAACGTTTGGTTATCCAAGGAGAGGAAAAGAAAGAAATAAAACGGCGAACGGTAAGCAAGGACCCGACGAGGGATACGAGGGCGTAAGCGCGTAGGGGCGTAGGGGGAATGCAGTGGCTCGTATCGTCGAGTTAAGCATAAAAGAGAATGACCCTAACTGCATCGAACGACTTTTCACGTATTACAAAATTTTAAAAGCAATTTCCGCCAAATTACCCGCCGCGTCGTCGCGAAATTGGTCGAAATTACTTATAGGCCGTGCGAGCACTGCGAGCACGGAATCGTCCTCTTATTTTTTGCGGAGTTTATGCGCTCAAAATTTATGAATATATTAGCCATATATCTCGCATGCGAAAAGACATAAGGGAAAAAGAAAGAAACAAATGTAGAATATAAGAAACTGAGCAAAAGACGCGATAGAATACGTTCCGTTTTGCGGCAAGCGAGCGCAAATACAGCGTTATTTCTTGCAAACTTTACATTTGATATTATTCGCAATAACTCTAACGTTACGTCAAATCTACAGTGACTCCAAAACGCAAATTACATCTAGCATGACAACAACTCTTATAGCTGTCGCCATTCACAATTGCTTCAAGAATTCGTGAGTGAAATGGAGATTCAGGGTGCACCCGGTATATGTTTCATAAACAATTTTTGACAGAGGAGAGTTGTGTGCGACGAAGTAAAGTTCTTTATTCTCGCACATCCATCTCGAAACGATACAACGATCGATGACAGGGCAGTCTACACTACACGTCAAAACTGCTTCCTACAAATTGATTGTTTCAGTTATTTTTACAACTGGGACGTTTTACGAGACGAGTGACATTTTCTCGTTGCGTCAAAAACGACAGTTATAAACGCCGAAAGTTCTGACACTTTTTTTACATTGTTTTAACCCGCTGTAAACGTTTCTTTTTTTCGGTAGCCACGCGAGGTTTGAAAAAAAAGCGTTGGAGACGAGCGAAAAAGCAGAAGTTGATCTGCGGATAACAAAATTCAAAAAGTTAACTTATAAGGCACCGCTTTTCATTAAATATATATTGCTAAACTTTGCGTCGGTAGCGTCAATTTGATGGTACCTTAAGTAATTTAGACGCAAATGAACTAATTTCGAAAAGTAAAAAGTGAGCGGCGACTTTCAAACTTCTAAAGAAGATGAGGAACGAGAGTCGGTGTCTTTTTGCAAGCTAAATACGTTCTAATATTCCGGTACCTATATTTGACACTGCACACGCTTGCAATATTCTCTGATGAAGTAAGAAGAGATTCCGAGTCTTACCCTCGAGTATCCTAATTAAAGCAGAAAGTTTTCGGAGAAATATGAATCCGCAGTTAAATCAAGAGATTTTTTAACAAAATAAACAATTTTCTCTCTTGGCTTAATTGTATAAAAATAGATTCGTATTTATTCTGAAACATCCTCACTTTACTTATTAGAGGATATAAAGTTTCATGCTAAATTTGGAGAAATACAATAATAAGAAATATTTAGACTTGGAAACATTTATCCTACTTTATATTAATTTTGTGTAAAGATTATCTAATAATAATAAATAAATGCAAGAGATCTTTTCTTATATATTCCTGAAGTTTCCCTTTCGCGATATAAACTGTTATAATGTATGCGACATAATTACATCTCATTGAGTTCGATGGCCGATGTGCCAAGGAGAATTTATTTGCAGGAACGTAACGCTTGACATAATCGCAAGTGTAGGTACGTGTTGAGCGATTTTCGTTCAAGGTTGATTATCTCTAGTCAACTGCAGGATGATCTCACGATTCGTATCGCACACGGTGCATTATTGCAATATAATGACTGGGAAAGAGACCACGTGACTGTCAATTATTACGGCATTATATCGCAACAGCGATTACTTTGGCGATTACTTTAATTGTCATAGTCGCAAACGATAAACGTAAACGTTGTAAAAATCATCCGCTTAAAACAATTAAAACGAACGGATCGTAAAGCGTTTACGCGCGGCGTGTCGGTTTTTCTCGATGGAGACGTTTTTCGATTGCGAGATAAAAACTTTGCAACAATTGCATAAAACGGGTCGCAAAAACGGGATTATTATCGCGTTTGAACCGCGACACGAATCGTCCATCGTTCTTCAAGAAACGATCGAAACATGTTGCCTCGGCGACGAGGGACTCGTTGTCGGGCGTGTACGGTGTGCGTAGAGGCGTTGAAAAGATAAACGGTGCCACACACGGGGGCAAAGGGGAGAGACCCCCGCGCTACTGTTCTCCGGGAAAAAGAGACGCGGTTTTGAGGTCATCGGCACGATGACTTACGATGCGAGCGCGTTGATACGGCATTACGTCATTTCGACGCGGCAGCGACTGGACGAATCGTCACTTCAACTCGTCTCTCGTTAATCGGACTCACATTCTAGATCTCGTCTCACCGATCGATCTTTCCCCCTTCGATAATCACGCAGGAACGCGTCGATTCTTCTTCTTCTTTAAGAAAGAAAGAGAGAAAAGAGAGAAAAGACTTTATCATTCTTAACGTTTGGTTATCTAATGAGATCGAAAATAAAATTCTGTTGTAACGTAAACGTCGTAAACGCCGCGCCGCGCCAGCCGCGGCGCCGGCCGATGAGAATGCACGCGGGTCGTGGAGTTCGGAGTAACCATAAGTTCGGAATGTCTCCACACTCTCCACGACGCGACGATATTGCCCGGTATAACGACTAATTTGCATGTTCACATCACTCGGGGGTCGTACGTGATTACCGCGTTGTTGACGAAATTGCCACGTTTAATAACGGAATTTGCAATATTAATTGCGACACCAGCAATATCTACCTACGCGACTGTTTTACGTTACTCGTAATCGACACCGCACATGGCATCGGCCAAATACGGGGATAGGATAGATACTAATTAACGGGAGCACTGTTCGACATTAAATGCAATAGTGGCAATTTATCTCTTGAGAATGGTACGTTGTTCAAACTTTGGTACGTACTCCCGACACTCCCGTCCGAGAGAGCCGCGGACCATTTCGAGACGCAAAGTGGATGTTTTGCATCAGCCGGCCCAATATCGCTCACTCACGCGTAACACAGAGGCGCGTGTGTACGGTCCGTAGAAAAATTACATACCTGTTCGATCACTCCGCGCGGAGCCAGCAAGATGGTAGAGAGCCTTGGGGAATCTGCAAGCTCCGGGACGACGACGACGACGACGACGAGATGACGAGGCGACGCAGGAAGTCACGAAGAATCGAAGGCTGGATAATCTCCTTCGTACACAACTATTCACAACAAATAGGAGCGGCACATCAAACGGCAGTCACGTAACACGTCGCCGGCTTACGACTGACTGATCTTGAAAGTCGGACAAGTAAATCTGTTACTTAAAGTAATTCCGCTATCGCTATTCCGACTGACAATGAGAATATCGCGGACGCGTTAATCGCAGCTCGCTCGTTCGTCCACAGAGGCGATCCGGCTTCTCGCCCATCTACGCAACACCAACCAAACGCCTCGGAACGCGGCAGCCGACTGAGCCGAGCCGACTAACGTGAGTGACGTGGGACGTGATGCGGGCAGCGGGAGTAGCGGGACGGCAGGACTCGCGGGACTCGGGAGTCGAGACGTCGCGCCGGGACGGATGCTGCGGCGGGTGTGCGTAACCTTGCCGCGCGCGACCGGCGCGATACTCCAATACTCCCACTCTCCCTACCACTTACCCTCTCGTCCTCTCCCCCTAACGCCGCTATGGCTGCTAGCTGCAGGCTGCAGGCTGCTATGCCGCAAGCGCCACGGCCGTCCCGCCGTCAGCGCCGGTGCCCTGTTCTCCCGCGCTGACTGTCCTCGTATTCGCGCCGACTCGCGCCGACTCGCGCCGACTCGCGCCGATTCGCGCGACTCACGTTGCAGCGTGTACTTCTGTTCTGCCTCCGTTAGGACCTACGCACAAGCATTGTCGGTAACCATTACGACTCTGAACGAACGTTATCGCTGTGACATACGTTTACATCAAACTTTATGCGTTAAATTTCGACACCGACTTACGACAGAGTCGTAATGGTTACCGACAATGCTTGTGCGTAGACCCTTAAACATATCTACGTCACAGAATCGGCGCTCTCTCTCTCTCTCTCTCTCTCTCTCTCTCTCTCTCTCTCTCTCTCTCTCTCTCTCTCTCTCTCTCTCTCTCTCTCTCTCTCGTGCGCGCGCTCTCTCGCTTTTTCACACCTCCGAGCTCCGTGGCATTATACGGGGACGCGATTCGACTCGTATACGCTTTCATTAACTACATTTCGACACTGACAGAATGGATACGCCGATAATTGAGGGTTGGAATGGAAAGTATGGAGAGTATATTATACTATTTTTTTTCGTCTCCTGTTTTTCACTTTCCGCCCTGTTCGCTTTTGTGCAACCATTTTTTTGTCGGATTATCCTACGTATAAGTAATATTACGCTTTATAACGCAACGGCTTTCCGCGCGACGTGTGTATAGTCAAACCTTTTTTCAATAAGAGATAATTAAAAAAAGAATATTTCCCTTAGTTCTGTCTCTGTAGTGTATGTAAAGATTACTGATGCATTTTTATTGTATATCGCAATTATTTTATTATTATTATACGGCATATTAATTAAATATATAATATATAGTATATTCGTCGATCTTTTTTCTGACAATGAGTGTGTGTACCTGACGAACAGACGAAGACATATCGAACAAAACGTGAGATTAAAAATAATTGAATTTCAAGATCAATGTCAAACAAAATTTTCTTGAAATGTTAAATATTTATAGCAAATACACATTAAAAATGTTCTTATTATATTAATTCGGAGTGCTAATACACGTTTTACACATGACACGTTGCTATTCCTTACTCCAGGTTTTCTTTCTTTCCCCTTTCTTTCCCTCGTAATCTCTGCCTACCTCGTCTCAAATGAGAAAAGTGGTCAGTGGAAGCCAATGCAGCGAAAATAAACGAATGGACCCATCGCCTTATATGGCGGCCGAAAGTCAGAGGTAAGTGACCGGCTGCACCGAAACGCGGACCATCTTATATACACGCATGTGTCTCTTTCGCTCTTCTGTTCTACAGGCATTTGCTTTCTTGCCCTTGATGTCGGTTCTTCACTCTCCGGCTTATTCTTTCGCTTCGGTGAACCCATGTCTCTCATCCCTTTTATTTGCCCTTATATTTGCCCTCATCCCCGACCCCGCCCTACCCGTGTGAGCCAATGTCCCCTGCGATGCAGGGATGAGATTGATGAGAGTGCGTACAGCGTACGCGGGCCGCGGGCCACGTATATACGTTCCTACGCACGACACGACGCGCCGCAGTTGGCGCATACGTGATGCATTCGCGTTGCATCGAGTGCCAAAGCGTCCGCATTCAGATGCATTCAGATGCATTCGTCCCCGGAATTTCAATTCGGCCACCACACGCGCGATCAAGTTGGTGAACTCGGCAAGCATAAGCGCGAGAAATTATCGGTTACGTGAAACAAAACTATTCAAAGAATCTTTGCTCGGAGTCGCAATTACGATTTAGTCTCCCAATCCTGCCTGATCCTGCTGTTACGTTTTTATTTACAAAACATGATTTCATCTTTTCTGCTTTTAGCAGTTTTCGAATATTACATTTAACATTCTCAATTTACTGGTTTTCCAAATCAATATTGCGCAGTTAGGTTAATATTGTTATATATTGTATATAAAGCAATGTTTATACAAAAATATATTTCGTTGAAATCACATATTAAAAGGACTTTCATTTAAACACGCTGAGCGTGTACGGAAAAGAGGAGTTAACATATTTCCACTACTAAAAAATCGTAAAAAATGTCCGATTATATTTGGAAGTTTTGCAGCATTCTGTACATATTTTTTTCCTCAAAATTAACTTTTGGTGTTTTTACTTTAGTTTCTCCTACTGGTATGTATTTTGAATTAAGGTTCGTTGTGGGCAACCGCTCTACCGCTATTTTGCATTCGCGTTTAATTCATATTTCTCAGCTATATTAATTATATTTATTCGCACACATATCCTATGTATAATATAAAGTATACCTATACTATAAAATTTACTAATGTGGCTTTAACGCGGCCAAAAAGCGACGTTTTTCGGTCACCTCAAAGGAGCGCAGATCAGACGGTCAGTAATATTAATCTACAGATTATTCGATTAAAGCCGCTCTAGACTGCCCAAGTTTTCTTCGAGAAACTACTTACTTACGTCTGCCGGTGGTAGCGAATACGCTCGGAAAGCGGACGAGAACGAACGTTTCGCACGCGGATTAATTTGGACGCCAGGAAACCGAAATGCATTCTTAGAGTCGTCGGTCCTTCTGTCGTAAAATCCGCGCGCGGTCGCCCATATCGCACGATTTATTTCCCTTGGCGACCGCAATATTCCTACCCCCACGACTGGTGGACTTTAAAGGAACAGTCAGACGAGAGCTATGGATCCCCGTACCTAGTTCCTCCGCGAAACTTTAATTTCTCACGACCTCGCGAAAGTCTCAACGGCGCGCGGCGCCGCGCCGCGCCGCGCCGTCTCTCTACAGCGAGATGTGTGCAGTCGTAACCGAAAACTTTTTACAACAACGACAATGGCGCATAGTGTAAAAGTCTGTATTTACGTTGAGCCATATTAAGCCCTTAGAGTTAGAGTAAAAGAGTATCCCTTTCAAGCTTATATTTCCCTTGTAATCATTAGAAAAGTACTATAGGATAGAATGAAGACAAATTATTATACATATAATAGATGTCAAAATTTTTTATGTTTAGAATCCACTGGCCATACGGGTTAAGCGACTTACCTACCTACGTCATTGTCATATCAATCGATTTGGTTCATCAGCTTAATATTTCACTGAAACGTTCTGTACGAGCGTAATGGTATGGGAAATACGAAAACGTTTTTCATTCTGAATATTTTACAGCGGGCAAATAAAAACTATCCGAGCAGACGAATAATAAACTAGATATACAATGGCAGAAAACTAATGGATTTTAAAGCGAGCATTTAAATCAAACCATTCATTTATATACTTTTATTCGCGTTTATTTATTAAATAACGGCAATTAAAAACACCGCGCATTTACCATGGTAGAAAAAAAAAATACAGTATGCATTGTATTCGTCAAAAAGTACAATCAGCTCAATCCACCGAAATGTGGAGTGACGCTTGGTCCGGCGTGGCCGCGGCGTTTGACTGGCATCGAGATTTATTCGTCTTTTCATCCACGTCAGCCCGTTGAATTAATTTCGTCTGTTCTGAGGATTACCGTATTCGATCGTTTACCGCCGTAGATCCGCTGTTTATTATAATCGCCATTAAAATCCATCTCTCCATCTCGGCATGGCTCGGCGTGTTTGCTCGAATTAGCATTATTATTTCCCGACGCTTTTTTTTGTCCCCGCCGTTGACAATTACGGATTACAAGCGATAAATTAAAGCTCGGCTTAATTACGAGCTTGCGTGTCATACCGACTCCCGACTCGCGCAAATGTTGCACGGCATGCGTTAAGGGCGTGGGGAAAGGGCAGAGTACAAAGAGAAGGGTGGAAAAGGGAGAAGGAGAAGGATAAAGCAACGGCTGCCTACGTTGAAGCGCTGTTTGCACAATTCTTTTTCCTCTCATCTAGCTGGATTAATGCGTAAACCGAGCACCTCATGAAGAAACGCGGCGGGCCGTGCCGCGTGACAAATAGTCGTCGGACGCGAGTTGATTCGAGTACCGTCCTTTTTTCTCCCCTTCTCACCCCTCCATTTTTTCTCTCGTTTTGCATCGCAACCCTCGCTACTTCACGTCGCAACGCTTTGGCGAATGCGCGAGAGAGACGAGATTTCGCGGCAGGGAAACACAGGCGCTTATTAGCAACGACAGCGACCAGTCCGGATGCTTATCCGGCTGAAAAATCGCGTCTCTCGCGCACGAACCGCACGAGCTTCTCTCGCGGTTTCCTGTTTTTCATAATTTCCGCGTTGTCACCAATTAAATCTTGGCACTTGCAAAATTGGGTCTGCGCTTTTTATACCGCACCGCAGCTATACCGCTATACCGCTTTTGTGTACTTAAAGCGAGAGGCACAAGTGGGCGGTAGAATAAAGGAGAAATAAAAATATAACCATGTCAGGCGTTTTGTGAAGGAATAGGGAATGCGGGTAGCAGGTATAGAAAACGCGGCTGAAACACGGCGAGATCTAATTTCGGTCGGTTTTCCATGAATGTCCGCGCGTATATTTGTAATGAGACGACCGCAAATAACGGTCGGGCGGAACTTTGACATTTACCGGAATGGAAGATTGATATCGCGGCCGCGCGCGTGTATGGACATACGTCAAAATCAACGAGACCACGTGAATCTTTCAGCGGGAGTTATATTCTTCGCGAGAGCGATCGGAGCATCGGAACATCGCTAAATATCATTCGTAGTTAGTAGCATGGATGTGCGCGATAGTCACATACGCGCCAAGTGCATCGACCCCGAGGATAAATCGAGAACGGCCGCGGCGGGATGAGTGGCTGAATAATTTCTGACATTCTGACTGTCTCGGAGACATTGTTGGCAGCGTGCGCTCGTGAAAAATGCACGGTGATATCACGATTGTCAGATGTTCATGCGCTCATACAGGTTAAGATAATGCAAAAGGAGGAAAGCTGTCAATTTCGTAGTTGCTTTATTTGAAAAATAGGTTATTCGTGTTATCGATTTGAGTATATCACAATATCAGTTCATGAATTTAGTTTCCTAAACGTTATTTTCATTATACGACGAAAAAGGTTTTTGTTTCACTGATCACTGATAATCTACATATTTTGAGAAGTTTAATATACATAGATAGAAATTGCACAAGTATAAGATAAAAATTCTCTTGGTACGGATGATGTACGAGAGAATACTAAAGTACCTACTTACAATTAGAATTAAAAAAATGACTGCATTTCAATGTCAAATTTTTTGTAATAAAAATTTATCCCACCTGCTGTAATATGTATTTAAAATATGATCGCGTTCGCAAACTTTTCTCGCTTTCTCAGCCTAAGATGACCAGAACAGTCAGCCTTTTCGTCTCTAAATGGATTGCTTACCGGAGTTAATTGAATGCTCGTTGCTGTATCTGATTATGCGCGTAGACCATCCCGAAGTTGCCATTTGCAGGCCACTACGTGTATATACATCACTCGGCGGACGTATATGTACGTCAGTCGTATCCTGCCTGCCCAGCGGCAGGATCCGTTTAGCGTTCATTGTCCTGCGACGCTCGCGGAAATGAACATTCCACGATTGACTGTTTACCACGCGTCTCTGTTACGACGGATGTCATGCTAACACGCGATTACGGTTGACAAGGCCGACATTAATTGACTAATGATCTGCGCGTCTGCAAAAATCATTAGGTACGATGTCGTAGAGTAATCAATGTTACAACCGATTCGCTACGTTTGCAGTGTTGGGCCGGACGTTTGCAGTGTTGAGAACGGATTAAAAATATTTCATATAATATTTTTCGAGCATTACAAGCATTTATAAATACAATTGTATTAACGTCCGTGTATAAAATATCCAACGTACAAAAATGCGGACAGGTTTCCAATTGCATCGCTTTTCACTTTAAAAAATTCCCAGATTTTATGAAAGCGAAATTATGATATTAATTCCTCATTGAGAGAAATGTAAAACATGTAATCAAAAATGTTTCAATTATCAATCAAATATGTATCTAATTTGACCGGAAATGTTATCTAGAATTTATTCTGGATTTTTTATTGTAAAATTTCTTTCCGCTTGTGTAAGCGTAAATATGTTCATTAAGGATGTATATCCGTTAAATCAAAATAGGGGGATCAAGCTGAAATTTACAGAGATTGTGCACTTATGTATCCCAAAAACCTGTGTTAAATTTCAGATCGATTGTCTGACCCGTTTAAAAGTTATTGTAATTAAGGATGTATTTCAAAATATTCATTAATGGCTATGTGATGTTTCTAAATTAAATTAAAAATACTCTGTAAAATTTTAACGTAATTTAAGAGTTATTTAAGTTTAAAGTTGATAAAATAAACATTATTCCTTATGGAGAATCGACATTTTTGATGTAAATATAAATAAAATATAAATAAAAAAGTAAGATATTTCTAAAACTTTTTTATGTGTAAAACATGCATCATTGATATTGTATTTTAAGTTTCAAAATTTTTTGCTAAAAAAAAAATTTTTTAATTGTTTAAACAATACTAATTATTTAAATAACAAAAATATATACTTAAACTGTTGACGGTAATCCCTTTTAACATATAAAAAATTTTGAGTTGTTTGACATAGGTACATGCAAAGTCTTCTTTTATTGAAAGTTTAACTTTTATAGCAGGGATTGTATTGGACATACATCCAAGTAAAGAAATTTTTTGATAGATTAAAAAAGGTTTTATGACATAAAAACGTAATAGGAGACGGTCAAACTTAAATTCAAGCGCAGATATTGAGTAAATATTTTTCATTAATGATTGTTGAAATAACTGCAAAAATGTCAAATTAATTATATCACTAATGATAGTTGCAGATAACCATTACAAGAACGCTAAATCACTTTCAATGTATTCCTGATTTTCTTCGGACACGACTCAATTAAGAAAAGAAACGTTAATAATGACGTATATATAATCTAAAAAAACTAGCTCGTTAAAAATTTCGGGAATTCCAATAGACGTAAATAATTCCTGGAAAAATAAAGTGGTAAAACGAGAAATTCTTTATATATTTACTCGAAAGGAAATACAGGAGGAAATTAGCCAGAGAGGGTAGAATATAACAGGTATGCAACGGTTTTCATTCGAAGCGACAGGCGAATTAAATCGGACAGATCATATGCGCACACTATCAACGTCTATAATTCGCCGTTTCGCCTGTGGCGGGTAATGTTACGGCTACTTTACAGATTGCATATGGATGAAGCCGAGTAGCATACGCGGTAGAAAGCACGCTTTCCATGTGGCAGATGGACAGATGTCCCGACCGGGCATGTATGCGGTACACGAGA
This sequence comes from Leptothorax acervorum, assembly GCA_035220615.1. NCBI lineage: Eukaryota > Metazoa > Arthropoda > Insecta > Hymenoptera > Formicidae > Leptothorax > Leptothorax acervorum. Next base: position 1,524,151 of record JASTWQ010000009.1, on the reverse strand, counting down.
AAACGAAACAGAAGCGACGACGGAGATAATAAAACCATTAGGATCAAACGTTACGCGCCGTTTTCGTTCGTAATAAATGATACTCGCGGAAGAAAATATGGGAACACGCCGCGCAATATTTTACTGCCGCGGCGTAAATTCCGCACCGCATGCTATCAATCATACTTTCGAAGACTTCCAGTTGTAACGTCGCGCTCTTTATCTTTCTTAATAAAGAATACAAATAATCAGAAATGGAAATATAGCGTCGTAGCAAATAATTAAAAAAAAAAAAAGGAAAAGTTGGGCTTGAAAGCGTCACGGAATCTTTTCCATCTCTGCAGTTTCAGATACATTTCGCTGGGACTTTTTCAAACAAGTCTAAACTGTTTCTCACAGAAGCGATATTTCTCTTCCTTCTCCTTCGCTTAATTCTTAAAAATAAATATTTCTCTGTCAGCAAAACTTTTTGGAGATAAAATAGTTTCTTTTGTTAAGCCTCGAGGTGACATACCGACGTAAAAAATGCGGTGAATGATTAATTTGTCAATCAGTGACACTAGATCTAAATTTTGAAATAAGATGCAGATAAATTTGAAATTTCTATTTCTTTTAAAAATTCTACTTTCTCCCCGATAAGCAACGTCGTTTCAGCACAATCCATATTCATTCCGTCCACGCCGGGAAGCATCAGCGTGCCGCAGGCGAGAGTAATAATAGAGAATGCACTGATGCTGTAATCTGACGCGCGCTGTTCTCCGCGCGATGAGATAATCGCGTCGTCGTCGTCGTCACAAACGAGTGTTCCGACTTTTGCACGTCGCGGTACTCGCCTCGCGGGACGCGCCTAATCGTGTATCCGACGAGACGGGGAAAACTCGGGAATTATGGGAGCAAACTACGCGGGCAGCTCTGCTTTCGATGTACCTTGGCACTTAGCAGTCGCGGATAAACCACGAGCAACGAGAAACGACTCGCACAGCTGCTAAAGCGACAAACGTGAATAACGGCCAGAATGTATCTCTTCTCCCCTCGAGGGGATGTAGCTGTTATATGTTACGAGTAGGTAAAGCAATCGATAAATACAAGAAGTACATATTCTGTTTAGATCTTTTTAGTAAAGAAAAAGATCATATACTGAAAATATGACAGAATTCTCAAATTAAAAGGATTCAATACTCTTAATATTGTCATAACGATATTGTCAAATTCTGTGTAACCCCTCAGACTTCCGGGAGAAAAATTCCTTATTTTCCCTATTTTTTAATAATTGGTAGAATTTAACATATATTATTTCGTACAGATACGTTATAATAATCAACTATAGCGTACGTTGATAAATCGATTATTATTAGCAAATTTTAATGTTACGTATAGAATATTTAATTCGTGTTCTTAATGATATAATTCCGCTCAATTATTCTACTTAAAAACAGTTATTAATTGAAATGTAATATTCAAAGAATGAGATATATCGTTTCTGCGACAAGGGTGGAAATTAATTCACTAGTAATATCTTTCTTCAAACTTTTACATCCCGAAAGGATCGAAAATTGCGTGATAATAATAAATTAAGAAAATAAGTCGCCACATCTTCCGCGATTGTTTAATTTAAAATCCCGCACACGTGCGCACACGCAATATATGATTTCGCTACTCTCATAATTCTGTAGGTACCTAATATATTCCTGCGCGGCCTATTCCTAGAAATAAATGTAAAAGATATTAGGGAGATATAAAATTTCCAGTCTCTCTATGTTAAAGCGGAGTTTGAATTATAGACAGTGAAAATGATCGTAATTTTTATCTACCTTTCTTCTATCGATTTATCTGCATTTGACAATTTTTTTTATGTTGCTGTCTTCAATTCAAAGATGTGATATCAATAGGTAGCAGATTTTATATAAACTTTACACAAAAACTGAAAAGTTCCGATTACGTTACCGTTGTGCTTTCTACCCTCCGTGCGGCGTACGGCCAACCAAGTTGTACTTACCATTGCTAGTTAGTTCTCCAGTTCTAACCCTTTCATTCTCCCGAAATACGGTGAGTACTGAGTACTGCAAAACTATCTGTCTATAACCAGCGCTCAAGATTGAATTAAGCGCGTCTTTGCAAACATAGCGATGCCGCCAAAACAAATACACTGGTAGAGATCTTGCTCAAATTTTGACAAAGATCGCGCATGTACCTCACATAGTTTTAACGCTCAAATATATGCGTAATGCAAAATATTTAAATAGACATTTAAACGATTTTATACAGAACTATTAGTACTTTGTATTGTTGTTTACAATGTTTTTGAGCTAATTCGCTAATTAATGCATTAATTAGTAATCTAATGACTGTTATCTCACTTAAGATTTAATATTTTTAATATTTCTTGCGCACGCGAATCCGTGTCGATCGTATTTACGGCGTATTTATTTCGGTAAGTCGTAAGAGACATATGACGCTTTGCACGCGTTGCACAATCGTAGAAAAGATCAGCATTGCAAGTAAGATACGCAGGCGAATAATTTGCTCATATCATGAATTCAGCGCGAATTTTTCTAACTGTTACTTCATTATTCCGATTATTCGCATAATTATCAATGCGTGACACGCACACATTTGAAGAACATAATTAAGAATTTATTAAACTACATTTTTAAATTAAATTAGATAATAAATATTGACTTTCTCGATGTTTTCTTCTCAAGAAAAATCTATTGAAAATTCATCAAAAAATCTACCATTAAAATTAAGTTCGGGTTCTACCACCTTGCACAAGGAAACCTTCATAAAAACGAAAACCTTTGCGTAGGAAGAAAATTAAGGACGTCCATCGGGTCCATCAACTCTTAAACGGTTATAACAGAGTGGTATATTGTTCCAAATTTTTCTTGATGTCTCTTGATTGTATCTTCAAATATACATTTTTTATTTATCCTGCAAGTTTTATAAAAACTTTGTGATATATCATTACCGGATATCGTAAAAAAATGAGAGAGCTACGGGTACTATCTTAGCATTATGGCGTTAAATCTATCGAAACGTTGTTTTTCCTAAATTGTATTGCGGATTACCGTAAGACCGAGCGACCGACCGGCAGATGCTGGGTAACGGAAGATAGCGCGAGTTCTCGCCGCAACACCGAGAAACCAACAATAAACCTCGAGTGCCTGGAGGAGATGTCTGGGCGCAACTGACGCTAGAATACCTATATTCTGTGTATACGTTGCATGGCGATGTACGGCATACAATTCGGACGTATAGCGAATGTTGTAGACGACGACGAGCAACCAGTGATGGTCGACTTAAGCTTATCTCCCATTCACGGATCCGCGCTGTGTACGGTCTAGTCTGCTCATTAGACGGTCTTGTCGTTTCCCTGAACATTCGCGGCTCAACGTCAGAGATGGAAAAGCGGGATGTGGATCCGTGACATCTCGGATCTTCTCGCGAAAACGTTAAAATCCTTAATCTCGAAAATGAGGTAGGCAAAGTCGTAGAATTAAATCCCGCGCGAATTAATTTTGATTTACCATAAAAAATCTCCGGGTATAATTAATAATATAATAAGATTAAATGTGTAAATTAATTTTAATCTGACCATTCTCTTTTACCAATTGCACGCTCGTATGTAAACTCACGTGTAATTTAAAAATTTTATTATTGGATTGGAAACTTTAACCGCATATTATTATGTAATTTTTATCAAAAATTTCCAACGCGTGGTTTTGTACAAGCGTACAGCGTGGTTTTATGCAGCTTTATAGAACATTGCCATTTCGCTTGAAATATTGAAAATCCCGATGGAATTCGGTATTAATAGCGACAGCATGGAGTTATACTCTTTCCCGCGGTGCATCATTTATCGATGTTGAACCAAGCGATCGATCGTTTCTAAATCAGAGTGGAACAAAGCTAACAGGAGCGCCGGCGCAGCTATGAATAATCATGCGCGTTGCACACTAAATACCTCTCTATGATCATTTGATAATGGCTGATCAACTCATCTCCATTTCGAATAATGGTTTGTTCATTAAGATCTGATTTGGTATCAAATTCCAAATTCAAGAGCTCTGATCAACCGAATTTTAATTATACCGTTCCGTTACAAAAAACTTTTTATCCCAGACGAAATTTCCCGCTTTAGATCCATGAATAAATGTTGATAAATTAAAGAATAGATAATATAATATATTTAACAAATAATTATCGATGTCGCAAATACTGCTATTACTAGACAATTTAATAAACTAATTTTATATCTCGAAAAATGTTGAAGAAATGAAATATTCATCTCGTTACATTTACGTATTAATACAAATTTCGTCACCAAATAAAATTAAGTGCACCGAAAAAGCTGCAGCCTGCGCGGATTAATAAAGTATGAGTCAGGGGCACAGGCGGAATTAGCTGGCGTGATAAAATTTTCACAACGGTCATTATCTTGTAAAAGTGTAGCCGACGATATCGTGAGGAGGGACCCTTGGCACACACAAGGAAATAATTACCGCAAGCACGGCAATTATAGTTTTGAATTATTATGCCATGGCGCAGCTGCAATTTCGCGGAAATCACTCCCTTAATCCAGCAAGAGTTCGCTTCGGTTGTGCCGTTTGTTCATTCGCGGAATTTCGTCCTTTGTAATCGCGAGGCGCAGGGGAGAGACGGATAAATACGTTCCGCGTAACGGAATTTCCATTAAAATTAGGAATATTCGTACACCGCACCACGTCGTGCCGTGCGCGAATTGTTTACGGGCTAACGTTGCTTGGATCCGCTCTTATTGTTACATTCTTTTCTTGCAGCGAAAAATAAATTACGATTATCTCGCACATATATCTAACGAATTTGGTGCGTTGCGCTCCGAGCTTCTCCCGACGCGGCCCGGCGTCTCTGAAATTGTCGCTCCCCGACGTTGTTTTCAGGGGAGAGAAACTTTCCTTCCTAAAGGGGGGGGGGGGGGGAGGGAAAGCAGCTAATTCTCACTAACAAAGTTGCCTCGCCGTTCTCCCGGCGCGAGGAAGATAAACGGTCGCCTTTTCCCGCCGGTTGCTCTCGATTTTGTGGACGCCGCAAGAATGCGCCTCTTACGTAAAATAACGCTGTGGCTCTTGAGCACACGATTTCGTGTGCGAAAAGCGCTTTTGGACGCGGCGAAAGAAGCATATTACGGATTCTACATTAGCGTACTATAATGCGCCATGATTCGTTTGTGCGAAGGCCCGCGGTAGCTCGATCGTGAAATCACAGCACAGCAGTCGTCGAACGCGACGTCCGGGCCGCGCGGAGCAATGTAGCGATAAGAGCACTAATCGCGTAACTTGCGCAGTTAACACGGATAAGAGGCGGGGCCGGCGATTGCACCGAGTGCAGTACAAGTACGAGAGAATTGATTAATTCCAGTCGTGTTGGAACGACCACCGCGATGGGAGTCGCAATTTGCATTTTCGGGACAAAAAGCAACACCCGTTAGTCGCCGGCGGAGTTTCCACCGAGGTACCGTGCCGGGTACATTCGTATATATTGCCTCATTGTTGCGGCGCAACAATGGCACGGGGGGCGAACAATGTAGGTTTGTCATCGGGAAGAACTCCCGGTGTGTTCCTGGGCTTCAGTCGATGCAACACGGACAATAATCCGGGAGCTCCTTAGACGCCGGCTGTGATTTATATTTACTGACATGTCAAACGCGAGCGCGCGAATAATAGGGCCGGCCGGGCCGGACGATGAATGCACTCACGGCGCGGGCGCATCGATCCTATTTAAGTATCGCAGCTCGTGCACTTATTTGACGCCGTTTTAATGACTGCGAGTCCGCGTTTCCGATTTTATGAAAGCTCGTCCAATTTTTTATCGTATTTATGTCCAAGACAAAGAATGTCGTGCAAAAGAAAATAAATGTGCGACGGTGAATAATGAACGGCAGTGAATGGTAGGATAGATCGTGTATTTATTTCTATTACTGTATAAATTAATTTATCGACATACTGCATGTATCCTCATCACGTATAAACTAATACATCTTCCAACAGTAGAAACTTACTGCGTAATGTTTTAATTATTACATAAGTATAAGAAATTAGAATGACCACTTTCTGCAATTCGCTAACGGTTTCATCGATTTTACCGTCTCCTATCATTATCGCCGCGGTTTTAAATAGTTCACTTAAAGTCAATTTCCTAATGTTTATAAGTTATTTATTAGCTGTAAAGTAAGATCGTTGAATAAAAATAAGATTATTTAACTGGGAAGTTATAAATATAATCTGAAAATGTGTGTGTGTTCTTTAACACGTTAACATCGTTGCATCTATTCTCGCATGCCATCATGCTCATTCTCGGAGAAACGCGTTGTTGACGAATGTCAACGATGCTCTGATATCCCTCGGTCTATCTCTCGGAACATGATATGTTACGGCACTCCGTATGCAAATGGTGTACTTTGCTGAATACTGTTGTACTTTGCGAGATGCACGTGCGCGAGCGTAACGAGGAGGAGAAGGAGGAGGTAAAAACGTCGACGCAAACTTACGGCCCTCATCAAACTATGCCGCCACAATGAGGGTTAAAACGGCTGCACGCAGTCGGGATCAAATATTCCGCGGGGATTACTTTACCGTGGTTAAAAGTAACAGTCGGTAATAAACGTCGGAAACAGTCACGGGAGAGTGCGACGTATCAGCTTATAAACGTTTCATGGAGGTTGAAACCGCGCCATTATTTTATTTCCGATTCGTTGCGCCGCGCCGGCGCCGCTTCGGCAAAATTTTATTCCAGTTTTCGCCGCCCGGTTAGATTCACGTTATCGCGAGCAACTTGCGACGAATGAACTCCTATTGGCGCGATTGTTTTTCACGATCGTAATAGAATTTATATTTCTGTCGGGATTGAAGCAGGCGATGTACATATCTGTAATGTTATTGAATCGTATAATTACGATTTACGGTATTATAATTAATAATTTCTGAGCGATTGGTGCCACCTTTATATTTCATTAATCCGTAGACAATACATAGATAAAGGTGAAAGGAACGAACAAATATCAATAATATGCTCGCATAAAATTGCACAAAAATTCTGTTCAGGAATATACTAATATCTATAATTGTACTCAACCATACACATCGAAACTCGTTAAAAGCTCAATCATTTTACGTTAGTTATAGCTACATAATAAATACATTTACCCTTTACGTTCTCGCCGTTACATTTGCTAAATCTTCATTTTCGTGAATACATATTTAGCAAGGCTGAACTATAATATTCATATTCCTATCTGTTTAATTTAAATAATCTCCAAAGAATCCTTTGAGAGATGAAAAAGGAATTGTTGCAGTAAATGGTTATTAAAGCTGAATGCCATTAACATGTTTTTTTCATCGCCATGGCAGAAACTCATTTACAGATTACTATAATTATAATAATTAAAAACGTGACTCTCTCTGTTGTAATTAATTTAAGGCTCCTGCTGGCTCGATTGCCAAGTCCGCGTTGACAGTACACACAGCGTCACACCTGGCAAAATTGTAAACTAAAAGGCGTGAAAAATGACATTAAAAAGCTAAATTATTCTTGCGATTTCCAACGTTATTTTTCGTTTTAGTGCAGTGTTTTTATATTTTAAATAATTGTTGTAGTGTTAAAATATACCGAAGATTCCTATTTGGTTATAATTTAATATGTGAAAGCAAATATTTATTTCAATTCGGCAGCTGTCAAACGGCTAGTTTTCGTCCTTGATTAGCACAATTTAATACGACATATGTGGATTAAAGGAGTGTTTTCGGTATATTTTGCAACTCTATTCTATCGATTACAAAACGCTATCTTTATGAAAAACATTTTTTTCTTAATGTACGTCGCAAGAATTTTTATATTTTTCTCGCTTCTGACATCATCAATTTAAGATGGCTGCAGTGAGTGAACAGGAGCCTTAATGTAATTTTATTTATCTTATAATACAAAAATGCGCGAGACCGTAATTTCTTTTCTTTTTTACGTAAATTCTGGTAGCATCAACACACACATATAGTATACCTCTTTCAACATTGTAATATTCAACAAAGCTGGACGTAATTAGTGTGTTTTCATGTCGCAGAAAACCCATTTATAAATTACTGTAATTATAATAGGAGTATCATTAGTATTATATAATTATCGCTTAATAATTAAAATGCTTTTAATTTTACTCAATCGCACCAAAACCACATGAACAGGAGCTAAACTGCAATATATTTTAACGTAAATTTCTGAATACACACACATTCGTTGTACTAATGTACCATTCTATTAATTGAACTATAATCGTATTGCGAACCACTGATCCAGCATGTGCAGATTTAACCCTTTGTGTGTCAAAGTCGCAGTTGCGTCGCGAGCAAATGTCGCGTTCGGTCCTTTCTAAATCCTTTTCTTTAAAGCATCCCGAACCCCGCTAAAGTTCATCCGCGCCGCGAGACAAAGCATCGCGCCATAAGTATCGCGTCGCATCGTATCGCGTCACGTCGCGTAAGTAGCGTCGCGTCGCATCGTGAGAGAGAAAGTCTCTCCGATGCCGAACCGATCGGCAGATGAGCCCGAATGAATGCGCCTGTTACAACAATCGGATTCTATTACACGCGCGCACTTTCTATTTTCGTGAGGCGGTTAGGGTGCGCAGCAAATTAAAGGTCTCCGACGCGCGTAATTATCCCGCCGTTGCCGCGCGCGGAGATAAATCATCGCGTATTATAAAAAAGAAGAGGAGGAAGAGGAGGAAAAGAAAAAAAGACAGCTGACGCAATGTCGCGATTATGCGCGCTCTTAGAGTCTTCCTCCTGTTCGAGAGGCAGGAGGCGACGAGGAAATAAGTTTAACGAGAGGATAATGGAACCCTTCGTCGCCGCTCGAAACTTTTATTCGCAGGTTTAGTTAACGCCGCGCCGCCGTGGAAGCGAAAGAGCATTACGTAAATCGCTTCTACCGTTTCTGGAATATCCTACGATTTTCTATCAGTTGTCATTTGTGACGTAAGCCGGAATTGCATCTTTCTGCAACGTGACTCTTTCACCTGCGACCTCGACCCGCTGACAAAACGCGGAAGTCATTGGTTCTCCGATACTATTATCAAGAGAAAATTGTTCTATTATATATATTGAGTTCCGTACGATTTACTCTTCCAAGACAGAGCATGGCGTATAAATCACGCTCAAAATCGTATCTTTAAATCGGAATCTACATACGCATCGATTTTATTAATATAAACATTTTCTAACAATAAGAAACTGAAATAATTTATAAATAAAAAAAATTTCAAAATTTTCCTTTCCTCTTTATGGATGGCTGCAAAAGTCACGGTTTCACGATACCTGTCTTTGCGTGCGAAGAACTTGGGGTTCTACACGCTTTCTCGTGGCGCGTTCTTACGTAACAGGATGTAAAGAATTGAAAAAAATTAATGGCGAAATGAAAAATGAAGTAGCAACTGAATGCTGCTAACGTTTCTCGTTGTAAATCGGATGTAATGAACGAGCGCTTGTGCTCGATTGCCCCAAATCGATATTGCAATCTCACACGGCACGGACTAATACATTCTGTCACGTAACGCGACCAGCGTAGTGCGCTGCACGCTGCACGCTGCACATTGCGTTATATTCGTTACAGTACTCTCTCTGGCTGGCGGGGTATATGCAGTATGGCCACAAATATTTACAAGTCGTCAGCATCCACGGTCGGTTTCCGTCGTTGCAGGAGAGAACTGTTTACTGGAAGCTAGTTACCTACAGGTTGGCATAGCAGCAGCCACATACGTAAGCAACCACCGTGCGTGTCGCTCGTCTCCCCGGAGAGACATATACGTACGCGTGCCTCGTTTAAATATCAACGAGCGGGCTGCGGGATGAAGAAAATGAGAAAGGAAAAAGAACGCGAAGGTCGAACAGCTGGATGGACGAGATACGTATGTACATTCTACATTACATACACACATACACACAACGTCGGGAAGATTATAGAGAGTGAGAGAGACACCACGAGAGAGGCGCATGAGCGCACGTCGAAAGCGTGTATCAATATTGGTCGAAGCCGCCTAAATGTTGGTCTATGCTATCAGCACCGACTGAATACATTATTCATGCGCGATAAAGTATTCTCTGAGCCGAAGTGCACGTACGCGCACACATGCCGGTTCACCTAATAGCGTTTCCAGCCAGGAATATTTTAGGAAGTTTCTTGTTTCTCGGGGGTTGCACGGTTTCTCGAGGGCTCGTCATGTCACGATGCACACTTATTTTCCCGTATGTACGCCCTTTTTCAGCGGAGTCGCGTAAAATTTCGGATGGGTATGAGGTATTTCCAGATGTAGCGCACGAGATATAGATAGACGATCCTATGGATGAATTGAAAAACGTTTCTCCTCCGAGGGAATAAACGAAAAAGTAAAGAAAGTCTTGTCGAAATTTTCGCGCGTTTTGTACGTATTTAAACATGTCCGGATATCTCCTAAAATTTATTATCGAGGACTACAAATCGAAGATAATATAGCATTACCGCGCAGAGATTAATCGCTGCCAATGGTCTATTCCTGTATCCTCATTTAAAATATATTGTATTACCGCGAGAGACATAGAATATTCCATATTGAATGTGACAAACTAGCTCATATCTATTTTTAACGGAAATCTCATTTTCTTTTGTTATCTCCTTTATTTATCTACCCCTGACTTTTAACCGATAATTAATTAATCGTCCCCTTTTCAAGTTCCTAGGAATTGATCCTCGTTAGCCCGATGCGGTTAAGGAAAAACGTTTTCGGTTGTTCGCTAAGAAACTTGATATTAGAGATATAATATAATAAAATAAACAATAGTACTTTCAATCATAATAGGATTGTGTTTAATGTTTGAAAAAGATCTACCTGAACAAAGAGACTTCCTGAATGTTCCTGCGCAATATTAATGAATCGAATTAGTGCAATAAAATCTGAATGTTATCCGAAGAGTGGGCTCGAAATAAGAAAAAATGTCATGTAAAATTGCAATTTTAAAAAAGAAGAAAGAAACAGGAATTCTCGATACGTTCCAGAAATCTGCGGAATTTTGGCGTGGAATTCGCCAGACAGTGAAAAGGAATTTCTCTACGCAAAGAGGCAAAGAGCAGATATCCCATTTTACGCCGAACTGTTACGGCGCGGCGGCTCTGCCTCACCCTCCGTTCTTCCTTAACCGCATCGGGCTAACGAGGATCAATTCCTAGGAACTTGAAAAGGGGACGATTAATTAATTATCGGTTAAAAGTCAGGGGTGGATAAATAAAGGAGATAACGAAAGGAGTTCCTGATAAGGACAAAAAGAAAGTCGCGGAGGATGATCAGGAAAGAAAAACCGAGAAAAGTTTCGGTGCCGTTTGACGTGCGAATAGACGTCACTTTTTAATTAGATTCGCTTATAGTTACATTAGCACATGAATATATTGATTTCTGTTCGACACTATTAGGGAATAATTTATAATAGCGCGATACGTGCAATGTGCAATTCTGTTTATCACGTTTAATTGAAAAATTAAAATTTAAGCTATCCACAATTTAGATTTATCATTTCATTAAGAGCCGGATTGACGATATTATTTTCAAAATACTGATGGTCATAATATCAGTTACTAATAATTATTGTAATGCAAATCTTTCGAAATTCGATGTGAATAACACGAAACCTTTCGCATACATATGTCGTTTACAATGGTAATCAGATCCATTATAGCATTGAATAGCTAAAATCACCTGTGCGAGGAGAACGTCAGATTATGTAAAATTTGAACATGATCAATGGAGAGCCATTTTGAAATCTGTGATTTCAGATGCATGAAGAAGTACACGCTGCACGTTTCTGCTCATTTGCGATTACGTTACGCCCGCGTACATAACGTCGAGACTAACAGATTCGGAAAAAAGTAAAGTAGAGCAATAAACAAAGCGCATCGCGATAAATTGTACGAATTGTAATTAATTGTACGAGCGGGTTTAATTAAAAGAAGCGACTCGACGAATGTCATAATTTAAACAAGTCACTCTTCGTTTTCGCAATTACGTCGAAAATTGCTATTTAGGTACATTCGGTTTAAAATCTGTGACAGCTACTTATTGAAATATTAATCGCATTTCCACTGAAAGCAGAAAATTACCGCCGTTCTTAGCATAGCGTCCGATTGCGACGCTTAATCGGTACAAAATCCGACTCCCCGTGTTTTCTACGAATACATCGTAATTACCAATTACAAGTAGCAACTAATTACGAGTAATTACGAGAAAACGCCGCGCCGCGCCCGTAGCGATGGGTTGTTCTTCTAATTAGATATCGGCGCAGCGCAGGCGTCGCGCGCGATGCCGTTGTCGCATTCCTGGTAACGACGCCGGTCGATTCGCGCTCGCCCCGCGCGATTCACCGATTGCTAATTAATTGGCGTACTAATTACGGCGACGTGACTTCGACACTCGCTTCGTCGTTTACCATGGAAATGCCACAGCCTCTTTCCCGATGCATTATGCGCGTCGACGTATTGTGGCAACGATATTCTGCGGCGTCCCGCAAATTTTATTTAATTTTGGTAATGGGGGTTACGTAAAGAGCATACTTAAAGTTTCTAAGTGGTTGTCGGTCGGCGTTTACGGTACGAGAAATTCTTCAATTATGTTTCTAAGCCAAAATTTCGCTAGAGATCTCAATTTTTAGTAAACTTTCGAAAAAGTCATCTATACGTGTACTTATCTCTTTTAAAATATCGCATAGTAAAGCGAAACGTAATCGTCAAATAAATATATCTATTATATCTAATGAAGATAATGAGCTTTTCTCAGTCAGAGAGGATCATAAATAATACTTCGAAATTTCCGACTGTAATGCGCCTCTAAGTGGACGTACACGAACTAATTGCTCCCATGATATATATGGTTTAATTGCTCCAACTGCAGCAGCAACGGAACGATTCTGAGAACTTGCTATCAAGTGAGAACCTGCTTAAAGAAGTTACTCCTCCTTTCCGTTCGTATCTGTAAGGGATGCGGCGATGTAGCGCTTGTCTTGAACGTCGACGGTGCGATGTATAATAATAAAATGGAGTTTCATATTACGACGCCTTAATAACTATTAATTTCCATCTCTTTAACTCTCTAAATTAATGAATATTTCACGAGAATTTATGGTTCTGTATGATCCCAGCTATCAATAAGGCTTGGAAAACTAAAAAAACTTACATTACGTTCTTAGAAAAATAAATATGAGATTAAACGATCGATTTTTTCTTTTTTTTAATTAAATCACAAACTGATTTTATTGATTTATCTTATTACGAAAATAAGCCTTGAAGTAATTATAACAAGATAACAAGAAACGAATAGTGTCGTCAAGTCGGTATCGCGCATATGTTATGGGTCGATTAAGCGGGAACTGATGGTCGAACAATTTAAAAATACCTACCATTCGGAGAGAAAAGCCTGACAAAACACAAGTGGCGAGCGTACGTTTGAAGACGGAACTGACGTTCTATTTATTTTATATTTTTTTTCTCTACGATAACGACGCTGATCTGGATTTCCTGTTAACAAAAGAGCTTGAAAGCCTCTCACGGATGTATGCAATTGCAAATATTTGATTTGTAACGGTGCAATGTTTGAACAGCGGACGCGCAAAAATAGAAACGCGGAACGTGACGCGCGACAACAGTGGTGCTGATAATTCCCTTTACGATATTTTTTACAAAAATCAATAATATATCTCGCGTAAATATGTAGCAAATCTGCTTGCTGGCACAGCATATTTTATACTGTCAAGGCAAATTTTATTACTCTTTATGTAGAATAAAAAGATTTCTTAAGGGACACTCGATTGATCGAAAGTGCATGCCGATGGCAAAGTATCTGTATATAATTATTTTGCTTTATCTTTCAACATTTTCAGATAGTCGAATAATTATTAATTTCATAAATTTAGTTAATGTTATGTGGCTACATGTAAGTTATCAGATAATTATTTTATCGAAATTAATTTTCAGGACAAACCAAATGTCCATTTTATACTCTCTTTGATATTCTTCTATTACGAAATTTTCGCAAATGGCGTTAATGCGCTAACAGATGCAAATTACATAATCGCATTCGTGTTAATTAATACGTCTGAGTCAGCTTTGTGCATGGAGATTCCAAACTAATGGGCAAGCTCTCGAATTTCATGACGCGTACTTGTCCATATGTACGTAATGATATTTCACGTAGCATTCTATGAGATAAAAATATTCTGAAGTTACTATTCAACGCAATATAACGTCGCAATTTAATATGATATAAATTAAACGATATTTCTTACAATAATAATAGATAAATACATTCTTCTTTCGTTAATCCATATTTTACATCTGGATAATTCTCTTCAAATAAATTAGGAGTAAAATATCTGTCGAGAAATATTGTAGTTGAGTAGGTATTATATGTTAGAAAAAGAAAATATCATACGTCAATTTCGAAGAGGAAATATTTGTCCTGTTCAACAAATCAATTACTCGCGTACCGCACGTTTCGAGTGAAATGGAAAACTTTTCGCGATGCAAATTGACGTCGATTCGTACGTGTCAAACGGCTGGCCCTAAAAAATTGAGAGCTCCCCGTGTAGCATAACTATTTGCATGTTGGCATTGTAACGGTATGCTATTGCTGCAATCGCTATGACGGTTTTCACCGTTACGCGGTGCAGTTTCACGGTTGTAATACTTGTAATCGAAATGGTTGCACCTCGGGGAACCGTGCGGTTTTCGCCGCGCGCTGTTTGTACGATCTTCCGCGGGGGCATATTATGCGCCAGCCAAAAACCGCACAGACGACGAACTTCGCGGACCCAGTCATGATTAAACCAGTATTAAACCCGAGCTCCGGAACGCGGGTACGTTGGTACGGCGACGACCAGTCGAAGTGCTCGTGTAACAACAAACTTCGGCTATGAACTCCACGAATCTGCCAAGTGCATTTGCGATCTGCGAGGATCGTTCTTCTCGAAGTGGTTTCTATGAGATTAGCGATCTTGTTAACGCTTAAATCGAACAGCGCCGAAAATCGCGACACACCTCGATGTCTTTTCGTTTTTTAAGAATTAATGACGCAAATCGGTTAATTTGAGTTGATTAGAGCCCCAATTGCTGCAAACGTGATTTATTAATAAAAATTTGAAGTGATCGAGCGATTCGGTGAAAGTATTTTTATCGCTGACATTTATCGAAATGTCAAAGTTCGCACGTCGAGAGATTCGCCTCACGCTCTAAATTTACGTATTGTCCATTGTCGAGAGAATTAACTATCGTTAAATTTATAGCCAAGCAGATTTTCCATGGGAATAGACCAATAGACGGTAACGTTCCTATTTACCGTTGAATTTGGTCCGTTTGCGATCGATCGCGATCAACTGACGAGTTAACCTCGCTAAATCCCACGGGAATAGCCGTACAGGTCAACCTGTAAATCCGTACGCAATGAAGACCGCGAAATTTACGGGAGATACGTGTAAGCACGTTCTAGAATAAAATCGTCTCGCCGGAACTTTCGAAACGACCGATTCCCGCAATCGCGTAGAAATATTTAAAGTTTCGAGCACCCCGGAGCGTTCAAAAAGTAAATAGCGACCAGCTAAATTTTCAATTAAAAAAAAAAGAAAAACTTTTATATACTTGAAAAAGTATACATATTTACGAAAAAATGCGCGAATTCCAATAAGGTACTCTACAGTCAAAACTATGCGTTTATTTATTATTATTTTTAAAAAATTGATTATTATAAATTGAATACGATACTTTTGAGTAGCGTATTGCATGACTTGGAAATGCGTTAGCAAGCTACTGATATTCAGCTTCTATGTTGTTCATATTTAATTAGTTCTTTGTTCAAGATTTACAATTAGTATCTCGACCTTATTGTATACCTATATGTTATACGAGGCAAGAATTTTTAGCTGTTCCCACGGCCTGCCTTAATTTCGCAACTTTTGTCTCTCTCTCTCTCTCTTTCTGTTCTCGTATTTTTACATGGAATGATCACGTAGATCAGGATCTTTTCTCCCCGTTTTCTCCTCTTTTCTTTGTTGCGTCCCGTAAGCATCGCGAGCAAATGTGAAGATGCACTCTCGGAAAATTCACACTGTACTCAAACGACAACACCTAAAATTCTGTTCTTTATTTCTTTTAACTGTCAACTCCATTATCGATGACAAGATTTTAATTAAGAGTCCACTTCACATACTCTCGGTTGATCAAAGCATGGAATTTACGTTATGTTCGGATATTAATCCGGAATAGGCAATAAGTCTGACCACAGACGGGTCGTCCGATGACATTCCGCGACGGTTTAAAACCCATTCAGGTCAGGATGGATTAAGAGGAAGTGACCAGAGTCCATTTAGCGCGTGTTTAATCGATTGCTGACTACTCGAATAACCGCGATGGAAATTGACTTACCGACAGCCCTCTCCGCGCCACCTCTCCACGCCCCTCTCTTTCACCTGTGCGATCCCTTATTACATATGAGCATCATATAATAAAAATATATGCACGAAAAACGTAGTAAAAGTGCGTAATTCATGCACTCGCGTTTCGTGGAATTGCAGTCAAATTTTTACCAAGTTTCACTGAAATTTTATTTCAACGACTATTTCGGATGCGAGAGGTGAGTTCTCTCTTTCTCTTTCTCTCTCGCGAAACATATGGGCTCCTTGAAATAAAAGTTTCTAAAGGTTTCAATGTGTAAATCATTTGAGAGTCAGGTATTACTTAAAAATATATATTTTCTGTACAATTTTTTGTGGTAGCATAACACCGTATATTTTTTTTTTATATAATTGTAAATATATGTATACTTATGTATTTATTACAATATTTTTTGACATATTTGAAAAAAATTACATTTTGACGATGTATGGGTCACTATACATTTCACTTCTGAACGTGTTCTATACTTGGTTAACTGTTAATTAACAAAGGAAAGTTTTCGGGATATCTATCGAGCTCACGTGGAAAACGAGAGGAACGTGGAGGAGCGAAAAGGATGAGGCGCAGAAGAGGAGCCGGTTAATATCTTCATAAAAAAAGGAACGAAAAGATACATTCAATTCTTTTCCATACAAAAAAGGGAATAAAGATTCGTTAAACATTTTCTTCATCTTTGCAAAAGTTATAAATGTCGCAGTTCTTCTTTCGTTATTATCTTAATCGCGCTATTATCCTAATCGCGTAAAAACGATGGCACGTTAGGTGAGAACATTGTTACGACGAGGGTCGCGGTTTCCTCGGTAGCATCGTAAAGAGCTCTAACTGGAGACTCCGTGGAATGTCGAGAAGGAAAGCCTGCGAGTCGTACGTAAGACAGTTTTTGATGACTCTTAGTGACAATTGTTGCAGAGTGAACATCGGTAGCACGATGTACACGTTGGTCCTCTCGATTCTTTGCGGCAGTTCGCTCTGCCTAACGCCACGGTACTTGAGAAACCACGGCGCAGGAAAGAAAACGTCGCGCTGATCCACCAAGTACCTGTTTCGTTTTGCCCTAAGCATTATTAATCTGTCTATTCGAAGCAGATAATTCGAAAAAAATATTTCAGAATGTATATATGGATAAACTGGCGAATGCAACAACAGAATCCTTTTACTAATCTCTTTACGACAATCTCTGTTAGAAACACGAAACAATTAACCCACGAAGATTAATTTTATTGACAAAACAATTTGTGCAATTAGCAATATCATCTAAAATAATTTAACTAATCTGGAAATATGGATAATATATAAATATGGATAAATTATTAATATATTAATATATTAATTTTATATTAATAATATATTAATATATTAATATATAATATCCATATTATCCATATTTATATAATATATAAATATGGATAATATGGATATTATAATTAGTTTTTAGCATTTTAAGACTGAAACTGCAGCAATGTTGGCCTACAATGGCTACAATACAAACATTGGTTTACTCTCAAAACAATAGACTTCGTATCTTTTTATGTCCATTATTGATACTATTGCAAATTACGATTACTCATAATTCCTTAGAAATAGTTTATTGCATACGGATTATTGCCGATATAATATCGGCAAAGTGACGATTATTGCACATACCTGACACCCGTTTCTTTATTGACGAAAATCCACGGATGCGTATGAAACGTGTTTATGTCTCTGTAGTCCCCAGGTGACAGATCGCCATAACTAACTGCCTGTCCTTGATAATCCATCCAGTATAAAGTAATAGCATGAGGTGTCGTGTTAATAAATCTGACGAAGGATTCGTGTTGACTGTTGAGTGACCGGAATATCGGTCCCCGCTGTTGATTTTCATCCATTTTGCGATTTTTACCCGTCCGCTTCCTCTTCTTATTTTTGTAATGGAATTTCGAATCTTTACTAATCTCTCTTTCTTCTTTCGCCACGAGAACTGGAATTAAATATTACGACAGAAAGTTAATTAAACGGCGGCATTGTACATTCGAGCTCGATAAATATAAAAACCGTTTTATCTAAACCGTTTTATCTAAACCTTTGTTGTGAAATATTCTCTCATTTGTAAATATCCTCTTTTTTCTATTTTTACAAACAAACTAGTATATGTATATAATCGAATCTGTTATACAGATAGATTATAATCTTTTTATATAATCGAAACTAGGCTTTTAGTTCGGCAAAAACAGAATTCTTTTTAATCGCTATATTTCGTTTCTCGGACTAAAAAATGTATCAGTGACCAATAATCTCCTTAAAGCTTCGATTTGCCTTTCAACATTTTCGAATTGAATCCCTGGGGATGATACGAAATACACGCAAAAATCTGGTTTGTCACGGTTAAACAAGCCTATAAATCTATGAAAATCGATTTATCAAGCACGCCTGCATTGCTTGAATTTGAGAAACAAGAGAGAAAGAGAAATAAAGAAAATCGATGGCGTCGTAAGAATTTACGCAAGTCAAATCCGATTCGAATAACATCTACTACTCGCGTAGCATTGAAAGCATCTAACCAATTGAAGAGTTCACAAACAGAGTAATATCCTAATAATAATCTTGTAAAATCTAGTCTTATCAAAATATATATATACATGTGAGATAAAACTGATATAAAAAAAAATCAATAAAAGTCAATAAATTTTCGAAGCTGGATATACCTATTTCACTATTTATCGTGGAGTATCACGATTTTTTGAATATCTTTTATATATGTATATGAAATAAATTCATAATAATGACGTCAAAGATCCGATTACAACGCACGCGACATTAAATCCGCTTAGAGAACGCGCAAGAACTAATTAGTTGCGCGAATGATTAGCTGCGACAACGAGCGTGAGAGTGGAAAATCGAGCGAAGCATTTGCGATTTCAGCGGAGTTCCGAAGAGTCTCAAAGAGCTTCTAGAAACGATTACGGAGAGAGAGAGAGAGAGAGAGAATGGCGCGTTTTCCGGGATTGTAAACAAACGAACACAGACGTTCCCATCTGCTGTAACTTGCATTTTCGCTCTTCGGCGTTCCGTAAAATCAAGCAATCCGTTAGAGACGATCCGCGCTCTCGATGGCTTACAAAATAGCGAAACAATGCCGACAAACGTCGAAACTCCATTACGGCTTTTTGCAGAAGCAAGCGGCAGCAGGCGAGAGAGTAGGTACATGCGAGCAGAATTTCCCTGATATATATTATGTACGAACTTTTGTTGGAATTAACATGGTTGAGAGATGCGAGTGAGGAGCCTTAAAAGCGTCAATCGATTTTATGGCGATTAGCGTTTTCTATACGTCACAAAGAGATTTATCGCGAATAATATAATCAAATTGCCTAATCTTCTTGCACATCCCAGTATCGATCCCCTTTTCATCACATCATCCGATTTATCGGAACGACAACGGCGACGCTGTCGATGATAAAAATGGTAAATGCTTCGATGGTCAAAGTTCAACAAAAGCACCAACGGGAAGGAAAAGTTCTCCGAGTTTTGTCGGTTTTCGGAAATTGGTTCGCGATTCGAGATGTGACGCGCCGTAGTTAGAATTAGCGACGACAGGGAGAGCGAGATTTACGTTCGCAGAGTTCCGGCAATAAGAAGTTATTCCGTATATCTTGCAAGATTTATCGTGACGACTCTTTCTCGCGGGATACGAAGTTTTGGCGGAAGTTTCATCCGTACCTGAATTCGAAAATTATGCCTGTAGGTATATCATAAAGGTAATCGCGTCTCACTCATCTTACTTCACTCGATCAATTTTGTTTGTATATGTGTAAATAAATAACGCTACAAATAAGTATTAATCAGCTTTACGATTAATAAATATACTACTTACGCTCAAAATAAATAATGATACTAAAATGTCAAGCTTCCCTAGCCTGATATATTTTGCGCTAATATAAATCTATTATTAAATAGATAATATTACTATTACATCCTAATTATCCGGATATCTGAAATAGGGTAAACCCGGTATTAACGCCGCAGAAGTCAGAAAAAATAGAAAGAAGCAAGGTAATTTGATCGCATTCACTCTGTTATGTGCCTTTATGTCATATTAGTATTGTGTTGAAATTTCAGTCTTTTACTGTTAATATTAACAAAACTGTCGTAAGTTGAATCGATTTCTCAATGTAGTAAGTAGGCGCGATCATGTATTACGACATACGTAAAATGATTACTGTAGGGAATGTAAAAGGTTTAATGGTTATTTCATGATACATAAGTATAAAGGGATAGTATAGGATGGAATACAGCAAAATACAAGTGCATAACTCTTGTATTGTTTGTTTAACTTGATATCTTGTATATCCCACCTGTTTTGGATATACGGTATTTTTAGCGTGTGGGATTTATGCCGTACCTACAGACACTCTATAGCAAGCTCTATAGTCGGAAAGTAGCATATGTGTTCTTTTTCCTTCTTTTTTTTGGATCGTATAACAATAAGTTTTAATGCATCTATCGTTCGTCTATTTTCTTTTTAAAATTTTTCAGTTTTATAATTTGTTTATCATTCTTATACCTTAATGAACTTTATACACACATTTTATAAGTTATTATGACATCTTATTGCCTTATTTATAAACATTATTTGTAAGTTTTTATAAAGAGTATATTTTACCTATGAATGCCATATAACCCATCCCTTTTTGATATATGGCAAATATGCAATTTCTAAGTCTTTTTTGTTAAATACAAAGAACAAATATTTTATATTTCAATTTTTTTTTATAGTAGTAGACAGTCTAAAGTTTTTACTGGTATAATGCATTTGCCTTAAACATATTAAATAGTACTTGAAAAATTAAGTTTTCCTTAGCTGCGGCGTATATACCGGGTTTACCCTATTGATGTTTGAGTCTGCCATGGTGGTAAAATCTGAACATTACAGCATTCTGACCAGAATATTTTTGTCAGATTAAGAACACTCAAGATTCGAATATTCATAGAAATTCAAAACAGTAAGAGCGTTATAGAGGCATTAATTTAACATCAAAATTTCTCTTACGACTTGTCACACATAATAATAATGAGATAGGACGATTGGAATTCTTCAAAGACACGTTTGCCCGGTTAAATTTATATTTTATCACCAAAAATTTGTAACAACTAAATTACTCCGCCGGGAGAAATATTTCTGCGAGCTGTGGAGCCCTTCGTGCGCAGCGTTGTGAAATTTTCCGGGGACTCTCAAAAGCGAAAATAGCGTTCATGCAGGAATCCGAACACGGCGACGCCAAACATACCGTAAAAGCGTAAAAAAGGGGGGAAAAAACGAACTGAGCGAGGCGTTACATTAATTCGCATTTTTGGTGACGAACCCCGCGGTTTTGCTCGTTCCAAGTGACATACGTGCCATGTTCATTTTTCTCTCATTTTTTGCGTAGCCTTTGAAAATATTTCGCTGAAAAAAATTGGACAGATTCGCCGCTTTGACAGGCGCCGATTACCTTAAAAATATAATAAACGGCAAGCGCTTTGCGCCTAGATGAATTGATCAACTTGCGGGACCAGTCGAAAAATTGGTTTTCAGTTTTTACTGTAAAAAACAGTTTTTCTAACGGGTTTCCCGCATGATACTCGATCTACAGGATAACTACAATGATATTTTGAGTTGGCAATTAGTAATGCATTAAAGCGATAAGAGATTTGAATGGTAATCCATCTCATTTTTTTTCATATCTCGATCGCGGTAAGAAAGCGAGTGCATTATCGTCGATTACTCCTGGTTTTTTGCCGTTTGCCCCAAGGTTCTTCCCTAATTATACTGATGGATCAGAGCATCTTAGAAAGCTGATAGGGATTGAATTGAGTAGCAATTACGCCACTCGCGTCGTCTAATTCACATTTGACATCACTGTGATTTGCGCGATAATTTATACTCGCGCGGAAATCGAGATAAAAGCATTATGAATATTTTGTGTTAAACCCAGTGCACGATACTACATTCCCTTTGACACCAGTTTTATTCAATTGTATGATATTTGTCGATAACGATTAAGCTGAAAGAATAATGTGACCAACATTCCTATGAAACGGATATTTTACGAATAATGATCAAATAGCGTATCACAAATTCCGACTAACAATGTTAATACATTTTCCAATTTACCCTCCATCTTAACATTACAACAATGCACGATTGAAATATATATCATCGTTCGAATACTTTCTATTACTTAAACGCTTCTCTCTGCAAGAAAAGAGAAGAAATTGTGAAAATTTCCCATGCTCCGTATGTGTTTCGTTATAATTTTAGGATTATCCGCCTAATAGTTTTTCATCAAAAGTAGAGTTAATCGCGTTTTTCAGTCATTCTGATATAATAAATCGAGAAAAGAGACATGCATTATTAATTCAGAGTTAATTTTTTTACCTGGACGCTGCACTCCCCCGGTCGTGCGGATAATTAGAAAGTACGTAAGCGAGAAATCAAGCTGCCTATTTCGTCTGCTCGTGCCGTAACCAGACAACCAGAGATTGCCAGAGATAGGCGGAAATCGTCATTGTAATTCGCCTGGTAATTCGTAACTAATTCCGCAAAATCGCCATGAGCACAAAGAGCTGCGGTAACATTTCGACGATAGTTCTCTTGTCTAACGAAACCTCGTTTACCGCGGCAGAGACGATCACTGCACAGACGATCACTTTACAGCGTGCTAAATAAACGCGTTGAACCTGTGTATTCGAAGCGAGTCGATAATTAGACCGCTCTCAGACAGACACGCAATTATTCACAATGTTTACGTTGTGTTATACTCGTTGCAGTTAGACGTTGCGTTTTACACGAATTTTCTCCAATTATCGTATTCAATGTCGGAAATTTGAAATCCATAAAGAAATTACGGTAATGTTTTACATAAGTCCATTTACCGTGAAATAACGATTTTTTTTTTTTTTTTTTTTAAATTAAACGAGAAGAATTAAAACTCGCCTAGATATAAAATTGCGAAATTTCAGCGAAATTGGACATCGATTAAATTCATGAATTTCTCGGTCAGGCAAAAAAATGAGAGAGAGAGAAAGAAAGGGGAGGGGGGACTATTGATATATCTATTTGCACTAAAGCGAACCTGATAGATTTATCCTGCCAAACGGAAGCAATATATATTTGATAAACTAACGGAAGATGGAGCGATATCCAATAAACTTCAAGATCGTTCGGCAATTCGTGTAGAGAGTGATAAGATATATCTCGTTTCCTTTGTAAAATAGTCATGTAAAGGCAATCGTGATAAAATATTGATAAAATAAATCTCTAGATGTAAGTCAGGCATAAATCTAAAAACTATACGGATACATGTGTTGTTCGCAAATAAAAATTGGAAATTTAGGCAGCGACAAAATTAAGACGTGTCTTATACGTGGTTTAGAATTAATAAAGTCGACGAAGTAATTCTATCGCAAGGAATAAGAACGCAATACGATTCCGCACGATTCCGAGCACGATTCGGTCCAACTGACATTTGTAATTCGCTCGTTCGCTCGGTTCGCTCGACAGATGTATGCACAGTCGTCTGCAGCGAGAAGGCGGCGCAATATTGGGGTTTGCAGCTTCGTCAAGTATTTACTTAGGCCGAGCTAGAGACTCGCAGGGAGAAACAGAAACCGCGAGACGCAAACTGAGAACGAATACTTTATTATAGCACCACGTGCCGTCAGTCCTGAAATTACAAAGGGACCGCGCGCCGTCGAACAGCTTGATACACAACACGCCAAAATCCGAATGCACAACGAAAATAATCATGCGACTTTCATCTCGAACTTCGTTTAAGAAATTTACAAATAGGTAGGAATACTTTTCTCTCACAAAACTTTTTTACGACTTTTATAAATATCGATACTTTGTGTAATATTCATGATGTACCTACGCAAATTATAAGCTTATCACTTTCATCTCTTTGGATTTAAATAAATGATTGTGACATGATGACATAAATATAGGTAATTAAAAATGTGCGGATACTTAATAAATTCGAGGTGAATCAAATGGTTATTTCGATATCAATAAAATATTAAAAACTTTTATTATCTAAATATCACATCCGATATTTAGATAATCCTATTTAAAATTATTTGATTATGTTTGATTACATATTTTTAATAAAATAGAAAATGACATAAATTTTAGTAGGCCATTAAATATTTGATTATGTTCAAAATCTCGTTATTTTTATTCAATTCACCTCGAAATCGAAACCCGAGAATTTATGTACTTGCACATATAATAAACTACGATAAAGACGTATGTATTTTATTATTTCTAAATCTAATCATTCGTAATCACTTTTCGATAAAAATTCTACTCTCTATCCATGTTTTTTATAATAAAAAAATATATTTCTTAATAATAGGAGAATATATTTTTGCGCGCGAATCTCAATCTCGTGTACTAAAAAATTATACTAAATAGCAAATACCAATTAAATCATCGTGAAAACATTCGGGAATTGCATAGTTCTTGCATTATGTAAAGATTTGGAAAAAGATGACAATTTTTAACTCGTTGCCGAAAAGAACGCTGTCGGAAGCAATTCGGAAAATCCGGAATTTGTTCTTTCCTGCAAGAAGACCCTTCAACGGGTATGTAGGTATGTGTCAATAATCGAAATATTTTCTTCCATAGCTGATATAATTGGCGAATTTATTAACAACTTTTCTAATCGCGGTTGCTTGCGTTATATGAAGCTAAATTAGTTTTATAATTTGCGTTTTATAAATGAGTTTTATAATTGCATATCGATAATTGATGGTAAATTTTACGTCATTAGTCATCATTTATTAATATATCAGTTATTCACATGTGTCATATAAAAGTCATGCTGTATTATTATATATTATTTTAAATTTCATATAGAATTGCAATTTTCCATTGCATTATATTAAATAAATTGTATGAAAATTAATAAATAAAAAAACACTCAAAGAATAGAGGACGACCGATTAAAATTGGCAGAAATAGTGGAAGACCTTTAGGTACAGATTGGCACGTTTTTGCTGAATAAAAATCTTGGCTCAAACGTAAAATTGCAAACGTAATTAGTTTAACTAGAAAAATTCGAGACCTAGTTCAGTCAAGATGCATTTAATCGTAGCAGTATATATGGTAAGAGCAAAGCAACTGTATAAAAAAATAAAATATACATTTTATACTAGCGACAGTTTTTCAACCACGGAAGTATAGTGATAATGTTGATCAGACGGGATTTACGCTGTTCGAATGCCATTGCATTCTGTTACCATTCGTTTACTACCGGAGACGTACCAATGATCTATGCTGTCGATTACACTGGTAATTTCAAGCACGTAGTCGCGTCCCGCTTTGTGGGTGTCCACAAAGGTTGGCAAACAAACGAGAACGCCCATTGTATATCGATTGTGTCGGTATCGATCGCGAAGACAATGGGAGTAATTGAGCATGCACATTACGACCACTGGATATTCAAATCTATATTTCGGAATAAAAATGCGGAAAGCGAGAGCGAGCACTCTTCTCTAATTCGGGGTTCTCTTAAATTATGTTTTCTTATATTTTCCCTTATGCGCCAAATAAGGTAGTTTTATTAGTGATATAAATGAAGAAGAAAAACGGGTTTCGCTTCACGTAAAAAGAAAAAAAAAACGTATCAATAAACAAACATGCTTTTCGGTCAGCAAGCTAAAACATTCGGAAAATCAAATGGTATTTTTATGGAGCCATGATGGGAATGCACTCTCGGCGCCGCGCGCCGCGTTGGCGTAGATTCGGGGAAAAGAACGGGACGAGAACAAATTTTCGCAATGGAAAAGACAGGTGGTCGCCTCCATTAACGGAGATCGAATCTGCTCACGAGTTTTCTAATGAGAACCCCGTGTGAGAACGAGCCATTGGTATTCGAGCAGAATGAAAATGAACGACGCGCTTTTTTCTTGTCAGCACAGCTATTCGACCGTTTTTTCCATTTAAAGCAGACGCCCTTCGTTTTTTCGCTTTATACATGCAGGGTAAAACCACGCATTTTTAATAATATAATTCAATTAGTCTACCTATTAAACAGCATGTTAACTTGTTCGAAAACTTTTAACGACTATGTCAACGTTTAACTATTAAAATACTAAGAAATATTAAAATATGGTTATCTATATTTCTGGAATTACTGAATAATTATTATGATTGTAACTGCAAAAATATTTTGCTGTTAAAACTACCTACCTTTTAACGAATATAGGAAAAGTTCAGTGACTAAATAATTTTTAATTCTAGATAGAATCTCATAGTTATTCGTCATTATTATATTTAAAGAAAAGCAACGAACAGTTTGTACAATAAAATTTATTGTCAAATTCGAATATAAGCACTGATATAATATCAATAAACTTGTCGCGCACACGACGCATCGTGCCCGTTTAATTATCATACATATAACGTATTAATGCATAGTTATTAGCAGATGCGAGAGCTTTGATCATTATCCGGAATTACCCGGAAACGCGACCCGTATTCGCACAATGAAATCGTTCTATTCGCGAGAATAAAAGAAAGAAATGGTCAGCTAATGGTGCACATATTGCGTAACATCAGCGATCTATACGTGACAACAAATGCCTGCGCCGGACTGCCGCGAGAAAAGCGCCCGGCATTCCATTAATAAAATTTCGCTTGTGATAGTGATACCTAGGAGATAATACAGAAATGCCACCGGCTCTCTTTAGCGTTCGAATATACAATATACAAAAAAAGACACATAATTTTCGGAAACTGGTATTTTTCTAAAAGAAAAACGGTATTCCATATATAGAAAAATGCTCGTACGCTTTTCACAGAAGATGGAATTGCATTAATTCTATTAACTATTAACCCTTCAACATATTTCTACACTTTCCTGTTTTCTATAGTTTTTACAATCCCGGATCGCACGATATTTTGTCAGGTCGATATGCAGCTCGACGCGGCGCGGCGTCGCCGCGCGCTGCATCACGAGTGCGTTCGCTTCGCGAAGTCGACAAACCGCGGAATTTACGGTGGCTTCAATTCACGGCAAACAGCATGTAATCCTTGCGCTGTTTGCGCCCGAAGCCCCGAGGGCAAATAAGGGAAGGCAGGGGGGATTACGAGCAGGTACGAACGAGAAGTCGCAGGGTAGGGAGAGATAGCGTGATCTCCAGCTTAACGCATGCAACGCGAGATTCTCCCGCGACGTCGCGACGTTGTCGTTGTTGTCGTCATCTTCACTCCGCTTCCGTAATCGCGCCCGCCGTCTCGTGACACGTAAATTTTGCCCTTTTAATGCTGTTCGCAATTAGTCACGTACCTACGCATACTTTTACGTGGTATGCAAGTGCCATGCATGTGGCAGACTCGGGACGGGGCTTAATGAAATGCATCATATAAAAAGTAACGTTACCGCGAAAATAATGTACGAGGAAAGGAGTTCTGCCAGTTAAGAGTGTAAGAAAATAATGTCCTTTTCGTACTGAGTTATCAAATTTCTATAACTTCAAAACTACATCACTTTGCAGATGAAACATTTATAAGCGAAAAAGAAACAATTTAATGTACAAAAAATGTCTGGACTTATAAAAAGTAATATGGCTTAAAAATACCAATTTTGATTATAAAGAGTCGCGTTTTAATTATAAAGTTTTAATTAAAGTTAAAATATTAAAAGACGAAAGACGTCTTCATATAAAAAAAAAAGCAAAAACATCAGAAAGACCTGAGGAAACTCAAAAGTTACTTTAAACATCGCCGTCGATTCGAAATTGCCTCGTCTATCATCTTTTCTTTTTCATTTCCTTTCTTGTCTTACAGTGGTCATGAGATGAATTCTGATTTGATCTCCTAAACATGCTGCACGATATGTTGCACGTGAGTTTAATAATTTCGTGTTAGCTGTTATATATAAAGAGCGGAAGAAGCGTGAGTCCCACGATAATTTTTCGCGAAGATGTTCATATAATATAAAACTACACAAAATTGTGTAAGAAAAATTATGGCCTTGTTCATCGTTGCGATCGTTACGATATCATTTCTCCGTTACATTATATCACGTACGTATATTATATAGGTATAGAATTAGTTCTTTGCCGCGTTATGTCATCAACAAAATTCTTCAACAACGTAAATTTGAAAAAGAATGAGGAGTCAATGGACGTAACAGCATCTCGGGATGTGACTCGGTCGCTTCAGAAGCATAATCAGAAAGACGATGAAAATAACTAGCTCTTGCGCTGTGTAGGTAAAGTGTTTCGCGAAATTATTTTAAGTAGCAGCCTGCTTGCGCGACTCGCAATAGATTCATGCATATTCAGGCGCGTGAGACGCTGGATTACGCGGCAAGCGCAAAGTATTACACTTATGATTATTCAATAGAAACTGCGAAATCCACTTTATTGCCCGAGTTAGGGGACCCCTTGTCGGGACGCTTCGCGCGCGCAGAACTTTAAGTCAATGCTTATCAAACTCTCCGCAACAAGACGAAGGAAGTCTTGTAATATATAATGAGCCTTTCGTTATCCCAAAATAGTTAAACTTGGCTGGGGCAGGAGCTTTGTACAGGACGGGCGCGGCGTCCCGTTTTGCAATACCGCTCGCAGCGCTTCGCGAACTGCGAAGTGCGAACATCCTTAGCGCAATTAACTTCCTTCCTGCTACAAAACCAAAACAGATGACGTGGGTGTGCCGCGTGTAGAGAAAGAGCTAACGTCAGTTTATCTTACGTTGTCGCAAATCCCTCGATCGATCGTTCGAGGCGTATCGACCGAATGACGGTTTATTATACTTATACGTAATACGAAAGCGAGGGAAATCCGCGTAACGAATACGAAGAAAGGATGCAATTTGCAACGAAGTTTATCTTCGCCACAATCTCTATTTTCCGTCTCGTGCGAAAGAGATCCCTATTCCGTGCCGATCGTCCTCCCCTTCCAAAGGAGGAAGCGAAAGACTTCCGGGAATTTGGGCAAATCGGCCGTTATTTCTATCATTCGCTCGAGAACGATCTTCAAAGCTCGCCCGTTCAGCAGACGCTCTTCATTCAACGAGAGAGTAAGTATTCTCGTTTTATTTCGCTTCCTTTCGGCGAAACTACGAGATCCTCATTCTACGGACCAATGATCGAGATGAAATTATGATAGCGTTGTCGGCAAATGAGATGTGAAGTATGAAATATCATGTTATTATAGCTGTATAGTAATTGAAATAATTAAGACAAGTATTCTCTGATTCTTCGGAAATCGAGCATAATTTTCTGTAAGCTTAGAGTTGTTTGTTATTGCTTACTGTAAGATATCGTCATAACACAAATAAAGTAAAACATGTCTAACATACCGTTTGAAAAATAAGGGTTAAAAGTACGTAAGAAAAATTAAGATTGATCGAAATAAAAATAATGGTTTAATGGTGTTCAGAGGAGTAAATTACGATCAGTCTATGATGCAATCCCCACGGAAATCACGATTGCTAATTACGAGCGAGATTATTACTCGCGAATGAAGCGATAAGGACATAAATTAATTTCGTGTCCTCGTGATCCTATAACGTCGATAAAGATAAAAAAGGAGCAGAAAACTGAAAGAAAAGAAAAGATTCTGCCTCTTGCGAAAGAAACGCACCAATACGAGCGCAACCATTATCTCTGACAAATCCAATAATCTTTTTCACTATACGTTCGATTCAAGATACTTCCTTTATAATATATATATTACTATATACAATATACATATATAGCAATATAGTAAGAGACACCGAATGCGCGCTTGAGCCCTCCACGAAATTTCTGGAATAGACGCACTGCAAAGTACTTGACTCGATTATGAAAATGTACTTTCCCTCTGCTCTCTGCTACGCTTCCACACCGATACCAACGTCGACGTCGCGGTCGACGACGAAGACAGCAATGACGGCGCTCTTTTTCTGTTGTTTCAATGTCTCTTTGATCGCGATATAAATGTCGAGAAGTACGCAATAAGAAATATGCTTCTCTCAGACGTCTCCTTTAAATTGAATTACGCCAGTTTATCTTACGTTCAGTCGATTGGCTGCTTATTATCCTGTTGCGTCGCGCACTGTTTCGACAAGCATGTAAGACAACTCGCCAAGTCGACACTGATGTACGAAATGTCAATGTCAGAAACCCTATTTAGATTTGAGGTGAAAATTCCTGATAGAGAAACGCGATTTGTTTCCATCGTTTTAACGAGAATGATGGGGTCTAAAAATGTTTCCAAACGTCCCATGCAAACAACCGGTTGCGTTTCGACTCCAACTCATTTACATTTAATGGGTTATCGAACGCCGTCCGTTACGAACGTACAATTATGCGTTACATTTTGACGCGGAGTACCCTGCATGTTTAATTACGTCGTGTTACATGTGCAATCATTATTTCCAGTCTCAGCCGAAATTCGCGAAGAAAACGTCGCACAATCCGCAGACGCATCAATGCAAAACAAATTAATTTACATACATTTACATATAATATCTAATATATAGTAAATCTGTGTAGGGTAATACGAGAGAAAAGGGAATTATGTTGTTTGTCTTTTATCAGTTTCTCAAAATTATTAAATACGGAATCTACTGTGGATGTTTCCAGCATGCGCTTCAACGCGCTTAGGACGCGCGTATCCCCCTACGCAAAAATCCCCTTGGCGCGCTTAGGGGAGCGAATTCTTGATTAAGTAAAGCGAAGTAACGGGATAAGGATATTAAGTGGAACGAATTAACAATGCGGCAGCCGTTGGCTCGTGTGTACACCGTAAGCTCGAAAACTTGGTGCATTCCGGCTTACGCGTGGAAACTTGGCGCGTGGAAAGCTCGCGTCGACGCGCCGTATTACGACGTGTTAAAAATCGGCATTACCGTTTTCATTTACATTCCCGTGCGTACCGCTTTTCCCTTTTTCGGCCAAGCCCACCTTGACACGCGCGAGAAAATGGAAGGAGAAACCGAAAGAAATTGCCGAAGTACTCGAATACCTTATACCGCTTATACGGGCGAGAATCGGCCCGTTCTTCTCATTGTCATTATCGAGGAAGCCCAAGGAATTTTTACCCCTAAAAATGGGTAAAAGTCACTAAAAGTAAAGGAAGATAAAAAGAGTGTCGATGGGAAGCGACAATAACGCAAGCAAGTAATTCCGTTGTCGCCGGTGAGATTGCTGATGAAACATCTGTGTCTGAACAACGGACCAACAGCACAGACATGTAATGAAATTGATTTAAAACTACTTTCGACGTACTGTTTGACTGAAACGAATCTAACTGAACGCCAATGAACGTTTTGTTCGCTACGACCGCGACGTGCGAATTCACGAAACTTTTTATCAGCGAAAACTCACATTCGCGCTACTCACGTTCGCTCGTGTATATTTCCGTAATTTTCACCGGCCTCCAGTTGTTTTCACGACGTGTCCCTGCCGGTTCCACAATCCTCACTGTCTTTCTAGATAATTGCCTTTTAGACGAGTCTCACAGCGTTTGCGAAAGGAGTTTACCCCGCGGCATAAAAACGTGCGCCAGAAAAGAGTGCTCGCTTCCTCATCTTATTTAAATTAGGACTTTACGCCGGGCTGCTTTGTAACAATGGTCGCCGTCTTTCGAAATGTCGACGGAAATCGCTTTAGTGCTAACATTTAACAATCTTAATTTTTAAAATAATGTCTGCCGTTTTATATTTATAACATTATAACAACCGAAGGTTGGCAGCAGTCGGGAGTAAAAATGACTCTTGCAAAATTAAATTTTTCTTTAAAAACATGCACGTAATATTTCGAAAAGACGCATAATAAAGAAATTCAGTTTTCCCGGGAACTCCAGTTTTCCTCCTTTCGCTTTACGAACCTTCTGCTTTGCTTAAGAAATATTCTGGAAATATTTCATCGAGCTTTACGTAATCAAAAATTCTCTGCTTCGACAAAAATGGCAACTTTATTCTAAATATACGCGTCTCGTTTAAAATAAATATGTTTTCTAAATCGCGACGACGTCTCTGTTATGGCGGATCAGCGTGTGACATATCATCGGATCTCCTTTCGCGGATTTACGGGAAGGGATCTCTTCGCTCTCCGTCGAGCTCGGTTTATCTCACGGACGCACGGTGATTTCTCGCGGTGAGTCCGCATCTGATCCGACCACGGCGACGAAAGATATTCATACGCCATACCATTTAAGGGTAACGGCTCGGGCACGGCCATTTTTTAAAGCGTCTCTGAAAAACTCTGAGATCCCGCCGCGCCCGCGCCGCGGCTGGCGAAATTCGGCCAAGATAAATTCGCGAACTTATTGTTATTGCGCGGAAAGTGATGCCTGAATATTACTTGTTCCCCTCGGGTCGAAAAACGAAACATGAATCATAGAAATAATACAGCAGAGGTTGTAAAGGACTGTAACATATTTCGCTTTGATGGTACGATATGATGCTCGATCATCTGATAAACATTATTCTCCCGTAATATACCTACGTATTTTTCGGCGTGCTGCCGACAGCGAGACTGATAGGCGCTGATCAATTTTCCATGTAAAATCAGGCAAATGCATGGCTTTAATTGGATTTAACAGCCGTATGTATATCGCTATTGTAACGACGCGCGAGCACAATATCATGATATGCATTTACATCGATTTTATAAAACAGCGAAAAGTTTGACGAAGAAGAGAGACCGAGACATGCGGAAGAATATTACGAAAGGGCTCTGCAGAGCTGGTATTTATTTAATATTCCTTGTACGATATCCGGATATATGTCGACCTCCGATCTCGGCTCTCCTTAGGATGAAACTCGCCGGTGAGATTTTCTAGTGCTTCACTCCACTTATTATCTTCATTTCCGCGGCCTCTTCCTTACATCCGTACATTTCTATATGCACTCATCGAGAGAGAGAGAGAGAGAGAGAGAGAGAGAGAGAGAGAATTGCTTTTACTTGAACGAAATCTTCTTTACGGGTTGAATCAATTTGAACAAAAATTTTTGACTGCGAATCGCGTACCGTGTCGCAACGTTCACGTGTATAAAAGTCGCTGGGTCGCAAAATAACGCTCGCGTCGTCATATTACCTTCGTATCGTTATAAACGAATATCGACATTTTATTCGCACCGTTAAATCGAGAAAGGCAATTATTGATAAATTCAATTAATTGCGAGCACCCGCGTGAACGAGAATATTTTCATCATGATATCGCAACACAACATTAAAATTATATCTTTTAAATTAAAAACAACATTAAAATTATATCTTTTAAATTAAAAATAAATGCAAGCGTGTAACATTCATATAAATCTGTTCTATTCCAATTATCAATTTTTAATTAAAGGGTATCAGTTAACAATATCGTGATAAATTGCCATCAGAACTTGTTGCGAAAGAAATGCGAGGAAAAATCATGCGGAATGTTGGTTGCACGGTCGTAGTTGCCAGTACTTATACAACTGATGCAGGTCAAGGAAGATTGTCGTCATCGTCCCTTTGGCGCAAAAAGGACAAAATTGCAATTGCGAATGGTCGAAATGCTTGCGCGAACACGAAACTACGGTAAAAAAAATGTCGACATTCAGTTTTATCAGAGCATGTACGGCTCTAGTATGTTTACGGCATTAAATGAGGTCGTTTGCGAAAGTGTCGCGATATTTCCATTGCCAGCGTAGAAATAAATCAGCGCGGGATGCGTACACGTAGCTTATGCGTTGAATAATAGTTGTTCGGTCGTCGACGCCCGATATAACTCACACTTTCATTTAATCCCACGAATAAACAAGGCAAATAATAATGACAGGATAATTATAATTGGCGCAAATATTACCGTTAGTTTACCTATCGCGTGCATAATTAATTTCTTACATAATAAGCATATTATAAATTATCACAATTTCCAATAATCAGGAAGCTGGGACGTGTATTTAAGCGTGGAACGTGTATATCTATAAAAATTCATTAATGGGGAGTGATATATCAAACTATAATCCAATGGCCTGACCACGGTACATTGTTAAAAATATACGAGAGACCACGTTGAGACACGATGAAATGCAAGAGCGAAAAGTGAATATAAGTATTCAATAGTCAATAATCACAGCAATCAATAGAATATGCGATAAGACGATAAAAGCTAGGTAGCGCTTTATTTTTTTAACTATATTATATTTAGGACGACAGCAGAAAAAATTGACCATAAAAAATTCTAATTGTAGTAAGAAAGTCGATCGAAAGAATAATTCCTATATTTCCATATGAAATATCTAATTGTTTCAAATTGGAGACAAATTTTTAGAATCTTTTCCTTGTACGAATGTATTCTTAACATGATACCTAGATTTCAATCTCGGTTCAGTTTTCTATCTCTCTCCTGAAATCGCAGGAGCTGGTTTCGAATTGCGGTTTTCTAGTCTAGAAGGACAGTTCGAACGCGAGTCACCTTGGTCATTATCGCGGCGCGAGATAATCACCGAGGAGAGAATATATATCATCTCGTCTTCCTCTCCCCCTCTGCCCCCCTCTCTCTTTCCCGATCGATCCGCACATATACATAAACGCACACAATCGTCCTATGCCGGCAGCGCGCGCTCGGATGTTACCCGACGGATCAATCCGGATTAATTGAGTTACGGTTCGCGGTTTTGCGGCCGGCCAATGACCGCAGGGATATATCCGCGGCTTCTGGTGTGTTTGCTCGCTAGTGTGGTCATGTAAGCGGAAAAGGAGAGAGGGATGAGAAAGAGAGGAGAGTGCCGCGCTATGTGACTCTCGTCAAGCTGTGACGTTCGCATCGTTCGGTTTTTTTTTTCTTTTCGAAAATTGAAAGCACGCCACTACGACGGGGTCACGACGACGACGGGCGCTATCCTCCCGGGGTTTGCCGCCGACATGATTTACTCTTCCACAGCAGGTGCGACGGTGACGGTAACGCATCGACTTGGAAAACCAACGATGCGAGATGTCTTCGAGAACAAAACGGATTCGGAACCGCGCTGCGGAAAATCATGCCCTTCGGAATCTCGATACGATATTTCTAGTGGACTTAAATAACGGTTACTTTAGTACAAATTCTGCGAGATACGTACATGATAGGGTATAAGTATTAACGCGAGAAAGAGAGATAACGAGCTAGAGACATCTGAATTTTGAAATTTTTTCACAAAATAGTATTTGTCTATTATTAATGTTTTTGTGCATGTGATGACAATTGATGTGGCGTATAGGTATGATGACGCATGGTTCACTAAAGTAGATAACTTTGTTATTATTAAAAACGTTTACTTCAATTAACTTTCATCAACATTTTCGACGTTATTTTAAAAGGAATTTATAGCAGAAAATAATCATTTACGCTAAGTTATGTATAATAGAAATATATAATGCGCACGACATCAGCTGAAAATACATTCTGCTAAAATCACTATACTTACTACTGAACCGATGTATGCCCTCATATTTTTGTTGTCATTTATTTATTACATTCGCGCTTGTGCCGATGTAAAACGAGATTTATTATTTGCCAAATTCTATTGCGCGAATACCTCTCGCAAAATATATTAACGGCTTTTATTCGCGCCGCGGTAAAATCTAGACTGTCAAATGTATTTTGTGTACTAGAATTAATTCTATCGCAGTCGCGTATAGCGCAACAGACGCGTCGTATAACCGAGAATAATATGTGTGCATCGTCTATAGTGCCTATACACGAGAGTGCAACTTCGTTATATGGCCGTGTTACATAGCGGCAGGAAAAACGATACGTGTAAATAGGGAATAAATTCCCGCACAAAGAACACATAGAAAGACTAGATCAATTCTATTTAACTCTAAAATTAGCCTCTAAAAATTGAAAATTGAAAATTGAAAATTGAAAATTTGGAGAATCAAAGCAAACAATTTACATTGCAAGGCAAGAAAGGTAAACATAATGATATTTAAGTTAAAAAAATTGAAAATTTAATCTTCTTAATGCAATTTATTTCAATTAATTTACTTCTTTTAATTAATCATAGAAGAAACAATACGTCTGTCATGATACTATAAATTAGTATGTAGACATAAATCTTCAAAATAAAAAAGGAGGATACATTTTAATGTAACGTAATACGTGTAATGACCGCTTCGTTTAACATTAATTTGCGACAATATCAGTTACACTTACGGTCTATTGCTTTCGTTTATGGACATGCACGAAAGTAGGCTCGCGCTTCTTAACATACTCATATAAATTCAAGCTCTCGTGCGCGCGATTGCGCGAATGTATACGGCGCGCGAACGATCTGTCACCGTAATGCAGGACGTTTGATAAAAGCACTTAAGTCTCGTATCCGCCCTTCGATCTAGAAAGCCAGGGACTCGCGTGCCCCGGGCAATAAATTAAAGTTTTGATCTCGACGAGGCGCGCACGTGAACGAGCGCCGCTTTTATTTTCTCGCCGGAATTCCGGGCGCGCGACGACATTCCATGCATACGACGTGAATATTTTCTCTCGGCCAGGGGAAATTCGGGACACTGTTGATTGGGTTGGACCATCGCTCAGTTACGTTATTTTAACGGAGGCTCGTCGAACGCGAACCCTCAAAGGACCCGTAGTGGCGTGTTTTCGAATGTTTTTCGCGTTACACCGTATTCGGAATACCTATTGAGCGGGGCAACGTTTGAACAGAGAGCGTTCTCTTTCACAATACAATCTTCCGTAATATTATGCGCGACAGCGCCGATCGAATATAAATATAAAGCTTTCAATAAACTGCAATACGTGCGCTTGCAACACCGTTACATTCATTCTTACGTAAATTATGTACTGTACGAGTTATAGAAATGTCATTACGCGCGAGAATCACGGGGTAAAAAACGGACATGTTTTTTTTTCTCTTCCGTTGAAAATTTTTGCGCGGGTGCTCGTCGTCATCGTCGTCGGTAGTCCCGGCCACGTTATGGTAATCTGTATGGTAATATAGTGCAAATTGTACCGGTGGATATGATTTATAGTCGCAGTGCGGGCGGTACGAAATGAAATAGAGGATGCTACTTTCATCTGGTCCGACGACGAATTATAATAATTCAGTCGGGTGAGTTTGCATAGCAAAATCCAAAATAATATGAATAAACATAATTAGACACGCCTCGCATTAATTTTCCGCATGAAACGCTTCGCCGTAATTAACGCTTATGAAAGTATCAGACTAGAGAGTCGACAAATTTAATGTATTTTACCGCGTTTTGGCTCATGACTCAAACGTTTCAAACATCCCTAAATTATTATGAACATTAAGAGTTACGATTTTATTTTCTAGGTTGAGTCTTTTATTTCTAAATTGTAAGAGAAATTATTGTTCATCGTTCATCCTCTCTCTCCTCTCCCCTACAGAGACAGTTAAATATAGCGGCAAACCAATCGTGCGAGTATAACCCGCGGTGCTAATCAAGAGTCAAGGGCTAACTCTGATCTTTGACGTAACAAAGGCGACTTCGCCCGCACCACCGGCACCGGTTCTCGAGGGACATCGGAAGTGGGCCGTTTGTACCACCGCGCGAGCTTAACAGAAATTCTCAAAGGGAACATCGGATGTCGTACCTATCCCCAAGCGACGCGTCGCGCTAAAGTTAAGAGTTAATCCACGACAAAGCCGCGGAATGACCCCCGTTAAGGTCGCCTGCATGTCCCATATCCCGGCGTGCATTTAACGCTCGTATGCACTCAGCGCATTCGCCGTACGGTTACGCGTATTACGATCATCTGAGACCACAACGGCCGCGGCGAGCTTTTATACGTGTATCCGCATACAGGACGTTCCGGAAAACAATAAGATTGTCATACATTTCCTAAACTTTAATCTCCGTTATGTAACATTATGTTTCACTGTACTTTCACAATACTTTCTTCATATACCTTTGTACAGCAAAAACATTTTTTAAATGATGAAACAGTAAAACATGTATCGATAAAATGTATTTCTTCTACAACTTTTGACAATTTTAGGAATCGAGTACATTTATCATCTTTTCTTAATTACAGACATACATTGTACGCAGAATGTCTCAGAATTTCCGACTCTCTTTGTAAAAACGAATTGTTCGACAAAGTTGAATTTTCTGAGATGGAGTTTCGAGCACGAACTAATTGTAAGATTGTAGTAGGTGCAATTATATAAAAAAAGTCCTCCCCTCGTTCATTTAAATTCGAATGGTCTTTACCTTTTCAGGATTTTAATTCCAGCTTTAATTACCGAATCGTTTAGTGTTGAATATCGTAAAATTGCTGTTATTATTGCCATTACGATAACTGCGATAACGCTAT
The DNA here is from genome assembly GCA_035220615.1 of Leptothorax acervorum. NCBI lineage: Eukaryota > Metazoa > Arthropoda > Insecta > Hymenoptera > Formicidae > Leptothorax > Leptothorax acervorum. The sequence goes on along the minus strand of JASTWQ010000009.1, from coordinate 1,485,412 downwards.
TAGCGACAATGGTTCCTCGTATTTCGTATTACGGCTTTTTCCTTGCAATTGCTTTAAAAGTAGCGCGGAATAATGTCGCGCGATTGTAATCAACGCGTTAACGTAAATACGGGGTGGTGCATTATGGCATCGCGGTGGAATTCTCGGAGACGCGTACACGCCTCGTAATTCGCTGCAACAACTGCTTTGTGGTTGTTGCTCGACGTACCGAGGGTACCGTGTGTCGTACCACGAAAGGACATCAGAGCTCCGTTAACGTCCCCCATGGCACGTGAATTTCGTACAAGCGCTCACGTGAAACACACGGCGGCGACGCCCTCGTGCGCTTATAGACCGTTAATTAATTTCCCCAATTACACTCCTACACGAGCGCGCTGTCCTACGAAACACCCGAGGGCTAGGGTCTGTCTTCCGAGCACTTGACCTGGACTCTAAGCAAAATATTATCCCAGGCACGGTACTTCAATTAAAAAAAGCTTTACGTTGTGATGTAAAATTAAAAGAGGAGAGGATCGTTAAGAACGCTCCGCTAGTGAGCTATCGCTCAAGCTAACAGTTACTTAAAGAGCCCCTAGAAATATGAGCGCTAGATGCGCTTATTTTGCCTAAACGTGAAAGAGAGAGAGAGAGAGAGAGAGAGAGAGAGAGAGAGAGAGAGAGAACTTCCGGTAGAAGCTTTGATAAAGTAACGAGAAAAATCGAGCGCACGTAAGGTCACTAACCTTTTAATGCTATCTTTGATTCTCGCGAAAAGACACGCGACGTCTTACGCCGCTCTATATTTTCGTCGCACGTGATAAACGGAGATTGCAAGTGAAATTCGCGATTATTATTTCGACGCTTTGCACGCAAATAGCAGAATGATTTTGAGTCCCACAGTGAAAATATTTTATTCGAAAATAGCGATCATACGCGCGCGCGTGCGAAACTAATACAATCCCACGGCAACTGTTGTTTCATCGTAGAGATCAGGACTGTGGAAACGGAATATTTTGCGTCAAATTGAGTGCTTCGTTAAAACGTTATTAAATTTATGGCTTTTATTTCACATCACAGATTTAATTCCTTTAACGCGTGTGTGTTTTCCGACGTTACGGGCGATACGATAATTACGATTGACTCTCCGCTCTTGTGTTATTATTACCGCCGTTAGTTGATTATTACCCGATGCGTAACGAAAGTAATTATCTTCAAAGATTAATTTACGTTATAATAATTATCGCAACACGCAAAGGGTATCCATTGTGCGAAGTTAAGATCCTAATTAAATTTCTTGGCGCGCTCGTAGCGTACTCGTTCATTATATTCGGGGGAAGATCTATCCCTCCATAATAATAATAACTTTGATCCCGATGATCTTATTGTTAATATAAGTGCATACACAGGGCACGCAGCGTAAATGCGATTCGACGCGTTCCAATTCGCAAACGTCAACGAAATTCCGGATTTGCTTACGTCGCTACACCACGCAAGATTAGATATGTAAATCAATTAATCCGCAGTAATTGAGTTAGAGTTCCTGATTTGGTCGTTACCGCGGGAATCATGCCGGAATAACGCGCAATAACATTCGAACCATCGACGTTTAAGCGCCAACGTAAGCGAGCTAACGCGGATAACGAATAACGAGTCCCTCGGATTGCGAATTAATTCCAGAAGTATATATTCTGGAGTACGCGCCAGCGTTTTTCTCTATTCTTTCCAAACGATCATTCCGTCACATTTCAATTATAATTCAAATTTCTTTTAATATTCAATCATTCTCTGTCCCGAGGCGTTCCTGAGTCCTGACGCGCGCCTCGTCGAATAGATGTCTATCGTAGTCGCGCTTGAAAACATGCAAATTGGCACTGCAGAAACGGGCGAGTAAAAAAGAACGGGGAAATTCAATTCCCTTTTGTCGCGCTCTAAATGTCAGAATAATAAATTTCCGTGTTTTCCAATCTCGAGAGAGCGAGAGCGAGAGAGAGAGAGAGAGAGAGAGAGAGAGAGAGATCGGGCGCAGCGATTTTCTTTTTCTTTTATCGTTCCCGATACCCATAAAGAAAGCGAACGTACACGCAAGGGCAGCTTAATATCGCGCACATAGCGGCGGGCGCGTCGGGCGCTTTTCCGTGCAGAAAAATGCAACTCCGTGCTGCACACGCCGCGGCTGGCTAATCGATACCTCCTCGAAAGGTGGAAGAAAACTCTACTTCCGTCGCGATATACGCGATGTATTCCAATATACATAATTCCCGAGAGTCAAGGATCGACGAAAGAGATTTGTGGCGCGCGTCGCGTCGCGTGCAGACCTTTTTACGCAAGCGAATACGAAACGCAAGTGTGTTATCTCTTATCGCGAGCCGCAATTTCGATGATGCATCGCCGCCGGTATCGCCCTGAGCGTTTGCCCTTCTACCGCGATAAACGCGAGATTACTCTCTCTCTCTCTCCCTTTCTCTCATGGATCGCTCTTAAAGCCCCATCCTGAATATACTCTTTGCGAAGGAAAATCACTCTTTATTAAGCGCCCTTCGACGTGATACGAGCTCGTCGCTTTGCCGCCGCTGTCGCTTTGAAGTGCCTCTTCGAGTATCTTAATGTACCTTTCCTTCGAGAACGTCTTTCGCGCGTCGCTAACAAGAAAAATGACGCTCCAAAAAGAAACCAATTTTGCCGTGCAGATTACTAGCAACATCAAAGTATGAAAGATTAATATAAATTCACATAATATTAATTCGCCACTCTTTATCACTCGGCGCGCGCAACTCCTTTTTCGCTCTCGCAAACACTGAATATGATTATATATGTATGAATAATTATTTGCAGCTCACAAATAATTTTTTAAATAACAAAACTTTAGGCAAACTTATTTAATAATATCATTATTTACACTTGTTCTTTTAAACTTTTAATGTTCGAATATTTGATAAAAAATAAATCGCTATTTTATGCAGTCGTGCCGCGAAATTTTTAATGACACGCTCGTTGTGACTCACATAATCCACGTGTTAACTCAGGCGTTGCTTTCTCCCTCTCTCGTTCGAGCGGCATCGAAAGGAAAAGCTTTATCCAAGAGCTCAGGTACGGTATACAAAGACTTATTTCGTTTCTGAGACGGATATTTCCTCTCTCCTGCAGGACGGCAGAGAGCTCGACAAATATTTCCCGAGAATTTATTCCGCCGGAGTAGATATACTTATGCTCAGGGACCGATACGATTGGTCGGAATCGTCGAACTCCAAGTTCTCTTCACTTGACCCTGCTTGTTATGCGCGCGCGTAATACATTTCTTCCTTCTTGGCTGCACGTCCAGACGTGTCGTTGACCGGGCAGCACCAGACTCGGTCGTATTTTATGAACGAATTTCAAATTCAGACAGTCGACCGAATTAAAATAATTTCGCATTCATCACCCATTTATTTAAAGATGATCGGGCTACAATAACTAAGCCAATGATTTATGCAGAAATTTTCGGCAAACTCTAACACAATTATTCCCTAAAAATAGTACTTGAATCATCCTCTTCTCGCATATTTTCAATTATCAAAGGATCTTTGAATGTGATACTAATTGACAGTAAAGTAATAAAATACTTAATGTGTAAAATTTTTATTATGTTTTTTAATTCAATGTTTTTTAATCAAACCACACAAAGATTTATTATCTGATAATGCACAAAGTGGAGTAGTATATAAAATCTGTTGTCAAGATTGTCGCGATGCTTCGTATGTTGGCCAAACAAAAAGGCAGTTGGGAACTCGCATGAAGGAACATATCAGTCAGCTTGGTAGAAATGTGAAGGAACTGTCCGTAGTGACTCAGCACCGCCTGGAGGGACATGAATTTGATTGGGACGGGGTCATAATCCTGGACAGGGAGAGATCTTATATTAGGAGAAGCATCTCGGAGATGTTTCATATTAAGCGCCAAATTAATGGCATTAATTTGCAAGCGGACACGGTGGGGTTGAGCGGAAATTATTTACCGATCATCGAGAGACTTTCTCATATACATATAATTGTGCCCTCTATTGTTTTTGTATTCTTCAAGCGTTGGGCAGTATTGGGATGTTTCGTGATCTCTATTATTAGAAGTCGTTCCGCAAGGATACACGTTATTTTTCTGCGAAATGTCAATTTGCGTCGGCATGACGATGTCCACTATGTGTAATCGATATGACTGTCAGGTAACACTGCATTATTACTTTTTGTGTACGGTTTAGTGATTCTAATTGCCTCTTAATTTAAAATTTTTTTTTCTTCTTTTTCTCTTTTATAATGAAGGCAACAGTCACATCGAGTACCGACATCTCAAATTATTTATAGTGTTGCGATGTTGTGAACTGACTAACGGAACTTGACCATGTGGATTCTGCGACTTTTTAATTCTTGACGAGGATGTAACCGAGATATCGTACCGCATGTATTGATATTTTTATGTTTTTTGCGCTGAGGAGGGTCCAAACCCAGGGACCGAAACGTTCGCGTATATTGGAGTATTATATGAAGAATATATTATAATTGTCGCTTTAAGATCGGTGTGTTTGGCTATCATTTGCCTTGTCATATTTAATTTTTTTTAAATTCATTTTTTTATCAAATATTCGAACATTAAAAGAACAAGTGTAAATAATGATATTATTAAATAAGTTTTCCTAAAGTTTTGTTATTTAAAAAAATTAGATATTTGTGAGCTGTAAATAATTATTCATATAATCATATTCAGTGTTTGCGAGAGCGAAAAAAAGGAGTGGCGCGCGAGTGATAAAGAGTGGCGAATTAATATTATGTGAATTTATATTAATCTTTCATACTTTGATGTTGCTAGTAATCTGCACGGCAAAATTTTTATTATTATTTCTCAAGAAACAAAAAGGAATGTGTATAGAATCTATTGTTTAAGTAAATATATATGTATAGGATAATAGCCTTTCAGTATGGATTTACAGCGCATTAATAATCACGTTTTGCAAAAAAATTAATACGCAAGGTACTAGTCTCAGAGTTTGTTTTTTATCGATTGCAATTGATTAAAATCGATTTCATGTAACTACGAATATAACGCTGGTATCGCCCAGTATCAATTTATCGCTTGGTGGTTTCCCATTCCTCACGCTTAAATCCTGCAGATAATAAATACTATAATATTAGCGGTTTGATTTGTCTAGCCAACGAGAATCGTGAATCGCGCCGTTGCACCTCGTCGGAACATAGATGTTTCGATATTACGCGGCTGCAATGTCCGGATTTAACCCCGCCGCATATGTAACGCCGAATAATTTAGTACAATTCGATGCAGTTGCATAATGCACTTTGTTCCGATTCGCGCGTCGTCCTTATCACACGCGGATATGAATCGTGATAATAAATATATCATGGAGAAATTAATCGGTAATGTACACACCGCTGAAAATTAATGACAATCGCATTATTTCGTCATCAATTTTCACATGTCCTATTACTATAACGGATGTGTGTAAATGCAGATTGTACGTTACGTTTTACCCACTTTTTTTATACAGAAAAGCGACCACCGATATGTGGAAATTAATTAAGAAAAAAAAATAAGGCGAGAAGAAGTGACGCTAGGCATCCCACTATGTCGACATGGTTAAGCATTAATTAAGTGAAGGCGAATTAAAAGCGGGATTTTCACAGTAATCCAATAAGTATCATGAAGATCCGTACGTCGCGATTAGATTCACGCTGCGACGAAACTTGCGTTGCCTTTCAAAGGGGACTTAGAGAGCCTTAGAAGTTCAAATGCGATTACAGAGAGGCATCGACTCAGCGAACATTGCTCGTTAGCTTTCTGATCTTACACGGTGTAATCTTTCACTGCACTCGCTCGTCAGCCTCTTTCGTTCTCAAGTCGTGTAGAAACGATTTTAAACATGGACGAACTCGCGGGAGGGAGGGGGAGAGGGAAGTAGGATTAAATCGTCCGCGATTGCTATTTTATTTGAAAACGATTTTTCGCAAGTACTGAAAGTTGAAGGAATACCGTTTATCCTATAAAATATTAATTTCTCTTTTTTATAATATCAATACCACAATCTAATGCTACATTCGGCATTCGGCATTCCATGGATAAAAGATCGAATGAAATTTATCGTTGTACAAATGTAACATTATCTTTCTTTCGTTTCCAATCGTAGAATAATAATAGGGAAAATGTTTTCTTTTTATTATTCTGTTTTAAGCAATTTCACGCGTTAACTCGAGCTCGTCTAGATACATCTTTTGCGTATGCTTCTCTCATTATGTATTCATACGTTTCGCGTAGCTTTTTATCATTCATCAATTTTAAATCGACACGATAGATCACGGAAATATCGGCGAAATTTTTTCCGATTTCGACGAGTCGAAGTGCGCGAACAACCAAGTCCCGGGAAAATGAGAGGACGATAACAAACCTGCTACAGCTTATACGTCGACTCGTATTTCTCATTCTTCTTTCTCGCCGCGAAATAAATCGCTTTTGAAGCTCATCATTGTAATACGCCGGTAACTCGATGGTATAACGAGTTTGTAAAACGTGAAGGTGACCACCGCACCAAACGGACTTTGAAATTGGATAACATTTTACACAGTGAGAAACTAGGATTGAACTGTATCTTCTGTAAAAACAACTGCAAGATAAAAAACGATAGTCATCTGATTTGCGGTGTAAAATAAAAATAATAAAAAATGATTCCATCAAGAAAAAATATTGCAAATATAAGTTACGAGTTATAAAACTCATTTCTGTCATCATCTTATTTCAATTTTGCAATTTTTTTATGCTTTCGCGTCACGAATTGTTAATATCTGTCAACATCGCTTAAGTAGATAAATGATGTAAAATTTATACATTTAATCCTATGTTACATGTCACATGTATGTTATATGAGAAAACGCAATTTTTCGCGTGTGCAGCATAACCATCGTAAATAGTCGACCGTTTCTTTCGGCCGTGTCCGGGAATAGCCTAATCCCTTAAAGGAAAATCTTTTTATATCGCAACAAATTCCGCATTCGAAAGTTTAGTTCGACGCCACCGGCAGTCCCTCTTCTTCCCCTCGTTTCCTTCCCTAAGACTACCATGCACTTCCGCCGAGTTTCCGAAGAAAAATCCACGCGAAGCAAAACAACCCCGTTGCTTTCATATCGCGACACTCTGTACATTTATCCAGAAACAGGCTGCGTGGATGTGGTACCAAGAGGAAACGTGTCTGGCATATCCTGTCCTGTAGTTGTCGGCAACTCTCCACCGTCGACATTCTCTCTTTCTCTCTCTCTCTCTCTCTCTCTTTCCCCCTTCTACCTTCTCTTTCTCTGCTCGTTGACTCGACAACTACAGCATCCCCGATGGTCCTTCCCATCGGTCTACCCTCCCATTCCTCCCCTCTCTTTTGCAACCCTATCGCCAAACTCCCACGAGTCTCTGTTTTTGTTTACTTGGCATCGATATCATACGCTCGCGGGGGTTGAGCACCGACTGTACTGAAAATCAACTACCATGCTCGTCCCTTCGTAGTCAGACCATTCTCTCGCCCCGCCGATTCTTCCCAGCATGCCTCCATTTTCGCTTTTCGTGCCTTTGTCTTCCTTATCATCGCGGAGAAACGAGGAACACGCAGAGGACGCATCGGCATCCTCTCCGCGTCTCGATTATTTGTTCGCGGCGCGTATGTAGGTACGTGCTAGTGTCAGTGCGAACAGGATGATTTTTGTTATTCTCTTATTAGTCAGAGAACAAAACAATACTCTTTTCCGCGAGCCCTGAGAAACTTATTGAAATATTAGTCTATGAGGCAGCATTTGCTTGTTTACACGACGATAATTTCGATAGACGCCGTGGCAAGTCAAGAGATTTGAAAGTTGATTACTGCTTATCATACGCTGAATATTCATAACAAATAAAGCGAAGTTGATATTAGCAAGGCATACAGGCAAGGGATATAGTGTTTTCCTTCCGCGTCCTTGCAATTTAACGGGTTGAGTCGCGAACGCGCGGAAAACGCGAGGGCGGAACAGGATGACGTGCATCGCGGAAACAAGAGTGCATTTGATCCTGCTGCATATGCATACGACATATTTCGAATATGCAAATCCACGGCGCCGGCAATTTTCTTCTCCTGATCGATGTTTCACAAAGCATCCCAAATGGCGTCTCATCATTCATCGCTCGCATCGAATGATCCTTCACGCGTAGTTTCGTGTGGCAACGTAAAAATCTGCATGCAAAATGACAATGCGCGATGCGTGAAACATTGAAAATAGCTGTTGATACTATCTCTCGCAGCTTACAGCATCGTTCCCCAGGTTAATTTAGACCGTTATCTCTATGCATAGTTAATACACCTCTACAGAGAGCAGGGCACGCCATGAAATTTTACCTGCGATATATTTAAAAAAAATCGAAACTATTTTCACAGTAATAATATCCGATAAAACACTAGGCATCAAAAAACGAAACGGATCAAAATACGCGGTTTATTTTTACATGAAACTCGAAACCAATCGAAACGTCGAATTTTGGATGTAATATTTTGACTGCAGAAACATCAATTTCTTCAGTCAGTTATAATTGTTGAAAGTTTGATAAAAATAATACCCCGTTGGAGAACATTTACGTAATGATAAAAGCAAAATGCGCTCTGTATTAAAATATTACAGTGATACAATGAATGTGCAGTGAAGTACTTAATTGCGAACTGGCAAAATTTGGAAAGAGAAACGGTACGGAAGTCTAACACGTGGACGAAATATTTATGCATGGATCACGACCAAACGAGTACTTTTGCGCTGTCCCTTTTACTTCCCGATCGCGGTATCTCCTCTGAAAGGATCCTGCAAAGCAAACGGGACTCGTCTCCATGCAAATGCGTCGCGGACCGGAGGATGCGCAGGGTAGGAAACAGAAACGATAATAACGAGACGCGAGTGAGAAACAACTATAGCGCAACTCCTCCGGTTGCGAGGACCTTCGAAGATGTTGCATGCCTGCAACGACGAATAAATCGAGACAAATCGAAACGAGCGAAGGAAAATTTCACGGGAGAATCGTTTAAGCTCGTATTTCACGGTTTTAACGATTTTACGATTTAACGATTTTACGATTTTTTTTTTTTTACAAATTCATGCAAGTAAATCTGTCTTTCCATACTTTGCCATCCACGTTTCGCTGCCCACCGCGCACCGGGGCAAACACAATGACAACATATCGCAATATTTAATACAAACAATAAACTATTTTACATTAATTTTATGCATTGAACGTGTACACATTTATCCTGTTTTAATTCAAGCAATAACTATTTGTATTTTAATAATGTACCACTTATAATTTATTGCATATTATCAGTAAACAACTCATTACTGGTAATTAATTACTCCAATTGCTTTAAATTAATGGTAATCTTCACAGATTCATTTGTTTTGATCAATAAATAAATAAATCGTATAATTAAGCTAGTATAAAATGTATATATTAATATAAAGATAACATGTAAACACCATGTAAACTTTATTTAGTGACTCAATTAATTTTAAATAGAGATATCTATAAATATTCGGAAACTCGGTAAATACGAGTAAATAGGCCGCAGTCTAATTTAATTAAAAAATTATTCGTTTATATAAGCGAAACGACGAGAGCCAGCACCAAATTTCCCGGCTCGAAATATCGATACGTACGATTTTATTAGATTAAATTAAACGTAGTATCGCTATTACTCCAATCAATGTCGCGCTTAAAATTGTCGGTGAATGACATCGAACGATCTGATGGAAAAGTTATTCTTGCAAATGGCAGGCTTCATTCGATTGTAACGGCGAATATCTATTATTTTTATTCTCGACACAGGGAAATCTATATCGCGCGCAACCGTCTACTATATATATATATACAATATACATATAGATATATATATATATATATATATATATCGCCTGCTACCAAATCGAAACGGTGGAAGACGAGAATCCAAGCTACTTCCGGATCAATTTTGATTCAATAGAGCGGCATCCAGCAGCGTGGTAACCGGAGGTGAAGGGGCTTCCCGTAAAGGATGGGCGAGATGGTCGACCCGTGGCTGCATAAAACTGCAATGAAATGCAAACGAGTCGTTGCAAAACGACACGCAAAAACGAGGCTTTCCTTTGGTTTTACGATGCGGCACGTAGATACGCCACGACGAAAGATCCCCGCATTAAATTCGCCGTCGTCTTCAGATCCGGTGAAATCGTTAAGGATCTCCCGTCCCGAGTTCCGCCGTGGTAACTTTCGGGGAAAACCCGACAAGACAAGAGAGAACGGTGGAGTTTACTCCGTTACTCCGGGTTAAATCGCCTCCGGAGATCGACGCTAAACAGAGTTGCCGGACAAAGCTCTATAACGATCGTCTACGAGGGAAGAATGTTAGCAGAGGACTCGATAAAATAGGATGGTTTAACAAAACGGAACACTGCATGCAATTTAAATTATTTTTATCGTGTTAAAATTGGTCTCTTTTTATTTTCAAGAATTTATAATGCAATATATATATATATATATATATATATTGGCGTTATACTTTCAATACCAAATCGTATTTTATCGTTATAACGTCTATATAACTTTTGTTAGACAATCGTTTCTGTTAAAATTTTTCTGGAATTTAAAACATTGACAGATACTTCTCAAAAAAATTTTTTTATCTTAATAGTTTTGACAGAATTAAAACTCAAAACAATAAAAACAAATAAAAAAGTTATTGCAATTTTTCGCGTGAAAATTTCCTGGAAATTTTAATCAAATAAAATTTTTTCCTCGCGAATCTGACATTTTCTGGATAACGTTTCGAGAATTTCATTGAAAGGTATCAAATCGATTCTGATTAAAATGAAAAAGTTATATCATCAAGTTTTATATGTACAAAATGTACGTTGCATATTTTTTTTATTTAATTACCAAAACTCTTTTAAAATCGTATTATGAATCGTATTAGAACTTTTTGGGGATTGAGCCAGAACTCCATTAGTTATGTCAAAATTCTGAAAATGGGTTGCTAACCTTACAGGTCATTTCACGTGTCGGAATCTAATACCAAGGCCACGTAATGACCTGTACGTTTTGTGCGATATGTGACAGGTGGAAAGAACGCCATTCAATGCGACATTTGGTAACTTCTTTCATCGGCGCGAACCGTACCCTCCATCAAAAACATTTCTCAAACCAGGAACAATTCCATTCCGGAGTGCGAATCCGAGCGTACGTCATAGTCAAACAAGAAGCATAAACCAGCGGGAGAGCGGAATAGAAAAAGAAGGAAACGACAGAAAATATATATATATATAGAAAGAGAGAGAGAAGGGGGGGGGGGGGGATGTGACGGAGAAATTGCCGCCAACGAAAGTGCGCGTCGACGCGGACGAGATTTCGATCCCGAAATACCGAAGGTATTTCCCGGGCGTACCCTGTAGTAGGAAAATGAAGTAGGCCAGCCAATTGTCCCAAGACCCAAGACGAGTCGAGTTCGTAGAAAATTCTAATACCATGTTACACGAAAACTTTGCGATTTATTTATTTGCGATTTAATATAACAGACTAATACCGACTTTGAAAAATAATCGAGATGAACAAGCTCAGAGTGGAAATAGAAGTTAGGAAATAGAAGTTATTAATTTAATATATATCTAGTTATTAGTTTCTCATGGCAGTTACTAATTTAAATAATAATACTAATGTATTATTCCTGTACATTCCTGTACAAAACCTTTCCATCAGAACGCTTAAAAATGTAACGTTACTTTCTGTATAATTTAGTATTCAAGAGAAACTACTCGGATACAAATTTAAAAAAGGAAACCAAACTCCCAACTCAGGAAATTCGCCACTTGTTAAATATCTTATGCAACAAACATATAGATTTCATTCGAATTAGAAATAACGGGATACTATTTAAAACACCGATGTACACCTAAGTGGGCTTGACCATAATGCAAAATCAGATGCTTGGACACAGGAAATGAACGGCGTATACTCTGTAGAAGATGATTTACCTGCACTGATTCACTTTCGATAGCTAACATACTTACTCGAAAATGGAACAAGTGAGGATTTTGAAACTTCCACAATGTTTCTCCATGCAAAAGCAAGCAAAATGCATCGTACCGTAATACCGCAAGATTTACTATCGATCGGATTGCGTTGTCATAGCAAATGTTTTATAATGTAAATGATTAAATAATTTGTATTTCAGCTATATCTAAAATTGTTTAAAATTATTTATTTTGGAAGAATATTTTATATAGGTGCCTAGGTAGGATAAATATGGTTCACATCGGATAAATAATTAATTATTAGATTTAATTATTATATACCGGGTGTTCCTCGCTTATCTTATCGTAAACAAACACATCAATCGGTGACTTGGTAATAGTCCGCGAATTAAAAACGCGACGAAATTCAAATAACCCTCCAATTATTTTTAGTAAATTAACCGGTCAAGGAACTTGGATACATGATGTGGAATGCAGTTATCGGAAAGTTCAATATTGGTTTCCGACAGCGAGGCGAATATTCAATGGAGACGAATGTCGACGTGAACGAAGCTGCCGAGAGAACTTCTGAAGTCAGTTCGACGGGGTACCTTGGTACGGTACAATGTTCGTCTGATTGTCAATTTGTATTCGAGAACTGTCACGCCGTCATTCCGATACTCGTTATCAGCAACCAACGTTCTTGCGTAATATCTGCCCTCGCGTATATAACCATGAAATTTTCATCGAAAGAGCAATCTCTACATTTTCTCAGTTTTCTAACATGTTTTTGGATCTATTATACCAACATGCATTATTCGATATTATTATAACGGCTGACATAACGTAAGGCAAAAATATCAATTCGTTTCTTGGCAATGTCAGAGACTAATATTCTACAGAATTAAAATTTATTGTCTATTATAGGATGACAATGTCGCGACAGCGATATTTTTTTTTAACGCCAAATAATTCTTTCTTGTACATCCATATTTAAAGTCATTTGACTTCAAACTTCGAAAGCCTTCTGTGTGTGATTCAAAATTTTATTAAATTGTTTAAATCTTCACGATACTGCAGGGCATCGTGACATAGCGTCTCTGTCTCATTGGGGCAGCCGCGCCGTGTCGCGTAAAATGATAACGAAAGCGAATACAAGAGACAGCGTGCGGAAACTGAACGACGACGGTTACGACTATCAGGAGAACGCTTCGATATTGGCTGCTGGCCCATTCCGATCCGAATATCCACTAGAGACGAGTGTCCGCACGGACGCGAGGTAGGGCGAACGAAGGGGGTGGATATTAGAATAGGAGAACAGGAAGAGAGAGAATGAGAGAGAGAGAGAGAGAGAGAGAATTTATTGAAAACTGGTTTATTAGCCATTAGGGAAGGACCACCTAACGGAATATTGTCTCGGTACGTACCACCGCATATCGGCACGAGTGCCGATTGCAGTCGCGCGATGCTGCAAGCTGCAACCTGCTGCAGCCTGTGTCCGAAGGGCGGAAAATTGAAATTGAGCCTCCATTGCATCGCCGCGCAGCGCGGTCATCAGCAGATTCATCATCTCTTACGATGAAATGTTTTATTTCGTACAATTCCGCATAACAAAATGACTTTCCCCCCTAACCGATAATATCGCAAAATTTTGCGTGCTTCAAGTAAATATTTGTACAAGAACTTTGCTTCTAAAGGTATGTGTATGTATTAGATCTATCTCAAATGAATTATTGAGTAAGTAAAGAAAAAGATATTAGAGCATTATGGGTATTTTAATGAAGATTTAACTCTGATCATATTTTTATGGAAATATTTGCCCAATTAAAAATCTCTCTGAAATCTTTTAAAGAAATCTTATTCTTCTCCATGAAACTTGAAAATTGTAAGTACATATTTTAATTAAGTAATAGCTCTATAATTTAACACTTTTCTAGTTTGAAAACAATAGATGTAGAGACCAGAGAGCTATACAAATCTCCGAGAAAGGTATCCCTAGCAACTAAAACCGCACGAACACGTAGATATCCGCAGACGTGGATTAAGCCTTTACAGCATTTTATTACGCGGACATAAATTCCCTCTCGGAACAGAGCCATTGTTGCAGGAAATGTGTGACGAGCAAGGAACGCCGAAAGCAGAAAAGCAGGAACGACAGAATCAATATTGGTCGCTCCTGATATTTGTTTGGGATGCGACTGGGAACCAGATTGCGCGTCGGAATCCGGCAACAGAACGAAAAGGACACAATCTCAATCGATTCGGGACAGGGATCCTTTCGTCTAATCGAAAACGTCGCCATTCTCCGGCCATGAGGTACCAATATTGAGAAAGTGAGTGGCGAATAACTGCACAACGGGAATGGGAAAGAAATATCTCAATCGTATTGTACATTATATATACATTTACATGATTTACATGATAAAATATCTAGACGTAGGTGCCCTTTTTCATAAGCCAGATTCGCTCTGGAATGCCTACTACTTGTATCTATATTGGCGGTCATAAATTTTGTACAAGCAAATTGCTATATGACTATACACATATAATACACACACAATGAAAAATAGAGAATTAGATAAGGATTGTACGACAAGACTATAAGTATATATATCAAAGAAATGAAAAATATATAATTAAAAAAAAAAGTAGAAAAGAAAGTTTAAAATATCTATCGTATATATTTTAAACGTCTATTATAAGCTGTCGCGGTTCACTTTGGCGTAATCAAGATAAAATATATACATATAATAGAAATTTACTGCTTCTGGTTATTAATGAGTTGTTCTATTCCCGAACCGAATATACCGCTGCAAAAGCATTTCATCAAAACCAGTTGCAGTGCCAAGTTTGATATTCGTGCGGATATTCGTGCTTGTCCCTACGTGTTGAAAATGAAGGAGCTTTTACATCACCAGTAATATACCTCGATGTCCTTGCCGGGAAATACACGCAATCCGTAACAAAGAAACTGCCAAAGTGGGTTAGTGAAACGAGCGGGGAAACAAGGAGCCACCAGCCGCGCTGAGAATGGGCGGAATTGATAGCGATCTTAATTAAAATTAGGGGGTTACCGGGCCCGGCGTCGCGTAACGCTTTCGTGAATCACCTCGGTCGGCCCCCGTTCGCGTCGTTCCCGATTTGCATAACAGTAAAGATCCCGGGGATCACACTTTATACACCGAGAGATGCGTTATGCGCGGTCGTTACTTATTGTTAGACGATTTCATTAACGCGATGCCCACACGTTCGAGAATCCGATCAACTTCCGGCGCAACCCATCTAGAGATTATGCGTTGCACTGCCGCATAATCCTTCGAAATTGTTTCACTTCTTCATGCTAAGCATCGTAATTCATAAATATCTCCATGTACTCATTAAATGCATTTTTGCCTGATATTTTTTGAAAGATTGCATCATCTTTAAATATTATACATACAATATATTATGATTATTGTGGAAAAATATGCAATAATAAATAATTGATTAACGACAGTTGGCATGTATCACGTCTCAAATATAATAAAGAATAATTAGGTCGTGCTGCATATAAATTATTTTTTTTCTAGTGTTTCTAACGTATTTAATAAATTTGTAGAAAAGATAATTTTCGATTTTCGTCTCGTACCTACATCGAATTTAAAACTTGCACGCTTAATGTATTTTATAGATGCTAAAATTTATCCATTTAAGGTGATTATAAAAAAAAACCTATAGCAATTTATTCAATAACTTTCAAAACATCACTTATTTTTGCATATTTATACTAATTTATTTAATAATCAGAGAAGGTACAAATGTTGTATAAATTATACATATAATGCAGTATGATAATATTTTATACTTTCTTTATAAGAAGTTATAATACTTATAACTTATAATATACATATTAATATTCTAGACAAGATGAGTTAATTTGAAAAAAATGCATTTAATGAATACGAGTATTAAGATATTTATGACATTATCGACTATTCTATTTTTCTTTCGACTTACAATTAGTTAAAAAACTAACAGGATTTGTTAATGGATAACCAATTTTTTCACGAATTCGCATAATAACGTTTTCAAATACTGCAATGTTGATTTCGCTGTTTCACGTTTCGATTCAGAACCTCGGACGTATCTTCGTAATAAGAGTAATATCGAGGATAATTTTAGCGTAAGATGCCTACGGAATGAATTTATAGCTGTGTCACACATCGGCATTCTTCCAGTTACTTCGAATTCGCCGTAATTATTATAGTAAAGTGCTATGGAACGTACCTCGGTGAATCCCAGAAATACTTGACTCAAGGAGGTTTCTAGACTAACATCTTTTCCGTCTCTAGATGGTAACATCGATATGCAGCAACTTTCTTTACGCTTTCTACGTATAGTTTCGCATATTTGCCCATTCTTCGAAAAGAGAATAGAGCTTCCCCCAGAGTACGTCAGACATTCAAGAGTGATGCAATTTATTTACTTGGATTTTCGCCGCTTGTGTATGATTTATGTATAATCTTATTCATAATGCCATGCGTGGAGAAACGACGAGACGAACTTATATACATCGTTAAAATCGATTATTGCGCAAAGTTCCACTGCTAATAAAATAAACTAATGACAAAAAAATATTCAATAACTAACTTCTCGGACACACAACCCTGCAGCACAAAAAATTCCACGGACCATGCGAAACATCTAGCGACTCATTGTCAGTTACACGTACCAAATCTTTTCTCATGAATTAGTTGTTAAGCATTCTGCTGCTAATCTCGTTCTGACAGCTATCTCTCTCTCTCTCTCTCTCTTGCATTTTCCCGACTTTTCAAACTTAACAACTACGACTACGAAAAAAATATTATTTGGAACACACACGGTAGCCCGTCAGAGCAGTTACATCAGAGTTTCTCTCATATTTAGATGTAATCGTGATAATGATGCCTCCCACGCATGATTGCCAAACGTCATTCGGGCATACCTCGACAGATATAGCGTGAAACTGTGTCTACGAATCAGAGACGGCCGTGTAAACTACTTTTGGCACGCAAACCCGGGATGAAACGGAACGTAACCGAGAAGATGCCTTCGCCAACGAAGCCGATATTCCTCGTTCTTTGTCTTGCACGATAAAGATGATAATGCCACCGAGGCTCCGACGTGTCTCGACTCTAATCTACATGTTATTGGCTAGCTAAGTTGTCAGGCGACAGTGAGATGAGTTTAATAACATGGCTGTACAAGATGATAAAGCTATTCCTTTTATAATCATGAGTATATGTTTTTGTTCGTATTTTGAGGAAATTAATTATAGAAATATCTATTTTCACACATATTGCATAAATTTTTTTTTAATCAGACAGAAAAAAAGTCAATATTTCAACAAAAGTACAGTTGACATGTGCTTATTTATCAATACAATACACAATATTAAAAATAAGATATTGAGTTATCGTGTCGAGTTGTCAAATAGTCCTTTCTATGCATGAGAATTTACAAATTTGTCAACTATTCAGTATAATAAATTTATTGTCGCATGAGAAGTGCGCGATGCTTCGCTATCAATTAGCAACTATTAACTACGCTCTGCTTACGACGCAATATATCGCGCGTTTGCTGATATTACGTTGTGGTATTACATTAAATTAAATTATACATTATGCATCAGCTCTAAAAGCGAAATTGCGGGGAAACAGGCGCGTAGCCCGAGGCGAACTCAAACACAACAATCATTGTTATTGCAGATCCGCCTTACCTAATGACATGAAAAGCCCTTTGAGACGAGAGATAATATGTTAATCCGGATAGTAGGTTGTAAGTCGACGTCCGCATCCATCCGCGTTATTCCCTTGTGGCACTTTGAAATATACCTACAGGGCGATTCAACTTTTGCGAATGCAAATTGAGTAAGTATTAACGTTCTATAAAATTAAAAAAATATTCCTCTTTGTCGCAATATCATGTGACTTACATCTTTTTGATAACAGTCATGAATCCCAAATCAAATTTGCTGCGTTAAACTTACTTGTGTTTTTAAGCAAAATCGTATACCTTTATACTAAAAATTACTTTTCTCGTAAACTCTGCCGATCAAATACGATTAATCATATATTTTTATACTTTCTATTTACTCTTTCAGCTTCTCGATAAGATCATATAGGTATCACGATTTACCTACTCACATTTTATAACGATTAATGAAACGGCAGTTTAGATTAAATCCATCGTGTTCAACGTAGAAAAATCGAATTATCTCAGAAAGAGATAAATTTTACATTTATCCATGCAATTTGATGCGCTAATTAGAAGAGCAACAGAATGAAGCTCCTCTAATTGTAAGATTCTCGTAGCGTCTGTCGAAAATGATATCGCTCTGTATATAGCACGTGCCACGCGGGATAATCGGACGGACCCGGACGCGATATGAGAGGACCGACCCGTGCCTTTCAATGTGCGGGAACTAATAACACAACTCGCAGAGTTTCGGCGACATACGCGTCTCTTGCCGCACCGTGGGAATTCCCTATTGCAGACCCGTCGTTAATTATTCATGTAACCGACGCGATGCAGTGTCTAAACCGTGGATCCTCGCGTATAAATGATACCTTTCGGCGACGATCACGTAGAAAATGCAATGAGACAAAATCTATCGGGAACCGACGCGAATGCAACCTAAAGGCCGGCAGTTAGTAGTTACAATACTTAGCCGCCGCGGCCGGGAGCCTATCCGCCGGGAAACCACAGCTTGCGTTTCATTGCTCGCCAAAATATCTGCTTACCCTGACAAAGTTAATTTTGCATTCTCGCAGTTCCTACAAGTAATTTTAGGTTTCGTACACTTCCGAATTGAAGGATTCTGTATCTTTCCACGAGAATGTTTTGACCTATGTCGATATATCCCAACAACCTGCATGCACGAGCAATCATGGCCGTAATTACACATATCCGAAAGTAACATGCAGATCGCTCATTAGCGCGTCGCGATGTCGCGATAACGCGCGTAAATTAACACACTCGGAATATTAAATGTTCGACAGTTCGGCTGTTCTTTTGCGGACGTACCGTTAACGTATGTGCGCGACCATCCGCGGTTAAACGTTCTGGCAGGCCGGAATTTCGGTCGCGTCGATCAAATTCGGACGCAGCTTCTCGTTATTTGAATTTGAATAACAATATTCAATAAACGACCACCGTGCTACATATCCTTGTGAGAGGACGAAATTGAAAGAGAAACGGCCGAACGGGAGTATCGATGTCGCATGCGGTGACGCGTCGGAAGCCGAACGTGCTAATTGAATCGTTTTGTGTCGTTCATGCGCCGACACCGGGCGAATTTAACGGCCGATTACGCACTATGCCACTGAACAGGAACGTAATATCGCGCCTGCACACTCACGTAAATCGGTTGAAATCTCGCCGTACCGACATAGCACCACAACCGTCCACAACCGTCCATGCACTTCCGCCTCCCGTCCGCGCCGCGCCGCGCCGCGCCGCGCCGCGCACTCGTAAATTCGATCCCTCGCCTCCTCTCATCAAAGAAGCGGCAGAGTCACGCGTTTGCAATTTTAATCGCCCGCGTAGATAAATTTAATCTGTGGCATTCTTTTCATGTGCATGTAGGATCATTCTAAGAGCTCAATCGCGTTTGCTTTCTCGCGGAGAAAATTAATTTACTGCGGCTAAAATACGATTTCGATACTTGAAAATAAACCGTGCGACATGAGTTGGAGCAGTTTTTATCATTTTTTACTGCGATAATTGTTATTTATTTTTCATACGTTTTTATTTATTTTTCATTACATGCGTTCGAAAGGTATCAATATTGATAGTGTTTTTTCGTGACGTATACGTTATCCAAAGCTGTACAATTTTTAATGTAGGTACATTTTAGTCTGCGATAAAAATTATTTCAGGTCATAAACTCAATTAATTCGCTTCGTATAGGTATACCAGATAAAAAATTTCCAGAAATAAAATTTCTATCACATCGTTTTTCCCGCTTATTACATTTCGATATTTTAAATATGTAAAAATTGCATTACCACACAATTACCAGCCGTCAATCAATGGTCGCCGCATCATAAATATTTAAAATGTATCGATAATTTTTTCAGTATAAATTATGCCGTATCATGGCAAGTCGAGCACGGTATTATTATCAATGCAAAATGTCACCCGTGTAATAATGCACGCAAATTATGCGTGTGTCATGCGTGAAGCTTTGATGCTACCCACAAATCGTATTAGGTGTACAAATGTTTAATTTACGATGGGCTGTCGGTAAAGGAATATCATCAGGATGTAAAATCAAGTAAACCGAATATCGTTAAAATATAAGTCACCAAGATGTTACCCGTAATTTCAGCTACTCGATGCCAATGATATATTAAATATGAATATAATTAATCCGTTCTTTGTCACTATACGCCAGGTGAGATTTTATATACAATATGCGTAAAAAAATACCAAGTAAGTAGGTACGCTATACATTTCTTGACAGTTATTAATAGATTATCCGCGACATATATCGAGATTCGAGTATCTCAAATCACCCACCGCCACCCTCCGCCGATTCTCACCGGTCTCAATACAATAAAATGACTGGGGGGGGGGGGGGGGGGGGTCGTACACGAAGATTCTTCCTCTATCGCACTTTTTTCCCGATTTAATTCGCAGCTCGCGATACGGGCCGTATATCCTAAATCATATAATGGGTATATTGAAAATTGCAACAAGACGTGTAAAATACCGCACTGCTTAAATAAATCGTTTCTCCTCTCTACCGCAATCTATCAGTGCGCGTCAGCCGTCGCACCTTCGCGCGCTGGATAATTTATTGCAGGGCGTATCGGGCCGCCAACAATATAACCAATCTGATGGTCGGCAGAATGCAGTGGCCGAAGCGCCAATAAATATGGATGGAGTAGTAATAAATTATAGCTGGAAAAGACGATTAGAACGCGGCTATAAATTACCGCGGATATATATCGCGAGCGCGCTACTGCGCGCTGCGCCTTATGGTCACCTCATATGTCCGATAATATGGATATTTTTCGGCCTTTAATCCGTTTAACCGCGAATATTCATAGCCCCATCCGTCCGCCGCGGCCGCGCCGCGCCGCGCCGTGCCGCCGTTCATTTTTAGCTCGCCCATTTAGATTTAAGATTACGATGCCCTTCATGCCATTGCGTGCGATATTGTTGCTATCGGCAGGCATAGGACTACGATAACAACGTGATTTCTCATCTTGCCTAAGCCAGATTACGCCGCGCCGGCCGCAGCGTGCGTTACGAATATTTTTGCAATATGCAGAGAGTTCCAAATTTCACACGTTCTCTTTTTTTTTTATATTCCCAGGTTCATTATTGGTCAATCGCGTCAATTATTTCAGGAGAAAGGAAAGTAGTCCAGAAATTTACGAGATATAAGATATTTAACAATATTATAACACCGGGATTAACACACAACTCTGTAAAAGCATTAATGTTTCATTGTGTATACCTAACTGATATTTCTAATAAATACCTCCGATTAAAAGTGTTTTTTTATTTTAATACAAATATTCGGCTACGTAAAATAAAAGAGATGTAAAAAAGCAGTTTATATAAAACTTGCTCTCAATAATTTCCTAATTTCCTATTTTTAACAAAAATACGTGATATGAGAATTAGTATGTTCTTATTTACGGAGTAGGTATAATGGAGTAATGGCATATGTTCTTATTATTTACGGAGAGAGGCTTGAGAAAAAACGAGACGTGTGCGTGTGACTAAAAACTGAAGAGATCGCGGATGGGAAAAAAAAATTCCTTCGAGCCGGATTTGAACCAGCGACCTATGGATGTCTCCACGTATCCAACTACTACAGTCCACCGCTCTACCAACTGAGCTATCGAAGGCTACGCGAATTACTCACAATTCAACCTTCAGGAGAATCTTTAAGACCTGGACATAATAAGTCGAGTAAAAGATAAGGGATTTTTTTAGACATAAAAAGTTAAGAGAAAGAATTAACTCAGGGTACAGAGAAGTCATGCTTCGGGAAAGGAATAAGAAATTAAATCTGACATAAGTATGACTAATTCCTTATTCCCCTAATTTTTAATTTCGAATTCTTTATCCCTCGTCGATCGTGTCTTAAACATATCGCCGATCTCTCCTTGCCGGACCCGTGTCTCGCGTATAAGGAATTTTGCTACACACCCGTTATACATATAAGATGATCTAATATGAAAATGACACCATCGGGCGATACGACATTCACATATTTATACATGATTGAACGCAAAGTTCTTACGAAAGTGATCACATCTGCTACGTCGCGTAGAAGTAACACACACGCAACTTTGCTTCGTGAAACGTGGGTTTATTTTCCTCGCGCATGCCGCATACGCAAGCCTCGTCATCGTCAATCATGCGTGCGCTGACGTAAGCGCGTCCCGTTTGGCTGCAATATAATTATCTAGCCGCTAGCGCCCCGCAAAAAATCCCACCGCGAGCGAGGATCACTGAGGAGTGAGGATCACTGTCAGTACTGTGTACTGTCACGTGTCGGAGTCGACGGAATTACGAAATGCGATCGCTCTCGCGCCGAATCTCGCAACTCGCAACCGCCAACCGCCAACCGGTCGGCCGGCTCCGGGGCCGTCTGCTTTTCACGACACATCAAGAAGCAAGGTATGTATGTATAATACATACACGGAGTCACGGACGCGCACTCAGCTGATGCGCGAGCAGGTAAAGTTAGGTGAGAAATACGAAGCGCCAGGCGGGGGAAAGGGCCTTCGACCGTTCGAGGCGCGAATTCCGAGATGGGACACGTGACAGTTCCTCGTTCAGTCGCAGCAAGCCGCAAGCCGCTCCGAAAGTCCTCACGGCAACGGCGCGGCGAGAGTCGAGAGAAAAGATCGGCGTCGCGACGGCGCGGCGCGACACGCGGATAAAACCGTGAATCTAGAAAAGCGAGAGACTCACCGAAGATGCCCTGGCCCAGCCGACAGCGTCGATCGTCGTCACCGTCACCGCTCCCGCGCCTCCCGCCGCACACCCTCGGCCTCGGTCTCGGCCTCGGAACCGAGTCGTCACCGTCACGTTGCGTCACCTCCGTCGAGCGCCTTCCGCGAGATCTGGTTCCTCGCTGCACCCTCACGTTCACGCATATCACGCCGCACGCGTTACACGTCAAAACTGTCAAAACTCACTGTCACTGACGCGCACAACAAAGCCGCGAGACACACACGAGACGTACACGCAAGATGGCGGATCGCTGCAGACCGCTGGAGCTGGTCGCTGGTCACGTGGGCAGTGGGCCCCCGCCCCCCGGCCCGGCGTAGCTCTCGCGGTAAAAAGATACACGCGGCGACATCTGCCAGCCGTCGTTCGACCGAAGTACCCGACTCGGAATTTTGCATCAAGTTCACTCGAGAGCATCGAGAGACTCTCGCCTCCCGCACAGTTCGCGTCACTGACTGTGGTATTGTGTGGTATTAATCGCACGATGAACTGTATCTGAGGACGGATTTTTTGTTACAGATGGAGTAGACATGCGTCTAGGTCAGCTAGGTCAGCTAGGTCTAGGGCTTCGATGTCGAAGAGGCTTCCAAGTCAAACCGGCTCAAAAGTCTGCACGAAGAGTATCATCACTCTTAAAATATGCTATCGAAAATATTGTATTTTTATGCAATCGAGGATTCACAGTTCTGATTAATAAAAATAAAATCCCGCGAGTATATCGAATGCGAGCCTCGCTGTACTTGGAAAAAATAACGTCGGAGTCGGAGAAAATTTCGATCGATCCCGAACCGTGGCGGGTTTCTCCCCAAATCTTCGCTACGATCGCGCGGAGCTCACTTGAGAAACTGTCAGACGTTCGTGTCACTAAACTATATTATTTCATATAAACTGTTTCTAGGCTCGAATTTTTTGTTACAAATGGAATTTATACACGTTTAAAGCCACGATATCGTACGAATTTTTATATCAAACAGGCTCAAAGTATCAAAATCCGCCGGCAAATGCCGGCCCGATGTGGCCCGATGCCGTGGTGCGAGAGACAGAGACGGGAAACTTGTCGTTGTTGCATCGTAAAATGAGATAGCGGTATATAGACGATCGCACACTGTTACGACACTTCACAGGAAGGAGAAAGCACTCGCGATAATCCCGATCGTGCGCGGGATTCACTTTATGAAGGTAACAAATAACAATCACGAGAAACACGGAGCGACTCGAACTCGAACGCGCTTTTGCCGCGACGCGACGCGACGCGAGTGACGCGACACGCGACTACGCAGTACCCGACCGGCAACACACGTAATGGTGGAATTGCGCGAAGGCCGCGAAGGCGCGAACTTGCCGTGGCCGTGCCTCTAAAGTTTCAAACTTCTAAAGCGGTGCAGCGCCCAGCGGTGAACCAATCACAGCGCGGCGATTAGACGCGTTCATACAGCTGCACTTTAGGTCTGTTCGTTTTCGCTGCACTTCTGAACTAGTGCAATAAGTTAGAATGAGACAAATATATTTTCTTTCATTCTAACTTATTGCACTAGTTCAGAGTGCAGCGAAAACGAACAGACCTCTCGTTAATACGTATGCTTATCTTATAATTTACGAAATATCTGCATAATAATAAATCATAAATTTAATACTGCGTTATGTGTTCAGATATTTATACCTATCGATAGTCGAGAAATTTATAATTATCTGATATCAATATTTTGCAATTATCTCCGGATCAACTTGATAATTATCGCAAAAATTTACCCAAGCCTGTCTCGCGCGTCTGCATTTTTCATGATTTATTTCATTCAATTTACAAATACCTATTATAATCTGACAAATATTTTTTCTCGCATTTCGGCGCAATGTTTTCCTTATTGTTACTTAGTTATCCACCGGCGCCAACCTGGGACCTGGGATAATTGCTAATCTCGTTTTAGCCGCTTGGCGCTTGCGCTTGCCTCGAGAGGTCAATGGTCATTACTCATTCACATTCACGGAGACCACGGAGTTGCCTTCCGAGCTGCACGAGCTTCAACGAGCTTCTCGCTCTCGGTTCTCGTCGCTTCTCGAATTCTCGCACTTCTCGCTTCTCGCTAAAATCAACGGCTCACGACTTGACGTTGACGATGACATGACACTCATGACAGTGTACCGCGCGCGCGTGACAAAACATATACGCTTTAGAATGATTTCTGATGATTTCGTCGTGCCGCTACTGCCGCGTCTGCCGCTGTGCTGCGAACAATACAGCCGATACAGCCCCTTTGAAACAAAATACGTTCGTCTACGTCGAGTGAAATTTGCCCGACCCCGACCCCGACGCAAAAGAACGTTGGCGCCGTTTTCGCGATCACGAACGCTCGGATTCCTCAGCTTCAGCCTTCAGCGCTAAAAATTGCAGTCCTACGACAGAACCTTATCTAGCCTCGCTCGCTTGTCGGTTGTTTTCCATTGTTGATTGTCATTTCCGATCACACGGTGACGTATCGCAAAATTTGCTCTCGACGCGGACGCTCTCGTTCCCGTGAGTCCGTGAGGCGTGACACACGAGGGCCACGAGGCTCGAGTCTCGACTCGAAATGCACTGATTGTAGAAGATGCGAGCCACGCATAATGAAAATGAAGCAGAAACAGATCTGTCAGATCACGGAGAACGCGCAAAGGCAGGAGAATGGTTAAGAGAGAGGAGTGCAGACGGTCAACAGGAGACGCAAAACTTATTGTCAGCTGTGTTCTACAAGTGTGCTGCTAACAACCTGGGTAAAACTCGAACTCATTTTCCATACATTCAGTACTTTTGGTAGTCTTCGATCAGACACTTATCGTCACTTTTTTTTATATTTGCCTATCTAGTGACAACAGGTGATTTAAACAAATTGCCGACGAATACATGGCAATTCATCTACGAAACCTGGTTGAGAGACACCACTACTGGGGATGTAAATTTGAAATCGGAATCTGAGGCTGGACTTGCAGAAGCTTGTTTGTTAATAGGTACATTTTTATGATATTCCAGATATCGTTCCAAATGATATAAAAATATTAATAACCAGCTTATTATAGATTGACACTTGTATTCCAATTTCTTGTTAGATTTCATTTTCACTAAATTGCAATAGTGCGCGTTACAGGAAATACGATGGATTTACAGTCAGCGGATATGTCACAAGATCCAGT
This sequence comes from Leptothorax acervorum, assembly GCA_035220615.1. Taxonomy (NCBI): domain Eukaryota; kingdom Metazoa; phylum Arthropoda; class Insecta; order Hymenoptera; family Formicidae; genus Leptothorax; species Leptothorax acervorum. The sequence continues at coordinate 1,459,259 of JASTWQ010000009.1, read as the reverse complement.
AAGTAATAAGGATTTCACAGAAAGTTCAATCAAGCTTAAACAGAGAGAGGAGAGGGATGCAAAACCATTGAAGGAACATGAAGAATCTATGAAACGTACAAAGCAGCCTGAAAACTGGAAAGTAAACATGAAGAAAAATGCTAGATTAAAAGGGGAGGAATACATCGGAGTCGGAGGTAGGTTAAGGTACATACAATAGACGCAATTGAGTTAACGGACAAAGATTGACTATTCACGTTTTTCAGGCAAAATAGTACCAGCTAAAAAGATGGGACGCCCATGCGTTTGTCGCATGCGTTGCACAGACAAGATAAACGAGAAGGAACGCGAGGAATTGCACCAGGCCTTTTGGAGGACCTGTACATGGCAACAGCGAAAGCAGCATATCGCATTGTGCGTCAAAGAATCTCCGAAACAACGTACTCGTTTGCGCAACACCCAGTCGGAGCGTTCCCCATCGAGATACCGGCAGGTGACTTTCACTTATTCTCTTCTCTTGAAGAGTAAATTCATTACCGTGTGTAAGCCCATGTTTCTCAGCACGTTTGCCGTATCTGAGAAGTTCGTGCGGCATGTGATGAAGAAGAAACGAATGTCAGCGAATGGTATTATCGGACCGGATCAAAGAGGCAGGCACACGCCGAAAACTAAGAAGAGCGAGGACGTGAAAGAGCGAGTGCGCGAACATATTAGATCGTTCCCGACCGAGAAACCGACGGATCCTAAAGATCACAGTGGTAAATGTTACTTGGACTCAAATCTAAACATAGCTACGATGCATAAATCCTACGTGTTCAAGTGCAAACAGGAGGGTATTCCTGAAAGTGAGATAGTGAAGGAAAGTTACTATAGGGAAATGTTTAAGACAGAGTTCAATCTCGGATTTAAACGTATACAAACTAAGGGGAAGAAATTACTCTCAAATGTTAGCTGACAATGAAATGAAGAAGAATGCGAGAAATAAATTTGTTGGTTGTATTGGAATGTAGAAAAGTTTTCATATTGGCGCTCAATGATAACAAAGGGACACAAGTTTCAACATCGGAATTTATAGATTTATCAACAAATTTTAGAATTTTACACTTGATATTATTTGACATACAATTAAAAGACAGACATTAAATAATGTAATAATATCACTGGCGCGATTAGCTATAAATTTTTTTGGGGTACTTTAGCAACTAAAAAAATACATATGTAAATAAAAAATAAAGTACATTTTAAAATTTAATTTATTAGGGCTTTCAAGTTACACATGCAAACATTAATTTACTCGAAATTATATATTTGTGTACACACTGGGGAAGGGTGTACCTCTCCCCCTCCCACTAATAGCGCCCATGATAATATGCACAAGTGTGTAATATATATTGAAAAGTATGCTTTTTTTGTCCAGTAAACTTAAATTTTATTGTATTTTATTTTTTATTAATTTATATCAATAGTTCCTATTGTAAAAATTATTAAAAGAATAAACAGAGAACATATAATTCAACTAATGCCTCTATATGATATATACATGATCAAATAATGTATGATATATACAGTAACAAATGTATTATCAAAATATGTACAACAAAAAATTAGTTGTAATAGAATAGAAATATTTGTACATATACAGGGTGTCCCGTAAAGACCGGATCAACGTTTAAGGGTATATGTACATATACATATATTTTTAATAGGAGTATATAAAGCTTTCTTACATTTTCTCGATAACTTTTAAATGTCAGTCTTATTTAGGCATTAATTACGTCATATAAAAAGTACGATACAGTTTTTACTTTGTAGATACGGCTCAAATTGTTTGTAATAAATCGTCGTATACGTATAAAAACAGCATCAGCTGATTGTGAGTATAAACGCGTACAAATTTGTGATTAATTTAATACCAGATCTATATTGTCGAATTCTATATGTCCTATCAAAAATAGATTATTTGCAAATAATTAAAAAACAATCTGCTAGCGCTTAAAATAATTATTTACAAAATTGTTTCTATCGATATTATACCACACTTTTAGAGAGACCAGCAGCAGTAAAACTGCAACTACAGTTTAATAATTAATAACGCGATATCCCTTGAAATTTAAAATTATCACAAAGTCACTATCACATCATTTGTGTCAATTATAACAGCAAGTTACTACAGTAATGTGTGATGATGTTCTTTAAATAATTAAAAATGTTGATGAATACATCTCTAATAGAACAAGGATATTTCTATTATCGTCCTAAAATGTAGTTCAGATTTGTGTCTCCAGATATAATTATCCTGCCTTATTTGACTCTGGATGAATATTGTCCACGTTTACATATCATCCTTTAAAATTAATGTAAATATAACAACAATAATTGTTACCACTAATTTTTCTCTGTCTGCGAGCTAACTTCTCTACATCGAAGCGTCGCCGCCTCTACAGCATTGATTATCGCCGATCTTAAGCCATGTTTCTCTAATTCATGAATACCAGTTATGGTGGAGCCTGCAAGAAAATTAAAAGCACGATGTATATTGGCTGAAGAAAAATAAGGATTTTATTTATTATATATAAATTCTGACCTGCCGGCGAAGACACGTCGTCTTTAAGCTGTCCTGGATGAAGGTTTGTCTCCCGCACCATGGTACCAGCACCTAAGACAGTTTGCGCCGCGAGTTTATATGCAATGGGTCTAGTAAGTCCCATTTTGACTCCACCATCGGCCATCGCTTCGATTACCATATATATCTAAAAAAAAATCTCATTTTCCATTAACAATGCTAGTCATTTTATTAAAGATATGGGAAAAGGCTTAATAAAAGGGATAATTTAAAAGTAAAAGAAAGGCTGATAATACGATTCAATTATGCGGCGTGCAAATTGCAATAAGAAACCTATAAAAATATTGCCTTTTGTTTCTCTATTTTCCAGATTTAGTTTAATTATATATATATATATATATATATATATATATATACATATATACATATATACATATAATAATAATTACTTTATATAAGAACTTTATTACAGATTATTCACAATGAACTAATGGAATTGGAACGTTTGCTAACATAGGCAGGACCGGAACCGGCCAAGGCGGTTACGGGATCGATGAAATTTTCCGGGACTTCTTCGCAGATGCCTACGGCGGAAAATAACTTCTCCGTGATCTCGGCATCCTTGTCACTTGCGTATTTTCCGCGTGCAAACACCGTAGCGCCACAACCAACTAATGCAGGTGTATTTGGCATTACTCTTATCACAGGTGTTTCTTTTGGCAGTGCCTGAAAATATTTTTTCTCGTATGATTACGCATTGTTCTTTTTTTCTTTATGAACAGCTTGTACGATAGGCAACAACGAATTCTTGCTCGATGACAGAGATGTGTTACCTTTTCTAACGACGTCAGAGAGATGCCCATGGCGATGGAAATGAGTAACTTCTTGCTGTCGCGTATCCTGAACTCTGGCAAAACTTTCGGTACAACTTGCGGCTTTACTGAAAGGATTAGCACGTCGCCGTGATCGATGACAGGTGCATTCGTAAAAACAGTACTTGATTTCATTTCCTAAAAACGTTGAATTAATTAGATATGTATGTTTTTGATATACCACAATTAACATATATATTTGACAGCACGATACCTATCATCCGGAAATTGAAATTTTTAAAATCAAAATTTAATTAAACGTTATTTTTTCGTATAATTATCTACTATTTTTACCTTGACAATCATCTTGAAACAAAAATGACATTATCTTTATCTATTGAAACATGAGCTTCTACTATCTGTCTACATGTTCTTTCGCGCATATCTAGTATGTTTGATATCATCGAGGCAAATACAAATAGAACTTACAATTAGACGCAATTCTAGAGAACTCGCGCATATGATAATATGAATACGAAATGTTTGAAAATGTTACACGATCAATAGATGACCATCGACAAGCGTGCGACAGATGCGCGATCAGTGTTACGAACTATATCTTATCGTGATGATTTATTAAACAAATGTCGGAAAAAGCCATTCTATTAAGAACCTTGATCAATTAAAAGTAACAATATAGTACAACTATAGTTCATCATATCAATATTTAACAACTTTCGTAATAACTTTCGATATTTTAATTAAGTTAATCTCTCGGCTCCAAAGCCTCATCACCGACGAGAGATCACGCCTTATCACCGACAGTATTCTTATCAAGCAACATATTAAAAACAAAAGAAGCGCCTTTCGGTCTATCGTCGAGATTTTTTTTCCTTACGTGATATCGTAACTTTATTATCTCACCTTAAAAGTCTCGATGCTCCCAGTGTCGTTCGGAAGGCAGCTAGCCAGCATCATTTCGCCTTTGCTTAAACCTGTAGAATGAGAGAAATCTCATGGAAACAAGATAATAAGAAAACTTTTCTCAAAATGTTTTCAGTAAACTTTTGTTGTTGAAATCAATATAAATGTGATAGTCTATATATTAATATTAAAATATGAAAGATTATACCTATATCGTTTAAATGTACATATAAGGAAAAGCTATTTACCCGCCCGTATGAAACCTTTGGCGAGTGCCTGGGCCATTTTTCCTCCACCGAGAAAACCGATTTTCAGCATGTTGGTATCGATGTTTAGCGGTACCCTTGACCTCTTCACCTCGCCGTCCGCGAGAAACTGATCGCTCACTGTCGAATACAGATTTAAAAAAAAAAAAATATCAGTCTCGTTCTACAATGCGTATTCGATAGCTGAACAAAAGGGAACGTGGCTTAATCAATCACGCGGATTATCTTGACAATACGCGAAAGTCGAATGTTGCTTATTCCGCGACGTGCGAACGAACAAATTATCTGAGTCACTCTGCTTCTCTGCGTTTCGATGCAACGCGGCGGTCTAGTTGTAACGATCCTCCGCTTATTTGTTGCTTTAGAATACTGATATGAACGCGATAAGACGGCAACTGAAGCTTATAGTTTTTGCGTCACCGAGGTCGGTCTCTCGTTCAAGTACAATGTTCACATCTCGCGCTCCCGCATCTCTTTCCATTTCTATCGCACATTATTCCACGTCGCCTTCTGCGGCGAAGATGGTCCGTATTTTTATGTAAGCTTACGGAAGATAACAGCAATCTTGTGCGGCTTATGTGTATGTTGTCTAACTTGGAAAACGCGCAATCAACCGCGCGGTTGACCTCCAAACTTGGTCTGACATTCGGATTGATTTGCGGTAAAACTTATACAAACGTACATTTTCTGTTCGCTGTAGCGTAATAATAAAGAAACGTTAAATCAGCCTCTCCGTACCTTGTAAATACATATTTGCGAGCTTTTTCATAAGTTTTAACTATAATGGATATTATTGCCTGCGGTCTTTTACTCTTTTCACACAATAGAATTAAAATAGGTCACATTCTAGATTCTAAGATTACGACATTATAAGTTAACGTGTATATGTATACATTTTTCATTTTCACTGTATAAAGTACTTACACTTAATATTTTTGTTGTAATTTATTGTAATTTAAATTACCATTTTTTACATGTTCCACATAGAACACTCGTAATTCGAAAATTTCCGTTAGACTATTTTAATTCTGAAGCTTTTAATCGGATTAATTACTTGTATAAATTGTATATTTTTAATCAATAGCAGATTTGATACAATTTTAAAGCGATAGATAACTTGCGCATGTTTTTTTTTTTTTTTTTTTACTTTTTATGTGATTATATTAATGATAAAGGAGAATTACGATAAGTATATCTATTATATTTTCAATGAAATACTTGGCGATAATTACGTAACAAAACCATGGATATTTTTAAAATGAACAATAACTAGATACATTTTAATTATATTAAATTAAACATTAATTGTAATGTTATTTAAAAATTACTTATATATAAATTCAATTATATTAAATGATAGGAAGAGAGATAATATGAAGATTAGTTAATTTCACACATTGTCTAGTAACGTGAAACAGCTTTAAAAAGCTAGGAATATTGAATGGTCGAAGCGATTTTATTAAAAACAAAATGACATTTACAATTAACAGGCGTTACTCACCATACTTGCGCACGTTTAGACTCCACCGAACACCGCGATTTAATTTCACGAGACCCATTGTTCTCAGACCGACAGACGTCTTCATGGTTACTTCGTGATTAATTAATGTAATGTGAATAAATAGGTAATCTCCGTATCTTATTTGATCGTTTTCTTTTTCCGTAAATCTGTATAGTTTTGTCTGGAAAGAAAAGTAAAGTAAATATTAATAAGAAAGTATCAATAAAATGTTTTAATGCATAAATTCAGTTGGCGCGGTGAATCTCGCTACATTGGTTATCCGTATCGTCAGTCAACATAATAATGAAATATAGGTATACATTATGTTCTTTTATTACTGATGCTATAAGATGTGAATATCATGTGTCACAATTTGTATCAGGGTTTATCTCGACACACATCAATAGAATAAGTAAATAAAATTCCGCACACACACTGCACATAGTGCACATCTCTCGTGATCGATTACAAATCTAATTTAGTCCCGCATTATGTCGCACTTGTAATTCAATTGCATTATTAACACAGCCAAAGGAACGTGTGGTGTGGATGAATTAATTAAACTTTAAAGGATATAACAACCCGTCAAGAATAAAAAAAACTTACGAGCTTTTCTTAATTATGTGTTCAATGCCTGATAATGTCAAAGTGGCAGATGGAATATGCTGCTGATAAGATTAGGTATATAAGAATTGAATGATACAATCAGCTGTTACTCGATCATTCAATTGTAATCTGCAGTGTATGGCAATAGCCTCTGTTCTTTCATTACTATTCACGTCCACTTTGGGCCGTCTTTATATATGTTTAAGGCATTAAGGCTTATCTTACGGAAAACTACCTGTTATCCTGGTTATCCATGCACCCAATCGGAACCCAAATTTAACAGTAACTTCTCCCCACCGCGCACCGTGCTGCTCGATATCGTGGATCGTGGTCCACCTAAAAAGAAGAACAAGTAATCAATCTATAATTAAGATTTGAGAGAAAATTGGATCTGAATATAATCTTCTAATATTGTTTTTTCTAATAATATTCTAGCACTCAAGTGTTAAATAGCCATAAATTATTTGCAGCTTGATTTACATATAAAATAAACGAGCTTAAAACGTTGAAATATAACGAAATATTTAAATCATTCTACTTTGATTTGAATACTTTAAATCAAATATAAGTTATTATTTGGTGGAGTCGAAAAAGCCAAAAAGCGAGCTTGCGGTTTGAAGTTGTTATAGTTTAGAGCCGCTATAAATTTAAATCCATTATATGATTGCAGCCTTATTGTTTATAATTTATATGCTTAGCTTAGGGTTTGCAATTAATATTATTCGTTTATATTTAATACTGCTTAATTGATATTATATTCGCTAAATGTAAAATTATTCACTCATTGTGTGTGTGTGTGTGTCAGAAATATTACGCAAGTGTACGCAAGGTTAACATTAACCTCAATTACATATATTCGATTCTTTGTACAGACTACACTCTACATGCAGCATATATTAAAAACTGATTCTTTAATCTTTTGGTTTTATAATAGCTATAGGTCATATGCCATGGTTTTAAATATCAAATCCAGTCGATCGTTTGAAAGTAAGATGAAGTAGGTATTCTCTCTCTCTCTCTCAAGCATTCAAGCAATTAAATAAGTAAATAACCTTCTATAACTTTGTTTACGCACCACCCTGCCTACCGGCGGAGGGTGTGCGGGAAGGGGGGCCTTCGGCCCCCTTGCACCCCCCCCCCCCCGCGTGTGTGTGCGTGTGTGTGTAACCATTTCTTTTAAAGATTGAATTACAGCATGTGTCCAATGTCTGGACACTTCATGAAGTGCTACATTATCGCATGTGGCTGCGACATATACACGCATAGTAAAATGCTAAAAATAAAGTGCAAAAATTAGGGGAAGGGTGCGAGCAAATAATGCAAATATACATATTATTTTCTTATCTTATTTCGCTTTAGATTCGTATTATCGGTATTACCTACGTTTTTATCGAACACGTACGTTGCCGGTTGCGCGCGGGACGTGCAGATGGCGCCGCAGGTATCTTTGAGAGTTGAGCTAGCAAGCAGCAGCGAAGAAAAGTTGTGTAACATAATTTTTATCTTACCTAGACGCGATACCTAACGTATTGCGAGTAACGATTGCACTTTCAGATCATATTTTAGAATTGGATGTATACGATTACTATTTGACGACCCGATGCTTTAACGTGCGACAAAAGATTACGCCATGCAAATGTACCGAGACCCGGGACGCTAATAAAGGGAGTTTTTATTCGCCAAGTCCGATTAAATTCTAAATCCTCATTACATTCGACGTGTTTTGCGATAAAAGCCGTACAATTCTCTCTCGTCAAAGTTCAAGAATCACGTAAGTCGTAAATAGCCCGAATAGAAATGCGTTTCTCGCGTTTCTCGCACTAACACGCAAACGTCTTCCGTTAGACTCCGCTCTTATCTTTTTTTTTTTCTCGTAACTGTTTCTCAGTCTAGATAACTGCGAGATGACCGAGATCTTGGGATCTTGAAGCGTCGAATCATTTCAAAGCTCGTCGATGGAATACGCGAAATACTCGCATCGTTTCTGCTGAGCTAGGCCGAGCAGAGGAAATTGCAAAAAATCGCGATGAAGAACGCTTGACTTTCATTGTTTTTGTTTTTCTTCCTAGGACCTAGGACCTATGTTATCGTTTATGTATGTATATATCATCGACAATAGTAAAGTATAAGTATATATGCATGGCATGTACCTACATTCCATATTCCATGAAACGAATGAATTAGCTGCTCTCTGGCAGCAGATCTGTCGAACGCAGATTCCGCTCAATACGCTCGTCGCTCGTCGCTCGCACCGGCGGCTCTATTCTGTCATATTATGAATTATGATCTGCGTACGTGCACTGTGCAGCAAGCTAGCAAGCACGTCAAAGTCTGCCTGATCTTTGCCGATATTTATCATATACGGATATCTATTTATTGACAATTATATCTTCATTACATATACCTACAATCTACATTATGGCATATATACGAGCCAACATTAATTTTGTCAACTGCAGCGTGTTGCATTAAGCCAAATTAAGCCTGCATTCAAATCTGTATATAATATTAGCCTTTTTCTAGTTTCTACATTATCTATACAAGATTCTCTCTCGACAGACTTTCTCCGTCTGTCGATGCATGGATAATCTGGCGATCGCAAACGCCAACGTACGACGCGATCCAGGATCCAGCGTGCGACTCGACCGACGTGCGTAACACGCAATTCGACAATTTCGAATCGCGAACCTTGTAATTTATATACCCTATCGTACATAATATATCCTGCGATTATATCAAAGTTGAAAGCACGAAAAGTCTAGCTCCCCATCTTGACCCCGTCGCCCGTCCCCATCTGAATTTCGCGGGTCGCTCCGTCGCTGACGTCGCCTGTTTGATGTGTTTCAGGTTTTTTAGTAATTCTGACGAGTTTCCGTTATTATACTCGTTTATCTAATCGCCTCTCGAGATCGCGGCCGCGGCGTCCATTGATCGTGAGCTGGAGGATTCCATTGTGCGTTCACTGTTCAGGAATGACCGAGGGTCAAAACTCAAAACGCTTATTATTGTTTTCATATTATACAAGTACAGATAACTCGCGATCGCATCGGTGTGCAAGAGTTTCGCGCGATAAAAGCAAATAATTATATAGGACATAGGTAGTCCTCTACTCCCCTCTAGCTTGCGCCCGCGCCGCGGCCGCCGCGGATACCTGCTTACGATTACGATAATTAAATAAATTATACATTCCGCGAAACGCTTGTCGGCCATATCACACTCGATCGCTTTTGTCATTGCAGTTTGCAGTTACACGGCGAAACGCACTTTGTGTCGCAATCGCCAAAGTCCACTTTAAATAATTTTAATCTACAATTCATAATGCAGAATGCAGAATCGAATGACGCTTATATATGTATATAGCTTGTAGGTACGTGCCATGCAATTGTAAAAAATACATATTTGAAGAATCAGAGTATAAAATAATATATAAAATATATACATGCGTAGGCCTACGAAAACGGATATACGTGTACACAATGTATGGAATCTCCTGAAATTTAACGTGAATTATAAATCTGCATCCATTACTGATCCATACTTATTTGACTGTATTGTAAAAAAGAAAAAGGAACGAAATTATTTGTCGCAAATTTATATCGCATGACTTGTCCGCGGCGCGGCGGCATAATATGTATACATATATATACATATATGTATAATATTTCGACACGTTCAATGCGTGTAACGTACGTGTAACAAATAGATAAACGTATAATCTCGGAGGGTAATATAGATAAAAGAACGTAATCTCGCCAAGAACTTTGAAAAAGAAGTAACATTTCAACACTAAACGATATTATATTATTATAGATAAGAAAACGAGAGAGAAACCCACGTACGCGCGTGTCGGTACAGTTAATGCGTCAGCGTGATTTAATAAAGAAAAAAAGTATCTGAATAATTGAGCGACCGATAATTAAGGAAAAAGTGTTTACGTAACGCGCAGTATGGCATATACATTATACAGCCTTGCACGTGGAGACGTATGTCGTATTTCTCCTCGAGGCAAATATTAGGTATACCGCGCCAAGCATATACTTACTCGTATATGTATATTTTATGTACGCGGCGTGTACTTTGGCCGAGACGAGAATTATCAGTTTATCAGACATACGCATTTACGTAACGCGATTTTTCACGATCCGCTTGATGAATAATAAGGTATTAAAAATGTCTTACGCAATAAATTAATAATTAGAATTTTTCTGCACGTAATCTATCAAATCCTTATGAATTATTGTTGAACCGCGTTTCGACTTGAGTGCCTATACATTATATATATGTATATATATATATATAAAACTTGGAATGGACTCGAAGGATCACTTTTGGCCATTATTGCAGCTAGCTTAGGCATCGCACTTAGGCATTTAGATATAATTAGCCACAGCCAGAGAATCGGAGGGAGGAAAATAGATATAGCAATCGGAGCGAAAAGGAACGAGGAGAGACAGGAAAAGCGCAGCTGGGAAAGGGGACGAGATTCGGAGATTCGTGCATGAGCCTACAGTACACGAACGCACGCACACTCGAGCGCCTCTCGATGACCGCGGAGCGCATGAGCGTATCTGATATTCTACTCGCAAGTCTCGCAACAGCAACACTGGTGCTATTACCGCGGTTTACCATCAGTCGTCGACCGACGAGTGACGACTGACGACCACAGTCGACCAGTCGTCGACGGTCGCTCATCGAGTCGACACGAAAGTGAGTGGTCGATCTCGCGTGACGGGTGACCTCGTGGCGCGTTTCATCAACCGTGAAGATTATCGAGACATTCGAGACCGTTGGCGCGCACCGCGCTCGTAAAAGCACCCTTTCTTCCTTTTTCTTTCTCTCTCTCTCTTTCCTTTTCCAGCTCTCCCCTCAGTCCCCTCCTCCATCTCGCATCGGTGATAGTCTTTGACCACGTGTCAATACGGCGACGGCCGACGATACGATGCCGCTTCATTGATCAGATTGATCTCGTCCGATTTTCCCGAACGGAGTCAAACGCGACGTGACGAACGCGACGGAGAGGGGAAGAGAAGAGACCCTATCTCTTTCTCTCTCTCAAATGCGCCGCTGATTTAAGTCGTGGCTGGTCGCGGCACTCGCGGCGCCGAAGCGGCCGAAGCCGAACGATAACCGTGACTATCGTGAATCGTGAGTCGTGACATTCGTGACGTCAACGCGGCGTGTTACGCTACTTACGCTACTTACGCTAACGTCCGCGTCGTCGACGTCGTCGTCGTTGCCCGTGGTCACTGGTGGTCACTGGACTCACTGCTGTCAATTGCAGTACTTGCACTTTGCAGTGAAAATGCCCGCGCAACTCAGCAAGTTTTCGTTTGACGCGCCTTGCATGGATTACGCTCACCCATGGACGGACTCCTGCGTCAGCGCGACCGCCGGTCTCGGTCTGCATTCCCTGCAGGAATCCTTCAGGATATACACGACCGTTTACATTGTACGTGTACGTCAACGCGCTTCATCTACTTCTCTCTTTTCGTTTCTCCGCTTTGTTAGGAGTCAGGATCAGTCAGGATACCCGGAGGCTCGCCAGGGTTGTTATAGAGACGACTAGACGAGTGTCCGGACCGGGGCCCGGGCCGGGGCCGGGGCCGCCGAGGGTGCGTTTCCCACGTTCCGTCGTCGATCCCTTTTCGGGGAGAGGGAGCGAGTGTGTCCGCTCTAGGCGCTCTTTCGAGACAGGTACATTGTACATTGACGCTGTCAGCTGTCGGCTCAGTCGGCTGGTGCATTCGCACTCAGCGCGCGCGACGTGACCCATCACATCACCCGCGATTCGCGAACCGCCCGCGCCACGCCGCGGCCGGGTTCGTTCGGTGCGAATGCACCCGCGACCGCGACGCGTCCTGATGCGCTCGTGGCTGCAATCTGCATGAGTGTGGATACCTACAGTAGTATACACTTCCCGCTTCCGCCTTCCACGTTCCACCGCGCCGCGCCGTGCCGGTGTGCCCTACGCTAACGCGCACTCGTCTCGGTGCATCCCAGTGCTGAGTGCATCTGTCCCGAAACGAAAACCGCGTTATCCGCGAAGGCCGGAGCGGCAGCGGCCGGGCGCCGAATGCGGAATGCGCGCGACGCGACGCGCGACACGTCAGGAATGTCAGGATCGCTCGACGCTTCGACGTATGACCGGTATGACCGGTATGACCGGTATAAAACCTCACGGAATTTCAGAGAAAAAGCAGAGCGAGCTTTCAGTCAAAAATGTAACTTATTGCCAAACTCCATAATTAACAATTAACTTGTAGTTAGCCGGGAGATTAATTCATCAGCCGGAGGTCGGAGTTTGGTCGAAGTCACTTTGAATTCGCGATTAGATTATTAGAATAATTACGGAGAGCGAGTAGAATATAATATAATAAAATAATTACCTCGACCTTGCATCGACGAGGCGTAAATTAGATTCGTGTTTCCTTGGGTTACGAATCTTGTTGATATTCTATCTTCGCTTTACGCTTACGGAATCGAGAATCTATAATATACAAAAGGCCTTGAGAACAATGCATAACATAACATATTTGCCTCTTTATAGGTACCTTTTGACTACATTTTTTTACTCATTTTTTTATTTTTTATGTAAAGTAACCGTTCAAAGTGTCGAAAAATTGTGAGGAAACGTCTGGCTATGAACGAGCATTAAAAAAGCAATGCAATTTAAATACCCGAAATGAGATTAGCATAATTTCGGAGAAGAACATGAATTATGTTGATAATACTTATATCTTATATGATGTCTCGATAAAGAAAGACGCTAAAACTTTAGAATCGTATGATCGACGTTCCATATATTTTTGTACACATTTCGCGTTATTTCTCATTTTATATGCGATATTTTCGATTCTTTATTCATTATAAATTATAAATTTTAGCTCTATATAATATATAAACAAGCGCCTGATTTATGCCAAAGAGGCCTAGAGAGGCCTCCCGTCTCGCGGCATTCGATATTCGTATGGACTTTAAACATACGATATTATTCACCTTTGTTCCGTTATCGCGTGAATTGATTGCGTTTATTTACCTAGCAGCTAGCTTATCATTTTTGTAGTCTATTTGTAGTCTAGCCTGTAGTCACAGTGCTGTGCCATTGTTCTAAGTAGAGTTGCTAATAAGACTCATTAGGGTCATTAGTAAGTGAAGATTACGATGCGAATAAATGGCCCGTTATCGTCGGATAATTGCGAACTGCGAGCCTCGTGAAATGTTCGTTGAAATAGATAAGATAAGAAGGAAATGAGACGAAGAAATGAAATAAAGATGTGCAAACTAGATTATCAAATATTTATGAAATATTTTTAAATTAATCATTAATCGTAAGAATTAACAATATGGAAATTTTAACTGCGAAATGATTCTTTACAGGTTTCTCTTTCAACGCGACGTATGGGGACTCTGGGGTTTATAATAATTATATAAATATAATTTATGATGATATAAATATAAATTTTAGTTTATAATTTTAATAATAAAATTTTTATTGTTTTGAAACTGATTTTCTTGTCATTCCAGATTGCATTTTTAATGAGAAGAAAAGTACCATCGAAAGAGGATATCAAGAAAACTATATTGGGTATCCTTCAATCCACAGCATTTCTTTCGTGGAGTGGTTTCTCTTACTCGTTGTTTATTTGTTTATTAAGGTAAGATGTAAGAAATAATAAATGTTATATGGTTACTCAATAAAGCTAGAATTCCTAGGAAAACTTAATTATCGTGTCTCTTTCAAGAAATACGCAACGTATTTATCAGCAAAAAACATATTAATACGCTTAAATATATGAGCACTGAAAGACATATACTTTAATTGATATTTGTGTTTTAGGCGAACGCTTGGGCGTTTCTATATGCCGACTGTATCTTTCCTTCCGTCCTTTTTATCTAGCCTATCTGCCATTGTGATAGAAAGAGCGTCTAGGCGTACGTTATTATGTCTCTACGTGTCGAACATTGTAAGTAGATGTTGTAACAATTAAATTATTAATATACATTATCATTATCGTCCATTATCGTCTTCTTCTAGGCAACGGAAACGTTGTTTAGAATGGGTGTGTGGCGAGGCTATTTCTCGCCTATTCCGAGAGGAGAGGTCTATATCTTTGCTGTAAGCGTAGCTGTGTTACTGTATTTCTTCCGTTCGAAGACGAATAAACGGGATCAAATATATAAAATATTAAGGTATTCGAATTTGCGCGTGCTCGATGTATTTATCTCCTGTATCGTATATATATTGTATATAACGTGTAAATTAAAAAAAAAAAACAGGATGATTGTTGGGCGGTATGAAGAGACTGAATATCTTACGAAGAAAAACCTGCATCCTGAAACATCTTCGAGAAATACCGCGACTAGCGGCGCAGAGAGCGACAAAAGTATACGTACGAGTTCTGCAAGGCATAAATTTAGTATTCTATGGAAATCTTTTGAGGCATACAAATATATCATTAACAGCTTAAAGGCACAAAGTAAGGATGCTTCGTGTCCACATCCTTATAGCTGTGCACATTATATTTTAGCGGTGAGAGAACAGCGAATATAGAAATATTCTATATTTCGATATATATAAATATAACTAATTCTTTTTTCTATTTAAAGGATAGTGCAAGGCTCTTCAGTTACGGTGTTTGCGGGCAAATAGCGCTTAAACTAATCTTGCAATTTAAAAAATTACTTCAGAAGCCGAAATTATTAAAAGCCACCATCTTTCAAAGAGATAATTTAAATCTGGCTGTGTTTCTTGGAGGATTTGCTGGCCTTTATAGGGTATATTATCTTGCTCTGCATACTTGATGCAAAATATCTTTCGTAATTATTTTTGTTTATCATTATTTTTCTTTTCTTATTTAGTTAGTGTCGTGCATGTTGAGAAGAACCTTCCATGAAGATTCGCACATTTACGCTATTCCTGCTGGACTTATCGCAAGTGTAACGTTTATGGCATATCCCAATAGTACTATAGCCTTATATTTCATGTGGAAGACACTACAGGTATTATGTATTTCTAAAACATTCTATTAGTATACATATATACATGGTATATAGTAAATTATGTTGTAACATTACCGGTTATGTTTCAGTTGCTGTGGAACAATGCAGTGGAAAATGAGAAAGTACCTGAAATAAAGTGGTTTGTCATTTTATTATATTGTTGTAGCACGGCACTTCTCTTCCACGCAGCTATACTGGAACCACAAAACTTGAGATCATCCTATTGGAGATTCCTTTACAATATGTCCGGTGGAAGGTAAGCGTCGTGCAAGGCGCATAATAAGATTATTTATTTTACCCGAGATCCACTCTGATCTGCTATTCTCACTTCTTACACATATTGATTCCAGAATAGCAGTGATGTCTCGCCTACCCTTGAATGTGTTCGGTTTAAAAACCAGCAAAAATTTGCAAGAAGTGCTCAGAAAAACGAAAACCACAGATCAACTTACCTTTTCTTTCTGAAATGTCGAGTATAAGGATCAAATGACAATACGTACCTTAGTGCTTTTTATTTCCCTCGAAAATGTAATTTTTTCAGAACCAAAGAGAGCATGTAGATTATATGCGTTTACGTAAATTGTATAAACTAAATTCTATATCTATGGCATCTATGCGATAAACTAAACAACAAATGAAACTACAAAATGTATATCTTATTGTTAGCGTAGCGATCTGAACATCGACGTTTCTATTTTTTTTTCCTTCAACCTAATTCGAAACGATGGTGCTTGGATATGTTGTGATACTAAAAGAACTTAATACTTTTATACGTAGATATATAACTTATGTAATTTAATATATTTGATTGTTATGGTGTGATAATTATATGTCAGGGAAAGAGATAAATGATATTATTTAAATGGATATAGTTATTAATGTCTACAGTTTATCTGCGAATACGTTCAAATGCGTAACGAAATACTTTCTTACTCTCTGTGACGTATGTACCACAGATGATTTTCTATGTTTAAAAACTTTATATTTATCGCTGATATGATATAAACATGTTTCAAGAAGACAGTTTTGTTACAAGTTTTATTATAAATATAGATAACCTATTTATTGGCATAAGCAATAGTCAAGAATGTTTTATTAGACAATAAAACGTTCATATCTACATTATGTCTGGTTTTTAGCAATCTCTAATGCTCTATTCATTATAACATCCACGACACCCGTGTTATGTTTCTTCTCTATTTTCCTTTTTTTTCGCAATACATCGTCCCACTTAATACGACTTTGCATTTTCAAGTTTTTACGGTTTATCATACCGGCGACTATTTGAGAATCCAGAACTGAAACTGAGTGTCGCGATGGATTCAGTTTGAGTGGTTCCAAGCTCTTCAGTGAGTCTACCTGCCACGGCAGTAATCCAATGGGACATCCAATCCATTGATAATTATCTGAAAATCAGATTTAAAAAAAAACTATTATTGATCCTTCAAGTTATTATACAAATCTTCGAAAAACTCGTTTGTAAATGCATACCATGTGCTGGTTTCCAATGTAAATTACGGATTATTTGGTCTGACAACAAAGGAATAGTCTTCTTTTTAGTTGCACGTTGTACTTTATGTATCTGCGCTTTATTTTCCGCTGGACTTGGATCGAGATCTTCGACACTAAATATCTTATCAACATCATTGTTGCTGTCCTCATTGTCATTCTTTTGGAATGTATAAATTTGAAGTAAATTTAACAAATGTCTTTTTGTTTGCGCACCTATTTTCGATGTAAGCAACTTTAAAATTGGTTCTATCAATCTCGCAGAGAACTCGTTCACATTTAGTAAGAGTCTTGATAAAAAATTTACATCAAGAAGAAAGTGTGGGATGGTACTTGATATGTCTAACCACAAGACGTTCCGCAAGTGTGGATGTTTAGAGTGTATGCGTTCTTTAAGACATTGACTTAAAGTCTTCGTGTCTAGTTTTCTATCTGCCTTCTGTTTATATAATTTATATTCCATAGTACGAGAAATACCTTGGACGTTGTCCAATTGAACGAAACTATTAAAGATGGAACTTATCCATAAGGCAGCGAGATTTCTTCTTTCTTTATTCTCACGTTCTTGATCTACGATATTAAGCAGTTTAAACAGCAGCGTCTCTAACATCTCTTTTTCATGCAATAAGAAAATAATATCTTTCCAGAATTCAAGTACCCCGGGCGGCAATATCTTTCTCTTCAAATTAGTATTCCTTTTTTCTTTTCGTCGAAAAATTCTCATGATATCTAAATTTGGTAGAAAAGCTTCATTTTTGCATAACGCGTTACAAATTGCATCGCTCTTCTCACGCATTGTACTTGAGGATTCATTTAGATCCACAGATATCTTAGACAAAAGTAGAGCTTGTGCAGCTTGTAAATTATATTCTTTATCAATCTTTATAGTTCTTTTGTAAACGGATATATATTCGTTCTCGTCATTGTCCGAGATTTTACTTTTATATTGGGTCAGCATGTGTGTGCGTAAATCTTGCAACATTTCCCTGTGAGAAATAATAATAATAATATTGACAAATTAATTTAATCAGGTCTTGTTAATTTTATATTAAGGATATATTGACTAAAAGAAATGTCGACAGAACAATTTATCTGATTTGCAATAAAAAAATTACCGTAATTGTATCTCTGGTAAATCCGATACCAATTTATAACCAGCGTTGACATATAAACTAACAGCTGTCCAAAGTTCGATCACATCTGTAAAGTCCTGCACTTCGGATTCTTCTTCATCCTCTAGCGCATCGGTTCCTTTCATATAACATTTTTCCATTGTGCGTGCCTCAGGAGCCCAATACTCGTCCTTTACAAGATAATATTTCAAAAGAATTCATAAAAACACAACACAGATTACAGTTGCAACAGAGAAAGACAATACATGTAGCCAATGTAGCAATATATTAATTGCTATCCTTAACACTCCAGTGGACGGCAATTCGTGTCCGTGAGCAGTCTCATGCCTCAACTTGACTATCCACTCTGGGATTTTCAGTTGGCTGGCGATCTTAAACATGGACGTCTGCTTTGTTTGCCCTATATTGGAAAAGTGGTTTAAGAATCTCATTATCGTAGTCGAGTACATCAAGCTCAGGTCGTTCTCGCAGTACATCGGTAGCTCGCCGCTGTCTATCTTGGACGTCCATTCGCGATCGCGGAGGCACACTTGCAAAATTGACAGAGTGCAGTCCACGCCCGCTGGTAGCTTCGGCATCCTGCAAATAACAATAATCTCTGAAATCTATCTCATTGTCAGTATTCATTGTCAGGAACAATTTGAGTAATGTGTAACATTGCATCACCTGGCTTTCCACGCTAAAAGCGCCTCGTAGGCCTTCGCTTGTTCGATCGCGTCGTTGGAATAAATCTGCCTGTACACGTCGTGCCATTCTGCCCTTGAGATCAACAAATTGATTATTCGTCATTGTCCATCTCTTCCGTTGAAATCTCGTTTCGTCAATTGATTTGATTTGATACTTACGGAGATAACCAAGGCACTTGCTTTATACCGTCATGTTTCCCGGACGACGCCATGCTCGCCGATGTTTACGTGTCCCACGCCCCACGCCACGCCACGTGCTTTTCACACGTATCTATATAGCTAGAATGATTTTTAGGTTCCAACCGTATGAGAAAAAAATCGATATTTAAGAAATTACAATAATTACAATGGTCGTGACAATTAATATTATTAATAAATATATATCGTTCGACGGCGATGACTAGACAAGTAAGAAAATATTACATTCAGACAAGGAAATGCGAATGCGAGTTCGTCCAAGTTCGTCGAAGATGGTCGAAGACGTCGACACGATTGTCTCTCATCTCTGGCAGCTGTGACTAGCTGGCTGGCCTCTGCACTCTGCAGGAAGGGGCCGGGGAAGGGGCTAGTGCTAGAGTGGGGATTCAGGGGATTGCAGAAATTATAAAGTGCAGCAGGCAGCTGAGGCAGCTACAAAGAACAGAATAACTGCACTGTCAACTGTGTTGTGTACATATGACCGTATGCTGTATGATTATATTATATTTGATAACAACCGACAGTTAATTAAACCTGCACAAGATTATGTATTTCATTAAATTGTAATAAGGCTATAATAATGGCGAGGCAAATCACGACGATACTAATAGACCTCAGCGGAACGTTGCATATCGATAATACGGCTATTCCGGGTGCCGTACAAGCGTTAAATAGGTTAGATTTTTTTTTTTTTAGTATTTAACTTTCATGTGTTTTATTACTTGAACAAACTCTACACTGTTTACGGCGCAATTTCTGTGAAAATGGGCGGTTTAATTTTAAGTTCCTTCTTGTTTTGCATGAAAATTTACGGGCCTACGGGGCTGATTTAGTAATAAAAAAATCTGTTAATTGTTAATGACAGCTTTTCATGATTAATATCTACTTTTATTTAGTAAATATCTCAGACATTGAACCAGTGAGAATAAAGGTTTTTTCGCGAATTAATTATTGCGATTAATCAAACAGTATACTCTTATGATTTGCTTTTACTTTTAGTATCAAGTGTATCCTTTTACTCTTTAGGGGGAATCGTAAATTTATAATTTTTACTTACAGGCTACGAAATGCAAATCTATCGATTAAATTCGTCACCAACACCACCAAGGAGTCGAGTAATTATTTGTACGAGCGTCTGACGAAACTTGGATTTGACTTGCGGAAAGAGGAAATCTTCAGTTCTCTAGCGGCGGCGAGGAGATTAATTATCTCTCGGCGATTGAAGCCGATGTTGTTAATTGATCCGGCGGCGATGGAGGATTTCCAAGATTTAGCAACGGATGATACGCCTGATGCAGTGGTGATCGGCTTAGCACCGAGCAAATTCAACTATGACGAACTGAACAAAGCATTCAGGTAGTCTTGCATTTTCTACCCTTTCGCGGTCTCTCTGTCTCTATCGTTTAAGCCTTAAGCGACGTAAGGCATAATACATGCGATATTTTAGATTGCTTTTGAATGGTGCCTCCCTCATAGCCATTCATGAAGGGCGATATTACAAACGCCCCGATGGTCTAGCTCTAGGTCCTGGGGCGTTCATCAAAGGATTGGAGTATTCTAGTAATGTAAAAGCAGAGGTTGTTGGTAAACCGACCATAGGATTTTTCAAGGCAGCTTTAGGGGAGACAGATGCAGCACAGGCTGTAATGATTGGAGATGTAATGCTTTAAATAACATCTTTTTTCATGTATCAATGTAGTCTTTTAAATGCTTACAATTGTTTTTGTTGTTGTTGTAACTAGGACGTAAGGGATGACGTAGCTGGTGCGCAAGCAGCTGGGATTAAAGGTATTCTGGTACAAACTGGTAAATACAGAGCAGGAGATGAGAATACGATTACACCGGGACCAGCAAAAGTATGCGCTTCTTTTGTAGAAGCTGTCGAGAGTATTCTCAGTGAAATTACTTAAAGATTATTTGTGGTTTAACGAAATTACTAAGCGTAAGTAATTACTACGTAAGTAGCAATAGAATTCTTTATTCAAATATCGCTGCACGATGCAATCTCTTTTCTATATTAAATTATATTTTATATAAATACTGATTACTTCATAGTGTACATAGTCTGGAGTGATGCCATATTATTGTAAAATAGACATAATAAATAGAAATAAAAATTAATGTCGTCTTTTTCTGATATGGATTTTTATATGTTGTTTTGCCTATTAATGTAAGTTCCGATAGAGGCAATATCAATAGTAATGTATTACAAAGGTAATCAGATAAATATGAAAGCATTCAAAGAAATATCGTCTCGTTACACACTCGTAGAAAATTGTAGAAAATTTGACTTTTTCAGTTTGACATTGAAAAGTTTAATAATTTACACGTCGGGGGTGTTGGGACAGAGTAAAATGTATCTTACAAAGCAATCTGACACAAGCATTCGATCTTTTATAGAGACGATATTAGTCTATAATCTTATTCGTTCTAAAAATTATAAATTTAATTAAAATTATAAATTTTTCTATTTTATAAATTTAATCTGTCGCTACATAGCCTTATGTCGTATGTCGTAAGTAGTACCACTGTAAAACCTGCACCTAATAATGAAACAGGTTTACAAAAAGAAAATGCTGTCTGTCAAAATGAACGGTGCTGTGCGACTATCGTTTTCACTATAAAATTTGGCACCCGAATTTGCTATTTTTTAAACTGTTGTTTCTTTTTACATATATAGGTTGAAGAAAAAGATAAAAAATCGGTATTTTGATTTTTACACTATTAACGTTCTCATATTAATACGTCGTTTTTCCGTGCAAAAATATCGCGTTTTGAATGAAACGACTAAATTGACCATCTTTAACGAAATGAAATTAATGGGCAGCTGCCTCTGCTACGGGAAATAAATAGTAAAGAATATAATATACAAATTCATAGTGATAATGTGGTAACTTCTATGATTTATCGTTGATAATATGAAAGAGAAATGTTAATGTAATTATATCTTGTAACTATGGGCTGTTTTAAATATCAATACAAGCCATAATTGATAAATGCCCCCTGTAACTTATGATCTATGATCAGGCACATCTTGATTACTCGCATTATGGTAACAAATGTGTCTGAAGTAAATGTTAAAAAAAAAAAATAAATAAAGAATGATTAATCTTGATTTATGCGAGAAATCTGTATAGAGAACACTAACATATATACATTTTCAGATAACTATGCAATGAACTAAACAATTAGTTGATTATAAGTAATCGTTACGTAAATAAAACCACATCAGTTGTCGTTGTAATAAATAATTTCAAATCGAAGGCAATTTACAATTTTCATTTCTTGCGATACATTATATCGAGATATTTAAAAGATAACTATATCTTCACATTATGACCTAATTTACATTTGGTTCGAAAAATTGTTCTAAGATTTAATAACGATTTAAAAAAATATAAGTTCACTGCACAATTTCTTTTGAAACAACTCTTGTAAAGATAACAAATAAGGCATTTTTAACTAGGATGATACAATTTTTGCCAGCCACGCAAATATCTTCACTCAGTCAAGAAATGTTTCTTTCTATTTCGCTCTCATAGTATCTTAACAATATATATTTGGATAGAAAACGAAAACGAGCGAGTCAGTAAATAATTCTTAACGTATGTAAAACATTACCAAACCAAGGTATAAATCCAAGCTTGATAATAGATAAAATTGTGATTACCTAGTTTAAACGACAAAATATTATTTACATTTATAAAAATTGCTCTCATGCACACACAGTTTTAATAACACAAACAATATTGTATCTCATAGAGCATATTAAAACTAGTACAACTTCTCTATTGAATTTAACTCTTTGCAGTAATAGCAAATATTATTGGCTCTGAGTTGTTTGCACAATATAAGATCTGTTAAATTTTTATTCACACAGCATACTATTATTATTAATGGACATTATTCACAGTCGTGTTCGTATATACACAGTTTATAATCTAGAAAAAAAATTGCTTAACTTAAAAACAACTACATTTTTATTTATTATAAATCTTTTCAAAGATCAAATTCTGTTGAATACTGTGTGCATATCCTTTGATAATTATATTATCAATAGTATTTATATCTTACAAAATTTAATTTTTGGTGTTAAATATACGTATATATCCCACATTTATATTTTATTATCTTCGGACAGAATTTGATCTTATTACACTGCAGGCAAATACATTCTCTTATTTCCTATATGAACAATAGGAAATATTGAACTTCTAATTTGGCTATTCAAATATAATTTGATTAATGGTAAATTGACATATCTCTCTTCTCTCTTTCATATATATTTATATTTCTTTTTCTCGCTCTCTAACAAGGCAGGTGTGGAGTATACATTTTGCATGCACGCATATAACAAAACGCATTGTATAATTTCTTATACCCTCAATAAATATTCAATACTCTTATTACAATACTAAAAGAAGACGATCCTATGATTACGAAATACCGCTAAAATAGAATTAATAAAAAGAAATTTAAAAAGCATTTGTGAGGATCACCTGGGTCTATTAGACCTAACGAAACCAACAATTTTCTCGGCCATGCGGTCTATCCCCCTTTTCTTTGTTGCATTTGTGTCATACGTTCTTATTGATACTTTTGAAGTGGGAAGACGATATATGGCTGACAACAAGCACTTTAAATTCTACATCCAGGTACAAAAAGCATGATATTATCAAGCAGATTAATTGAGTAATGCTCCGTTGTGTGAATTTGGCCGCAGGATGCAAGTGTATAAAAGTGAGCAATTTACATTAATACTTCCACACATTATTGCCTTAGAACTTTACGTTATGTCCTAATACTCCAAATACGCCTCGCTTTCTTTCGCTTCCGCCTCAACGTCACACGAAACATTCGTCAAATCCAGGTGATCATTTCCTAAGAAGAAGGTGGCACAAGGTACCATATTCTGCAAGTAGCCCATGTATTTTCCACTATTCTGAAACAGATTAATATTGATTTTTTTTAACCAAATCAATAAAAAATAAAAAAAGGAAAAAGTATATGTAGCATACTTTACCATGGTATAAAACCAGGCACACTGTAAAGATTCATGATGCAATGTAGTTAATCCTAACTATTTAACAGGACGATAATGAAGTGTTAAATCCGCCGAACTTTTCCAGATAAAATGTCTAACCTGCAAAGCAGAGAAACGCACATAAAACATTCTCTCGACGATTACAAAAAGTTTATTCAGCTTGATACATACTGTTCTCAAATCCATTGAAGGATCCAAGACCTGATCGTTACACAGGAGTTCAACTTTTTCTTCGGCCAGCGAAGAATTATCAGCATTGGAATCTGTGTTCGTTCTATCGCCTGCCGGAGACCCGCTAGAAACCGTATTTCCACCACCAGCTACCGAACCTGAGTCGCTTCCTGCACCGAGCACTTTATCATAAACATGCTCGGCCACTTTACGTACTTGTATAAAATCATTTGCTATCAAACGATCCCTTGAAAATAATAACACACACAAGATTATTCAATCGTGTCATCGCACGATTCGAAGATCTGACAGTGTGGTGCATACTTTTTCAAACTTTTCACACCTGAAGAGGCGTGTGGAAGAAGATAAAAAGGTATTTTAATGAACTGCGGAAGATTCTTATCCACGACGATATTCACCACCCATGGCGGTACGGTCTCGTTCAATAGGACACCCTCAGTTTCTCCCGCGGCATCGCGAACCAATAGTCGGTAGATGGTTCTACCTCCTACTTCACTGAAAAATAAAATAATATAATAATCTAGTCAATGAGGCTTTCAACAATCTTCGCATACCTGAAGATGACAGGTGTATGACTAGGGACTGAGAAGTATGGATTTCCTCCTCTCGTGTGCATAGGACCGTTTCCGTCATTGCCATTACCCTCATTCTCATCATCAGCGTGTAACGGTCTCCACCAGTGTTCGAGTAACGCTTGCAGCAGAAGGTTCCCATAATTCACTAAAATAGGAAATACATTAAATTCTCAAATTCTCTCCATGCTACGAGTATTACTGCTGAAATAGCTAATCACCTTTTTGATCTACAGCATCATTCTCCGCTAGACCAGTCTCTTTGGCGGAAACCCATGCAGAGAAGCAATCGTTTTCGTCTTGTCCTAAATGTATAGTTAACATCTGTAATGATCAAGAAAATTTAGAACCTAGTCTTTGGAAGCACCGATTTATCAAAGAAATGCATACCCCTGTTTTGAGATCGACGTTAAACCAGTTTGGAACATACACCATTTTGTTTCTCTTTTTACACTCCTGCTCAAAATCGACTCTGCCTAAATCTTCTATTTTACATGCCTTTAATACATCATATAGTGCAACATTCTCTTCTGTATCCTTTGTTAACACGTGTCTCTTGTCATTTAATATATGATAATGTCTTATGGCAGGACCACCCAGTATTTTCTGTGCAGGTTCGATGTTCCTTAAAATATTGCCTGATACATTACTTGCGGAATCACAACAATCTCCGATTCCTAACTCTTGCCAATCTTTTTGGCTTATTGGCTGAAATAACAGAGAATATTTTTATAATTTATAAATTTACGTTTTCTTTTTATGAACATTTGTCACATTGTGAGACTTTATTTACCCAATTATTAATAGTTGATTCGCTGGTGGCAACCCAAATACTAGATTGATCTGGCGTCATGGCCATCTTGAGTATAGGCGCCTTTTCCTCGCAAATAACTGTATATCTCTCTGCGTAGCTTAATTCTGTCATTACTACTCTCTTATCCCTGCCTCCAGATATTACATGACTGAAATTATCCGTTGCCTAAAACACATCAGATTTTACTGCAATCTGTATAGCAGTTGTTAAAATAATGAAGAACTTGTATACGTAATTGTACATGTAATTACCAATAACGCCCATACTCCTTCTTTGTGAACTCTAAATGTTTGCACACATCTTTGTTGGCCAAGTGACCACAATTTAATAGTGCCATCGGAACTCGCTGATAAGCACTGCGTCCCGTCCCTATTCAGAACTAATGCTTTAATATTGTCCGTATGACCACGAAGTTTCATGAGTTTAGTACAAAATCGTGGATCCCACACTCGAAGAACTTTCTCCGTGCTACCACTCACGATAATCGTGCCAATCTGATTCATAGCAAGGCTGTATATAGAGTCTCTGTTTCCACTCAAGGATGATGCTGCAAGGTGATATTTTGAGCATATTAATAGACATAAAAAAAAAAAAAGAGATGTATGTACAGCCGGGATGCACAGATTTACGTACTTGTGACTGTATTATTACTCGCAGTAAGAGCAGTCAATGTATTAACATCCCACAAAAATATCGACTTGTCCAGACCTGCACTAGCAACTTGTTCTCTATCTTTGGCATACGCTAATGCTTTAACATAGTCCTTATGCGTGCGCAGAGTGGACATACAGAAACCTTTATGCGCATTCCATACCTTGACGGTGGTGTCGGAACTTGCAGATATAACTGCATAGATTTGATAACGATTAACATATCAAAACTGACAGTAGAAATTTGAAGCCAGAGGATATTATGTTACATTTGATATGTTCCATTTAGCGCTGGTAATACGCTTAAAATTATTTTATCCTCGTTGTTTAGCAAATGTTAAACAAGAACGAACAATGTGCACGAGCACCAAATGGAACCTATCCATAGAGGATATATTTGCTTAGTAGAAGTAAATTTATTAAGTCAAATAAAGATATTGTGCAAGCGCTCACTTACGATTTTTGCCACTACAGCATAGCACTATATCGTTAACCCAATCTGTATGATGCTCCATGGATTGGATATATGGCTCCTTCATGTTCCTGCAGTTCCATATCCTTATGATGCTGTCTCTGCCAGCGGAATATAGCCTGTGCAGAGCTGGATCATACTGCAAGGAATTAACGCCGGCCCTGTGCTGCTTCTCCACCTCATCTCTTATAACCATAGACACCTTTACATGAAAAACAAATTATGCTAAATTAATATAGGTCCTTTTTCATCACAACGACTTGTGAGAAATCGATGAAAACACTATCATCTCATAACTATCAATCTTCAATGAGCTATTATCAAATATCATTGCAAGCATACTAAATAATTATCATTTTAGTATCTCAAGAGAGAAAGAGAGAGAATCAACATACAATCGCTGTTAATTAGAGAATTAAAGAATCTCTCGAAACTTTTCTAGCGTTTATAAATTTGATTTATAGTATAGGAAACAATTATGTTATTGTGCAATGTGCAATGCATTATCATAGCACAAATGTAAAAAAAGACTGTAAGGCACATCTTTGTGAAACATCAACCAAAAAGATGAATAGATTGAGCGAGTCAGGAATCAAAAGCCTGTCAGCAGAAGTGACGGAGTATACCTGTACCTGTACTTTCTTACGGGCGCTCTGCCCGCCCGTCTTGTGAGCTGCCATTGCGTCCGCGACCGCTTCGTCCGGCGCGGCGTGAGGTGAGGCGTCTCGAGTCTCGATTCTCGAGTGTGGTCAGGTCGACTCAGGTCTCGACTCGATGTCCCGATCGTGCGGAGAGGCGAAGGAAAACTTAGAGAAATCCGGACTTGCGAAAGGGGGGTGCGCAGAGCGTATGTTGTATGGTTGTATTGCTGTTCAGGCTGCAACACAAGTTCCACGTCGGGCACGATCGTTGCTCAGCAGTCTCAGCACACGCGGCGTCATCGGCATCGTCGCCGTCGCCGTCGTCGTTGCTGTCGTCCGCGTCGCCGATCTCACTGTCGGCGAATGTCGCGTGGCATCATCGTCGTCTTCGTCTTCGTTGTCGTTGTCGTCGTCGTCGTCGTACTCGTCATCGCATTTATCGTCGACGGCACAGCGAGCAAGACAGGCGGCGGTAGCGGTGCATATCACCAAGAGGAAACGGACGCCGATCTCCGGATCTCCTCACAATCAGACGACACTCCACGACCGCGAGATCCCATTCATGACGCCCGTGCGCGCACCACGCTCGTAGTGACTAGTGATCACCAGTCACCACTCAGGCACTCACCACCGCTCTAGCTCTTCTGTTATTCCCGTCGGCCGTCAGTCCGAGTCCTGTTCCTGTGTCCCGTGTCCCGTGCCGCCGGCGTCAATAAACGTTTTATTACTATTTACATGAGAACGCTCCCGGCTCCGTTTTTCTATCGGATATCGGATTAGTCCGTTCGGCCGCGCCACCTGCTCGCGTCCGGCATCGCGATTGGCTGGTTGATTCGAGCGCGCCAATCAGTCATTTGAGTCCGTTGCTAAACGCATTCGGTGGGGGGTGATACGCGGCTAACGTCCGGCCGCGATCGCGATACATCGGAAATCGGAATTCGGAATGGAGCCAATGGAGGTGTGTTAACACTTAACGGTGCCCTCGCCTCGTAGATCGTAGATCGGCGGGGTCTCGCCATTTTCTCGGTGTGTAAACGTAATAAACCCGCCGACCCCGCCGTCGCCTGATCGTTGTCGTGGTTGGGCGTCGACTTGCGTCGACTGGCGTCGACTCACGACTGTCGGGAGAGTTAATTAACGGGGTTGGTGTTGGCGATTACGACAACGCGAACGTGTCGCCCGGCCCGGCGCGGCGTCGCCACGCCAGACAGCTATGAATCAGTCGCGGAATTTTACGTCGCTATTGAATCCGAGCTACTTGCAGAACGCGCAGCAGCAACAGCAGCAGCAGCAACAACAACAGCAGCAGCAAAATGTCGCGAGTGCGAACTCGGCGGTGGCAGCGGCAGCGGCCGCGGCCGCGGCGGCCGCCGCCGCCGCGGTGAGTGCCGCGATCGCGAACGGCACGCAGCCAAACGCGAACACGGCGAGCGCCGTAACGGCGAGCCGTAAGCGGGAAGCAGAGGGTAAGCGACAACGACAAGCGTCTTTGCATCTCCTTCCTTCTCTTTACTTATCCTTCAGTCCTTTTTCTATCTCACGCGGAAAGCGAGAAACATTTCTTACGCATTTGCAGAACAAGTTAAGTTCTCCGTTTTCTGTTTACCTTTTCTCTTTTTTTTAATTATTACACATCTCATTTTACGAAGATTTGTTCTGCAAATGCACAAGAAACGTTTTCTATTTGATGCTAGCTCGAGAGTGAAGAGACTCTCGAAGATTGTTCTTGGAACAGTGCCAATAAGTATTGTCAATATGTTATGATTGTTATGATTCGAATGTTCCTGTTAAGAAACACGAGAAATATTTCTGCTGTTTTAACGACTGCACACTTATAAATTTGTGGTTTAATGATGGGATCTTTGCAGGCGATGGTAAACAAGAGAAAGAATCGAAAGAGGGAGAACGTAAGAAGAGGAAAAAGACTAGATGGAGTGGTAGCGAACATGACAAAACATTTATACCGGGCATGCCTACAGTACTACCGACAAATCTGACTCCTGAGCAGGAAAAGGCTTATCTCTGTAAGTTTCTTTCTCTTGTTAACAACATTACTCACACAGTATATCTCCTTTAGTACATTAGTATGTATGGCTAGGGAACCGTTTCAAGTTCTTTGCTTCTTTACATAAGTTTCTGAAACCTAATTTATAAGAGTAGATGGCTATGAATGATGTAAGTATGATAATGTACCTATATATATCAATAAAAATTCAAAATTCTTGGAGGTAAGCATCAGGACTTTTCGAGATCTGTATAAAATTATCAAATTTGGCAAGAGGGATTGCCAATTTTGCTGAATAATTATAATCTGACCATCGATGCATTTTCAATGCCATAAAGTTCAATTAGATGAGCTACATAATAAACTAATATATTTTATTTAGACATGTGATAACAGAAGTTTACTTGTATATCTTGCAGTATTTTTCAAGTAACTAACAATAAGTATTGAACAAGTCTATATAAAGCATTGCAAGCTTTTGACTTTGGAAATAAGGTTCAAATATATGTACGAGATACCTTATTACTTTTCTGAGACATGCTTATTTTATAGAATGTATACGGCAAATTGGCAATATCTAACTGTTGGGGTTTCCGCCCCCTCTAACCCGTTGGTTTACAGTTCAGCTGCAGATTGAGGAAATCAGCAGGAAGCTACGCACTGGAGACCTTGGAATTCCACTTAATCCTGAGGAAAGGTTTGAAAGAAACTTACATACCAAAAATGAACATTACATATCTTCAATACCTATCTACTGAACATACAGCAGCCCGTAATACAGGAGCCCTAAAAGATATCTCTGTGGCTCAAAGGTTCAGTTAGTGTGGGAATACCGATGTCCATTTGAAAACGTTGGGCTTGATTAGAGCCCCGTTGCAACACAGAAGATGAATTTTGATAGTATTGGTTTGCCCTAATCAATCTTTTTTAATATCTCATTTTTATTAAACACTGCTGCAATGCTATTAAATCATATATCTTTAAAGTTTTAAATTTAAGAATTAGGTGTAGCGTATAAGACAATATATCTCGATAGATTTGACATACGATAAACGTCGAACGATGAACTGTGTCAGTAGCAGTGTTTAAAGAGAACAGTGGGTATTCTAGTTCATACATCTTGTATAGATACATTTTTGCACACATAGAATAACTCTGAGGTGACCTATCGTAATCTTTTTCTGGTAATCAGTTAAAAATTATCGAGTATTAGCAACCAGACATTTCATTATACGATATTTTACTATGAGTCTACAACTTTATGCATGGGTCATCTTGAGTGAGATTCTGTCCCTTTATTCAGGCTGCCGTGATTTGCACGGCACATTTTAAAATTGTTATAATAATCTTGATGCCAATAGGAAGATCATTAATCGACTTGCCAATATCTGTTTCTAATTACAATCTTAATGAGCAGATTTCAGGAAAGTATCAGTTTATTGAAATTCTCGTTTGTACCGTAATATTGTAACAAAGAATTTAACGTTACTTTCAGGTACAGGTCTTAAATAATAAATGCATATACTCTTTTTCTAATAAATTAATTTATTCCAATAGGTTTAACTTTTCCAATTTTAGCTGGAACCATTATTTTTATGTCATTGTGTTTCCGTTAATACATAGTAAGACATACCAATTGCATTATAACCTATAACTAATACAAAAGATTATTTCTTAATAATCACAGGATCTGTCTTAGCAGCTGACATCATACCGATATCTGCCGTGCACAAACGCGCAGTCTTCCAGTGGTTGCCTACTATAGAATACTAAATATACAGCTATGCTATATTCGGCAGCGACAATTTTCTATTCTTTATTTCGATACCTTGGCATACCTGTTGGGAAATTCTATAATACACAGTCTTTTCGTAGTTTTTAAAAGTACATAACTGAATTCATAAGCAAACTGATGCAATCATGCAATGACTTCCTTAGTACATCTGCAGTTGGATCTACAGTCATAATATTAACCTAATACTATATATACTACTGACTACTGTTATGGAAGCAAAATTATTGCATATTATTTAAAAATTTTTCTTACAAGTTATATAATTTTTTCCTAATATTGTAGACAAAATTCTAAATACAAAATATTTTTTTTCAGTAGATAAATTTACAGAGTATAAGTTATAATTTATATTACATAAGAAATTTTTAATTTCTTAGATAGTATCATGTTTATAGAGAAACTAAATGAAATCAGTATCAAAAGAAAAATTACATAATAATAATGGCTTATTTATTAGTCTTAACAAAATCTGTATACACATAACTCTCTGCTCTAAATCAACGGTTCTTCCCCACTTATCTATTCATACAGTCATAGTAGGGTCAGGTTGTTTATACGATAGTACCATGTTGATGAAAATTTATATCTTGATATGGTATTATTCTTTTTATTTTTCAGATCCCCATCTCCAGAGCCTATTTACAGTAGCGATGGTAAACGGTTGAACACGAGAGAATATCGTACAAGACGTAAATTAGAGGAAGAACGTCATAATCTGATACAGAAGATTCTTAAAATCAATCCAGAATTCAAGCCACCACCGGATTATAAGTGAGTTATACAGATATGCCATATATTTTTTATGCTACCACCTTTTTTAAAAGTGGATTTTTTACAATAAATATTTATTTTCTCAATATTTGTATTTACTTTTCCCAGGCCACCAATAATACGAGTCCATGATAAAGTAATGATACCTCAGGAAGAGCATCCTGATATAAATTTCGTTGGTTTACTTATTGGACCACGTGGAAATACTCTAAAATGTAGGTATTATAAAATGAATTTTATAAAAGATTATGGATAAACTTACATAATAATAAACGTAAAATTATAAATCACATAATTTATATTTGTTGTTTTAAAATCTTTCAGCTATGGAAAAGGAAACTGGGGCAAAGATTATAATTCGTGGAAAGGGCTCTGTGAAGGAAGGAAAAGTTGGCAGGAAAGATGGACAGCCTTTACCGGGCGAGGATGAACCTTTACATGCATATATTACCGCAAACAATTTAGATGCCGTGAAGAAAGCTGTGGAACGAGTATGTGTTATCGCATTTCTTTTATATAATACTTAGTGAGGTAAATAAAATATTTAATGTAATTAACTGTATTTGTGTATACAGATTCATGAAATTATTCGGCAAGGTGTGGAAGTGCCGGAGGGTCAGAACGACTTGCGTCGTAATCAATTACGTGAGTTGGCTTTATTGAATGGAACATTACGCGAAAATGATGGGCCACGTTGTACCAATTGTGGAGCATCGGATCACAAGTCTTGGCTGGTTTGTGAAATTGTGTAATATTTTATTGAAAAGATCTTTCTTACTTCTGTAACTAATGTAATTATCGATTGAATTTTAGTGTCCGGATAAGCCAAATGTGACGAACAACATAGTATGTTCAAGTTGTGGTGGTGCAGGACATATTGCTCGAGATTGCAGATCAAAGAGACCCGGTCAAGGAGGTCCAGCAGCCGCTGGAATGGGGGGAATGGGTCAAGCTGGAGATAAGGCCAAAATAGATGAGGAGTATATGTCACTCATGGCAGAATTGGGAGAAGGCCCACCACCAGACAGATCGAAAACGGGACAAAACAGACAGACTGCCAATCCCAATTATCCCGGACTATTTGATAGGTACATTTTTTCTTTCTTTTCTTAATTTTTTCCCATTACAACAATGTTTTACATCTATATTGAATGCGATGATTTTGTCCTTTTCAGACAACAACCACCTCGCGCGTTAATGGCAGCTCCGGCGCATCCACCGCCGCAAATGATGCAGGGCGGTCCGATGATGCCGCCCCCGGGTATGGCACCACCGCCGTGGAGTCAAGGAGGCGAAGGGATGAATAACATGAACATGCAATGGCAGCCGCCAGTGAGCATGCCGCCGCCGCCGGGAGTGATGCAGCCGCCACCACCACCACCCGGCTCCACTACGCAGCCTAACATTCCGCCATTAATGCCGTGGATGGCCGGCAACAATCAACCACCGCCACCAGGTCAAATGCCACCCACGCAGATTCCTCCGCCCGGGATGGGCATACCGCCTTGGCAGCAAGGTCAGCAAGGACCGATGCGACCACCACCACCGGGCACGGCGCCACCTCCGGGATTCCCCGGTGGCTGGCAGCCGCAACAAATGGGTGGCTGGCCACCAGCTGCGCCGGTCCCGCCTCCGCCTCAACAACAGACTCCTGCGCCACCCGGGATCGACCTGAACACTCTGCCGACGTTACTGGCGCAACCACCGCCGCCACCTCCGCCCACCAGTTAGTCCTAATCACGTAACGAATGACTTCCGATCTATATAATAGCCAGACGATATCATTGAGATAGAGGAAAGTTTGAGCAAGAAGATAAGAAAATGAAGGTAGAGGGTAGAAGCTGAAAGGGACATTTATGTCGTAATAGGAAGTCACAGAAAAAGATGAAGATAGAGGAGAAAATAGGAACGGTGTAATTACGTCGCAATCTTGTTTTGAATGATCGGTTTATCTTATCTTTTTTTTGTTCATGTATATTCTTGCCTCTTTACGAGGATATTCTGATGTGATGATTAACAGAATTCTGCGAGTATTCTATGTGGAAGATATATGCTGAAAAACTTAAAAATTGTATTTATTAATGGAACATTTAGTTTTACCTAGTTACCGATTTTAATTTACTGCGAGTAATAAACTCTGTAATTTCGTATAAGATATCATGTGAATGGCATTACATCGTAAATGACTTATGGCGCACGAATCCTTAAGAGCACAAGTACAGCGATTCTACTTTTTTTTTACTTTGTTCCATTTCCGAACGTCGCTTCCGAAATCGAATCTATCAATGTTGAAGAATTGTAACATAGGTAAAAATATTTGTTCATATAGTATATATATATAATACTCTTAAAAAATACTATAACTCTTAGTATAAGTAATCGGTAATGTTCTTTTTATGAAGATGATGAAATTGCAGAAGTAATAATAATTTCTGCGGCATTCGAGGAATACTTGAAGAAGTATGCCAACTTATTTGCAAATTAGACACATAAAAACTTCTTACATTTTGAATCTTTCAAACACTGAAAGATTTTGATGTTTTAAAGTTAGTAAAAAAAATTTCAATAAGTATCAAGGGTACGCAAGAATGTAAATTGAATCGTGCGCTAAACGAGTGTCCATGAGCGATGCAGGACAATACAAACCTATTGGCGACTTTAGATATAATTCATAGAATCATCACTCTTCTGTAGCAATATATGTATATATAATCCTCGATCACATAAATATCCGGATTATACGTATATGTTTGTTAAGACAGTCGTAATTACGTTATGACACGAATGAATTCGTGTACCTACTTTAGCAACGAACAAAACTTTGTGGTTAAAGTATTCAATTTAGCAAATAAAATATCGCGGATTTTTAATTTCGCAAACGGTATTTCATTTTTTTCCAGAGACAAATAGATGGACGAATCATATACATTTCGCCCCTTATTGTCACAACGGAGATAACATTCGAAGTTACAAACGTCCAAGCGCAATAATTTCTTACCGTGTGTTATTCGTGCGTTACAGGAGATTTCGGCAAGTTCGCGAAAGTTTCGAGCCATGTATGTTACTTTGCGCTGCGTTAGTATTACATATGTTGAATGTATAATGAATTAAATTATGAATAGAGATACGTTAGGTTGCTTGCTATGTATTCTAATTATGTAATAAACACGTGTGAAATGGAGTACGCTTGTTCATATGTGGCATGTGCGCCGGTCATATTTGAAACGGCGGTTTTCTTAACGGGGGTATTCGCGTGATAGGAATACTAATTCTATACATTATACAACAAAGATTTTCATGTAACAATACACATTATATTACAATATTATCTACAAGTAATGTCGTGTCGATACAACACAAGTATTTATGTTTTACAGGCGCTTAGTGACTGTCGATCTTCTTCTTTTCCTCCGGATAGGTTTCGAAGTACCACTTCTCATACTCGTCCTTCATTTGTTCACGACGCGCAAAGTACTTGGGATACATAGCCTTCTCCAGGGGATGCCAGTAATCCAAGACCCAGTCCGGGATGTAGGCATCCCGGCCGTACGCCCCTCCTGTGGCTGAATTGGCGAACGTCCTCGGTTGATAATGTATCTTTGAGAAGAGCTCTTTCTCTCCTTCCTGCAGCAGATGCTTTGCGTAACTCATATCCTTAATATTTTTATTCTTTTCAAAGCGCTCTCTCAATAACGCAGCCTGGTATCTGTAAAGAAATTATAATTGAAATGTATAATGGTAATTAACTCAACTGTCACTAATTTCATTGTATTATACAAGCTACAATTATCCTTCGCTAATAGACTTTGTATGTATAATGTACATACATGCTCTGTCTCTTCTGTCTTCTATCGAAGAGACAGAGACATTATTTCGTTTAATCAATGCATTGATCACTGCCTGTCGGTGTGATTTTGATCAAACTCCAATTAACTTAATCGGTTAACTTGTCAAGTAACACCTTGTGTATCTCATTAACAGATGGAATCATT
Organism: Leptothorax acervorum; assembly: GCA_035220615.1. NCBI lineage: Eukaryota > Metazoa > Arthropoda > Insecta > Hymenoptera > Formicidae > Leptothorax > Leptothorax acervorum. The sequence continues at coordinate 1,423,134 of JASTWQ010000009.1, read as the reverse complement.
AAATATCTAATTATGATTGGAAAGAAAGATTAGATTAAGAGTGAATTAGTTGGAAATGGTGCTTTTACTGATTCCACCGATTGAATTAATCGTTGATTAAGTTAATCAACGGAATTGGATGGATAGAAATCCATCCTCGGCAAAGTACTTACATACATACATACCAAAATACATACCTACGGTCGTGTACTTCATGTATCCAGTCCTCCATGCAGCGCACGGCGCGCTTGTACAGCCTGCACACTTTCTGCTGGTGCGATATGAGCTCCGAAGGAAGGTGTGCCATCGTTTAAAAAAAATCGCGACTCTCCCCGAGAGCACCAACCCTCGTAATCAATTATGATCAATTACAATAAACAATTATATGGATTGTGGAGAATCGAGAAGTGAGTTACTGAGAGTACTGAGACTGAGAAGCCCAGGGCCCAGGGGGGGTCGGGGCGGGGTGTCGGATGAATTAAAGCAATATGGCGTGTCTTAAATGACGCTAGCGACAACTAGCGGTCGTAGGTCGTAGGCAGTAGGCACCGCACAGTATTAACGGTGCTCCCGAAGAATCGTGGATTTACATGTCATTCCTTGAATTCCTTGAAATGGTGTAAAAGGAGTAAAGGCTTGGACGTCAGATCGCTCTCCGCTCTGCGCTCATTGCCCTTAGTAAAGGTAAGGTCCTTACCATTTCCGTCGCGATTGATTCACGTTTAAAGATTAGCGCAATGTTACGTCGACATCGCCCAGGCCCCAGATTCGATCGAGCGGGGAGTCTCGTGGTCGGTGCATCGTTCAAAATTGTTCAAAGTCTTATCGCGTTTCAGTACTGATTATTTTCGCCTAAACCGGCGCGTCCTTCCGTTCCGGGTGCGGCGAGAAGACGCGTTATTAGTTTTGTTCGCAATTAATCAAACGGTAAATTTAACGTTACCGACGTTTTAGCTCCAAGTTGACGTCATCGCTAAGAAATCAATAACTGCATTGGGTTTATTCGTGATAGCTCGGCCAGTTTTACGGAGCAAACACGCTGACGTTCCTTTCAGACGTACTTACATACATACTTTGCATTGCCTTTGCCTTACCCTTTGCCTATACTTAACTTTAAATGTATAATTCTAAAGTTTGTGATATAATTTTTCAGATATCTATCAGCTATCTAGAGTATCTAGACGACAAGATGATGTCCGATCGTAAAGCCGAGCTAGAGAGGAAGAAGGCGAAGCTGCAAGCTATTAGGGAGGAGAAGGAGAGGCGCAGAAGGGAGAAAGAACAAAAGGATGTAAGGGATAAGATTTATAAATGAAATGCTCAGTTTGTGTAAACGATTCACTTATGGCGTCTTATGGATTACAGGTAGAAGAAGCTACCGTTCGTGCTGCTGGCACGGACAAGGATCAGCGCAAGGAGATAGATGCGATGTTGTCTTCTTTGGGTGTAGCACCAGTGTCGGGTATACATATAACTACGTGTTTGATAATAAACTCAAAACTGTATCTTTTTTTATGCATCGCACCAATTGTCTCTGTTTGCTTGCAGACGTGCTCTCTAGCTTGTCGAGCATGAGCTCACTGACACCTGAACAAAGTGCCAACGCTACTCCAGACGCCAGTTTGCAGCCGTCTAGTATAAATTCTGCTCAAAGGTATTTATTTGCATCTTCCTTGCGTTTTTCTCAAGATCGATTTATAACTTGGCATCGTGATACGAAGCAGTGCAGGACGAAGGAAGAATCGGGAGCTCACAATCGTCTCCGTGGCGCACACAAACATTCCGCCAAAAGAACCGGTCGTTTACAGCAAGCAAACGCAAACCATTCAGACTACACATACATCCCACGACGGTGAGTCAATATTTCTCTTATATATTTATTGATTTATTTATATTGCACATATGTGTTACATCTCACTCGTGATTTCGCAAAGAGACGTTTAGATATTATTAGAGAAACACGCGATATTTTATTCGCAACGTTTTTACGGACATAAATATTGATGGAATTGAAATATAATATGTTTTTGAGAATTCTTGAAATCTGTGATTGATTGGTTACATTGGTTACAAGATGCGTGTTAAATATCATTACATCTTATATGAATATAATCGTTAGCTATTTTCGGCTATTTTTTATACCAAATAATTCCATTAATTATTAATACTCACTTTAACGTAAGTTCACAAGTGTAGGTATAGCGCGTTCACACAGTGCGTGTTTTAAGATCACTGAAATGTCATGAAATTACACATATTCCATAGTTCTCGCGTCAACAAAATTTTTATAATTAATTCTGGTAAAGTGGGTGGTCTATAAAGAAAGACAGTCTTCTATATATATTATATATATAGGTATATTATATTTTTTTTATTATTACAACACTGTGTTACAATCTGTCTGTAACCACATAGAAAGTCTTAACAATATTTTTTGTGCATTATTGTGAATTATTTCGTGTATTAACTACGAATGAAGTAAATTATGATGTTATTAATCACACAAGTGCAATTGTTTTAATTTTTAGTTTCGGAATGACGAATAACATTAAGATTGAGTTAACCTTCTAAATTGTTTCTTATAATTAATTTTAAAGCGGCGAGGAAACTTACATATTCCTAAAACATGAATTTAATAATTCATTACCTTGCAATTATCATTTTGCACTTTTCCTTCATATTATCTGTGAAGGATTAATAATTTTCAACACTTTTACATGATTTTTTAATATTTTGTTACTTAAACAATACTCGGCATTAAAAGAATAACATATTATGTTTATATAGTGACACAAATATTATTAATCAGCACATATTTAATATATATATACACTAATAACATTTAAATATAATATATAAGAAAAGTAAATAATATATATCTATTATAATTATTATATCATAATTATTATTGTAATTAAAAATGAATAACAGGTTTATTGTGAGCCTTAGATTATGTGTATAACAAACATATATTAGTCATTATACAACGGGTAGAGTAAGCATCTAACAATCAATCTGGGTTTGGTTTTTTTTTTGGTGGTGGCAACTTTTTCCTATATACAACGTTTTCATTTCCATGACACACAACCGCAAATTCAGTTAGTTCTTAAACACCTACATTATATGTTTTGCTGACGATTAATCTCAGTCTTGCAATCTGCTAACAATACGAAGCTAATCACAAGCAATTTATGTTAGTGAGAGATTAACAAATTTTTATATATTCTGTTACAATACCACCTGCTTTACTGTGATGAAAGATAGCGCAACGTTAACTATGATAAAATCTAAATTTTGGCGGAAAAGATTTTCTTTTAAAATTATATATCTGCTTGTTCAATTTATTTTGAATGAACACAGAGGAATATTATACTGAAAATATATACACATATACGCATATATACATATTTATACAATTAATCATGATAAATCTTTTAATTTGTTATCTAACTGATCTTGCGGTGTTAATTAAACAAACGCGTGTTCCCTTGTCTTGCGATACAATGATCGATTCATCCGGTGTTGGACACAAGGACTGTCCACATCGTCCTCTGCATACACCATCTACTCCTCCTGTTCAACAACAACACCAACTCACTCTTGCTCCGCAGGCTACTTTGAGACTGACTGGTGGCGTCCCAGGAAAGGTGGGTCTGCACCAAACTACCTATGTATGTTCTGTCTACTTTTTTACTACCCTTCCATAATTGTCGTACGACGTTACGTTATAGAGGTAGAGATACACATCGGAAGGTAGAGATATGTCGCGTTCAAAGTGAAGGGATGTAGAGTCTAATCTAATTTGGGGTGCTTTGCGCTTTTTAAACATTGCTCCGCAAAATCTTTGATTTTTCGTTCTTCTTCATGTATTTGAAGTTATGTGAAGGCAACGAGGAGTCATGAAGATTACACACAAGTTGCTATGATAACCGATTTTACATTTAAATTGTGCTGCAAAAATTTTGTATGTGGAAATTTATATTTACTGTAAATACTAAGAGTATACTGTACTGAGAAATTTTTATATTACAAGTATATTTCACTGTTGCTATAACTATCTCCTTCAGACTTTTATAGTTTTACTTCCACATACACAGATGACCGTTTGCTTGCATATAATAAAAAAAGCTTACTCACGCTTCAATAGTTTAATGAAATATTTAATTGACAGAGAGTTAAGATTACACAGCACATTAACTCTAGGCGCCCTGTTTGTTGGGAAAATGTACGAATTACGATTACAAACTGAAATTCTTACAAGATTGTTATGCCATGACTCATGCGTGCTGGTAGAGAATTGGTATTTGTGCTCACATAGAATATTTCTCCAAATATATTTTTAGATATGAAAATAACGATCTCTATAATGATAGGTACATTATATTATATATAAGATATAAAAATAGCTTCTTTGTGAATAGCCTCTTTTTAATGCTCTTGATAAAGTGTTAATTGCTAAGATTTATGTACATTCTAACATCGACAGAATTGTCCACGTCGCTTATAAAATCATTTGCTTTATTGTTCCCATTATACATATATTAACAAGAACAATGATAGCAATATCGATTTTCAGAGAGACTTAGGGGGTGGGCATAAGTGTGTGACAAGGGATGTAAGTGAGATATTGCAGCTCATTCGTTAAAAAGCATCTATTCTTAGGGATAACTAAAAGAAACTAAAGTTGTTTGTCACAATATTGGATCAATAATTTATGAACATTACCGTCACTAGTAGATGAAAGTGTTGAACATGGAAGATAAACATTAATTACCCTAATGATAAACATTCTGAATATGTACGTTTCCTCTTATACATATAGGAATCGAAGCACCGCACAATATAAGAATTTACAAAATTATATCCACCTAACTACATTCAGCATAATTTTTTCTTTAAGATACGAGCTATTCGAAAATTATATCTATGAAACGCTACGATTTTATTTATCGTTATCCACTTCTTTGGAAATTTTCGCAGACAAATTACACATTTAAAAATTTATTTTCCATCGTCCCTATAGGGTATACAGTCGAATATTAAAACCGTCAGACATATTACAGTCACAAAATTGTTTTTCACCCTTTGTACAGTTTTAAATTTTTCCGTTTTTTTTTTTTTTTTTTTTTTTTTTTTTTTTTTTTTTTTTGAACTAATGAGCTGAGTGTAGAGAGGTGTTATTAGCGTAATGCATTCTTATGATATCGTAACTAAGTACAATTTTTTTCCCTCCCCTTCTCAGCTCATGCATTCGACTATTACGGTAAGTTATGATTTCTCTTGGTTCTGAAAATAACTTTTAGGTTCAGAGTTAGGTTTAGCTTGTATTCAGTTTGTATTACTTGAGGCAACGATTATTCTAAAGAAAAGGTACTATGCGCGAGAATTGAGAACTATAACGATTCGTGACAATAGAGTAACGCTTTATTCGGATTAAATTTCACATGCTATTCCAAATTATTCACGCCAAAAAACGAACGTGTTAAGATAAGAGAAATTATTACCGAATTTACAATTTGCTCGCCAAAAATATAGCGTATATTGTTCGCAGCCCATCAGTATGTTTTAAATTAATTTACATTAATTTACATTTGCAACATATTAGATAGTGCTTTTACTTGCCTTTATTCGGAATAGCTACAGCCGAGACTAGAAAACGGATGAATATCGTCTCCAGAATTTAGCGTTTTTCCAAGCATAGGAAGTGTCAGTAAGGAATGCAAAACTCTCCACCCGGTGCCTAATCGGTATTTGCTCTCTTATGGATATGCTTTTATACCTCTTCTGACTCTCTTCTTCGTTAAGTTTGCCTATTTTTGGGTGCATTTATTCTTTATTTACGGTATCTATTATTTTCCGAATATTTATCTGACATCCCGACTCTATATACAGCAAAGGAAAATCTGCTATCAGGCACACTACACAAATCTATCCGCATATATCTGATTCTCGCGAATAGCATGCAGAAATTTTAAAGATGGTTGTTTCGACGTTCCCTGGTGTTTTTCAAACACGATTTTTGCAATATTTTCAAGCTGTCTCTTATACGATATGTATCACTAATTTCACACAGTAGGCATGCTACCAAAAGGAAATATTCTCTTTATTAATATTATGAAAAGAATGTGAGGGTAAAAAAGAGAAGCAGGGTGAATTGCAGTGTTTAATGAAAACGGTTATAAAGCTCTGACAATTATTAATGGTATTTTTGATATTGTCGTGAGACATCAAGGATATCAGAATCTTAGAAAAATATCCATTGGCAAATCTTGTCACAACTTAACGCACCTTCCAGAGTTCTCGGCGCGATGTTCGTTATCTGAAATCTCTTTGGGAATGCTAACGCATTATCAATGCTTACTAACATGAAAGCATTTTTATAGAGCTAAGGTGTTGTGGGATATTAACTGAATTCAAGTTGAAGATAACATATTACACACGCGTTATTCCCGGTACACTCTGACTCTGTTTTTAGTAAATTACGGTACTTACACTGATATACAACATCTTAATACCTTATATAAAGATATGTCGCTTGAGCTTTTAGTGGCGCAGGAACGTTTTTTTTTTTTGTTAATAAAATATTTCTCGGTCGCAGAATATTGCTTCTTAACAGCACGTGGGTGGCGTAGCAACAAAGTTAATAGACATAACCGAGTTAAAACGACAGACATGTATGTGTCCATACGAACATATCGCAGCATAGCCGTACAGCATTCTCAAAATATATACATTGCGAATTTTTTTTTCCTATCTTATGAATGTTGACAGGTTTAGTTTCGCTGCCAGTCGACTTAAAAAGTAACTACCATGAATATCTTGAGTCTTGTTAATAGGAAGAACTGGAAAAAAGAACATGCAGTTTTTATTTTAATAGTCGGAGATGTCAGTATGTTGTATTAAATCGTTATTTCAATTTCATGATCCCTTACTTGTCTTCATTTTAATTTGTTATAAAAACTTTTTTCTCTGAAATTTTTCCGAAACAATGAGTTTTTGTGCCAGATTTATTTTCCGAGAAATATCCTACCTCGTCGTATTTTATAACAATTAACGTGAGAAAGAGAATATCTCGAATATTGAAGATGAGAAGAGATTTTTATGAATTTTTTTATTCAATATTTAAGTGGACATTAAAAAAATTTATATTTTAAGAAGTAAGAGACTTTTCTTATTAAACTTTTTAGTGAGTTTAAATCAGTATTTTGAAATATACTCCGAAATACACAGTCGTTGCTAATGGAAATATTGTACGCATGTTAATAGATATGTCGACTATGATTTATCGATTTCAATTGCTACTTTCAAGTTTCTCGAGCGATTGTTGATGTATTTTGCATGACAAAATAAGGAAAGTTAGTTGAATCTTACATTGCATAATACGTTATCGCAAGAATGATGTAACGGTAAACAATTCGGCGAAATCTTTCACGTTAGAGTTAGAGTCGCGATAAAGCGAAGTGAAAGACTCAAGTAACTTTTAGCTTTTGTACATGTATTATTATGCATCAATAATGCCTATTTAAAGAGATATATATTTTAAAAGCGCTACAAACAATTCCGGCAAATAGGATATCAAATTGATTGACATTTTCTTTTCCCTCCTTCAAGACGAGTACAATCTAAATCCTGGTTTAGAATGGGAGGACGAATTTACAGGTAGGTAATTCCTCTCTAGAGACGATTCACTTTGTCTAATTACCTCACAGACATGTCCATAAACCTCACACTCTCACAAAGTTGCGCCTGAAAGTAATATCTTCACGTAACTTTCTTTGCAATTTGTCGTCTCTGTCTTATAGATGCACTGAATGGAGGGAGTTGTCACTATAACGTTTACAACTTGCTTGATGATTTGCTTTATTATATATATATTTTTTTTTTTTTATTACATTTCTCCTTGCGTAATCTAAGATAAGTCCGCTTTACGTATCGCGCATGCAGAAATATTGAGCTTTGTATCGTTACTTTTTAAGGCGAGATATGTACTCGTATATTGTGAGCTATCTAATGACTGAAGATATTTAGCACTTTTAATTAAGATTTTGTTATGAATGTGTTGACTATTTATTATTTTTTGAGAAGTAAAGCGACAGAGAATCTTAGATGCTAACAATAAGTATTTTATTTTATTTGTCGCAGTTGTAGATGTAATTTTAATCGGTACTGCATGAGACCTGGAAAGTTGCGTTAAATCGTCTCCACTCGGTGTGCATTTGTTTATCGTTTTATTATCTGAAGAAGAATTAATTTACGCAATCACGCGGCTGTAAACCCACTTCTTTCCCGTCTTCATTGATTATTAATCTTTATTTATTTATCATTGATCATTATATGATGTTAGTGTCATAAGAGAGAGATGGTGAAACCTCACGCAATTATCACATTCTACACATGATTCCCGTTAATAAATTACATAATCAATAATATAATAGTAATTACACTGGTAAAGGGAAAATTAATAATCTCTTATTACTTGTAACGTCCACGTTCATTTTTCTTTGCATCTCTCACGCATCGTTCCACCTCATCGAGGTGCTGCATGCCAACAAAGGGTGGAGAGACAAAATTGAAAAAAAGATACGGTAGAAAAATGTAAAATCAATGCTATTTACGACAGTCCACCAACAAGCAGTCCACCTTTCGTACATGTGGCTAATTTTGCATGTCATCTAGGCTCACACTCATAAATTTTTTTTTTTCTATATACATATATGAAACCGTAACAATGGTCCAGCATGATAAATTATTTGATATGGCATTTATCAATGCTTCTAGATGTTGCTCCTTCGAAATAAGATTTCGTTAAACATTTGCAAGTCGGCAGCTACCTGTGCAATTCATAGATATTAAAGAACGTATGAAGAATATAATCGTAATTTGTTTTTTTTTTTCTTTTTTTCCAAATAACGCGCTGGCACGTTAATGTAACGTTTTTCGGCACTTGAGGTGTAAAGACAAATACATAATGTTGCAGAAACGAATGTTAGGATTTTAACAGAATGCACAGTGTTGTTTTTCTCTTAAATGTGAATTCAAAATAATAGATTACTGCGTTATAGATATTCTTCAAAGCATTTCAATATTTGTTGCAAGAAGTAACTAGTTCCTCTCTTTTATTTATTTAATATAAAAGCGATTCTTCTGAAAATTAGAATATTAGTCGAATTCTGAATAAATAGGTAGATCAGTAGCTAGGTAGTTACATCCAAGTTAGGGTACTTGTGGCGGAACCAGCTTATTCACCACAGTTTTGACATTTGATGATGGCCAAGCCGAAGATGAAGAAAATAGCTTGCCGCACATGGACGGTTTCCAGAGTAAACTCCCACCGGGAATCCTTCCTCATGGATTACCGCAAGTTAAGGAAGTCCAGCCTGCCGTTACACAGGTAGAGCAAGAGAAGCAGAAAGAGAAGCCCAAGAAAGAAGGTGCGTGGTCTATCGATCCCTCACGCAGTTAGTTCTGTTCACTGACCAAAAATCTTGATACTTTTATTAATCCCGCAGTACGGGAGCTTAGCGAAGAAGAGAAGCAAATGATTATCCTGTCGGAGGACTTCCAACGATTCCTCGATCGCACCAGCAGAATCGTCGAGAGAGCACTGGGCGAATCGGTCGATATCTACACCGATTATGCTGGCACTATGGATGGTGAAGACGGAATGTAAGTAGAAAACTACATCTGGCAGATTTTTTTACCAATCTTCCTTTGTCTCTAAGACAATATAGCTGTTTGAGAGACGTACTGCTCGATGTAAATGACTGTTCTGAATTGTGAATTATGCCATGCAGGGACGAGAAGAGTCATCAACGGCTGTGGCTGAATCGTTCGTTCATCTGCGAGCGATGGTCCCGTAATCGTTGTGTGACCTCGATGGACTGGTCGCCACAGTTCCCCGAGCTTTTAGCAGCTTCGTACAACAACAACGATGACACTCCAAACGATCCTGACGGTGTATGCCTAATCTGGAACACGAAATTCAAGAAAACAACCCCAGAGTTTATCTTTCACTGTCAGTCGCCCGTTATGTCCACCACGTTCGCCAGATTCCACCCGAATTTGATCCTGGGCGGCACCTACTCCGGTCAAATTGTACTTTGGGACAACCGAGTGCAAAAGAGGACCCCAATACAACGCACTCCTCTGTCAGCAACTGCGCACACTGTAAGTGACATATCATCTTCCGACATACATCAATTAGCTAGTTAAGCTCTAAGCTTCTAAGTTTAGAGTGCAAGAACGAAGAAGTCATTATTTATATTCTGCAGCACCCGGTATACTGCTTGAGCGTCGTTGGTACACAAAACGCACATAATCTGATCAGCATTTCGACGGACGGCAAATTGTGCTCGTGGAGTCTGGACATGTTGTCACAACCGCAAGAAGCATTAGAATTGCACACGAAGCAATCGAAAGCGATTGCCGCCACGTGCTTGGCCTTCCCGCATGGTGACGTTAACAATTTCGTCATGGGAAGTGAAGATGGGACTGTTTACTCGGGTAAATATGATTGTAACGTCACATACGTAACGTAAGAATATGAATAGTAAACTATAAGAACACTAATAAACTACTCGTATATTAACACTTTAATTTTATCGAATAGCCTGCCGACATGGTAGCCGCGCCGGGTTGACGGAAACGTACGAAGGTCATCAGGGACCGGTCACTGGCATTAGCGCGCACGCGGTGCAGGGCGGGATAGACTTCTCCCATCTATTCCTGACATCCTCCCTGGACTGGACTATCAAACTCTGGAGCCTAAAAGAGAATAAGCCACTCTACTCTTTCGAGCACAACGGCGACTACGTCTATGACGTCGCTTGGTCTCCGACACACCCGGCGCTATTCGCTTCTGTTGACGATTCCGGCAGGCTGGATTTGTGGAATCTGAATCAGGATACGGAGGTACCCACCGCTAGCGTCGTCGTTGATGGGTGCCCTGCTCTGAACAGGGTGTCGTGGACGCCAAGTGGATTGCATGTCACTGTCGGTGACGATACTGGTAAAATATGGGTCTACGATGTCGCCGAGGTACGTACGATCACAGTACGAAGATTTTCGCGACTGTTTATATTTTATATGATGAATTTCATTTTGGCAATATTGCGTGTTGAAACTTATGAGAACATCCTGTATCTGATTCTTCTTTCAACATAGCACCTAGCTCATCCAAGGATTGACGAATGGAATAAGTTCCTGTACACGCAACAGGACCTGAAGAACAACAAAGCGGATGAGGAACTGGATAAACTTAATCTTAGTTCCGGGCCGTCTTCGTTAACATCTATGACATCCATTTCGTCAGTGCCTCTGAGATAAAAACCATAATTTAATTTGCTCTAGCGATGTAATTGCCATAGTAACTTCCTACAGGAATTGATTACTCTTGCAATTGTATAAAATATTGAAAAATAAGAATCCGAGGAAGGTTCGGCTTCGATGATTTTACTGAATGTAATATTGAAAGGTTATTTGCCAATTTTTTATTTTTCTCCGTTAATGAAAGTTGGCTATATCGAAACAACTCTTCATGCTTTAAAATATACATATTATTAACGTGTTAAACATTAATAATTATTCTAATACAAAAATACATGTTTAGCTAAAATAAGAAATATTAGTTGAGTAAATCTACATATAATATCAGAATTGTAAATAATGCTTTGATTTATTTTGAAGAATTATTTTAGATAATTTGTTGTGATAAAGCTCAAATACGTTTTGCAATACATTTTATCGGTATCGCCAGCACTTATGATAATATTACGTAATGCCAAATTTAGGAAATTAAAACCACTGATAGGAACTTACGAAGATAAAATATTCCCTGAATTGTAATGTAAAAAAAAGAGGAACACATACTCATTAAGCTGTGTAATATATTTATGTAATTTCCCACTCAAATAATTTGTTCATGCAGTTCGTTTTATTCATTTTTTATAATAATTATCACTATTTTAAGGAACGTATTTATTAGGCGTTTTTGTAATATCTCGTTTATGTTAATGCAAATATACGTCATTTATTGCGAAATATTGCAAATGAAATTTTTTAAAGCGTACGTTTCGATTTAATGCGTCATTTCTTCGCACAAAGAATATTACCATTCGTAGGTCGTTATATAAATAAAGATGACGTCATTCCTGCGATTAGTGACGCATCGACGAATAATTAGAACAGCGACCTTTGTGCTAATCATGATCAATGATTAAAGTCTCTTCCGATGAGTTCTTTTCCGAGTCAGTAAATTTTTCCCATCCCGGGATGAAAATTCGAGTAAACGGCAGGGTTCAAGGGTTGGGTCCCAGGGTCTTTAATGGAAACACGAGACGGAGGGGATAAAGTTAAAAGGGGGTGATGGCTGATGCATCGGCCGCTGACAATGCTGACATCACAGGCGCCCCGCGCCAGCGCTGATTCGCAGTGGAACTGGAAGTGGAGGGAGAGTCGCGTAAAGAAGGAAAGAAAAGGCGCAATCGGTGACGGCGCCGACGGCGGTGGGCGGGTGATGTGATGCCACTATGACACTATGAGCAGTATGAGCAGTCAGCCACAATTGCGCGCGGCTACTAGCTCGTCTGGTCGTCGACTCAGATCGGAACACGAGCTGTGTATAGGTGTTAGTCGTGCGTACTCGTGTTTAGCGTATGCGTAACACATTTTGAGTAGTTCATTTCAAAGTTACCGCCGGAATATACACGTACGAGTTCCTGTGCAGCTGCAACTTCACGCTTGGTTTCGCCTGCAGGAAATATGCAGTAGATCACATCGATGATTGCACGACAATACGGATTTTCACGTAACGACGACGCAGACACTAAGAATGACCGGTACAGATGAGTAAAAACAAATCTGCAGGAAGGTAAGCGAAAACATGAGAGGGTGCGAAGATATTATCATAGTGGGGGAGGAAATTTGGAAGGGAAGCGTGTAAAACGCAATGAAATAATTATACGATTTAAATATTGTTCAAACTCGCGATCGTCGCAATAAATTTTTTTCGTAATTTCGGTCGACAACCGTCATGACAAGTGGTTGCATGCACTATGCAGTATGAGCAGTCAGCCACAGTCTGCGCGCGGCCGCTCGTCGGTCGTCGATCAGAGCGGGTGTTAGGTGTTAGCGTCGTACTCGTGTTTGCGTTGCGTCACAGAGCGTTCTAGTTCGGCGCACGCCGCACCTTCCTGTCACTTTCGTGGTTTCGTGAGGAAATAGTAGTGCGTCACGACAAACGGAACATAACGACGTCGCAGAGATGGGCGAGAAGACTGGTAAGCGAAAAAACGAGAAAAATTTATGGGGGGGGGGGGGGGGGGAGAAAAATTCGGGCGGGGAACAATTCTCATTTCGAAATTCTGATCAAATCGTAGCTTTTTCCACGAACAGCTGTCGTTTGTTCACTTGTCTCGTCCGAACGTCTTAAATTACATTGTATTGCATTGAAAAAGAAAAGAAAACGAAAATGTGCGAGAAAGGAATTTGTGGCAAAATTACGAAACGTGATTCCCCGATTTTATCTCGCGCGATAAGGACGAAGATAAAGAACTTTTTCTGTAGACGCGCATTTTTTCTTTTCTCGGGGCAGAGCACATCGTCATGACGCCGAAGTGCAAGACGGCGAACTCCACGACGCTGATAATTGAGAGACAGGCACTGGAGCCCCCGACGGAGAACGGGAATGAGAACAACGTCCACGTCGCTGGTGGTGATCACAAGGGGATTGTCATCAACAAGCAGGCTGTGGCCGGTACGATGTCCTTGCCTCAATTAATTGACAATTACCTTTATATAATGATATTTAATTAAATTCAACTGGATAGAGATCACATATTTATAATAATTCCAATTATTGTAGTGACAAATGGCGAGGTGAGTCCTGCCCAACTGTGCCTGCAATTCAGAGTGTTTCTGGTGAGTGCGCAAACCGGGAAGCACACGCAGGAACAGAGGACTCTTCAATTCTGGTTTGTCGATGCACTCGCCGAGGCAGAACAACCGAGCGTCGCACAAGATTTTTTCAGAGAGCTCGTTACGCCACAGGAGTTTCCTAGAGGTGAATCGTAATGTGAAATGTGATACGCATTGATCGACAATCCAACCAGTGCTTCTTGGAACTGTATTCACGAGATGAAATGTATCTAATGTAATTGGAGGATTTAAGCGAACGTTTCTTTGTTCTCTTATAAACACACTGAGATCTAATTTTAAACTGTTTGCAGTAAGAGAGCGAATGTGAAATTCTATATGATATCTGAGAAAGAATAGCACACTTAGCATTTACGAAATCACTTTGAAAGATTAATATTGTTCAATATCAATCTTTTGTATATAAATTCTTACGATTGATATAAGTTTTTTCTGCTGTGTAATATTACAATGTTAGTTATTCTCTACAGATTACGTGGGATTTATTAAAAAGATAATGAAATTGATGCAACATAAATATCCCAGTATTAAAAAATTGGAAGTGGAATTGAGACAATTGGAAGAGCCAATCACCCTTCCAAGCAGGCCATGTAAGTAGTTTTTCTCTTTATTAATGTATTACAGAGATAATTGCATCTAAGAAATATCAGATTTAGTCATTTACATTTCCTACATGCATTCTCTCTCTCTTTCATTTTTAAATATAATTACTTTGGCTTAATAAAACAAAAAAAAGATCTACATGAGTGAAAGGGAGGGGGGTTAATGGTTATTTGATTAAGCCGATTGGGCTTAATGGTTCTTTATTGGAAGATATTAGACATGTCTCAAGTGCAGTGTTAGTTGAACTTGAAAGGAAATGCACACTTGACTAAAACTCTCGGTGTCTCATACATATGTCCATTATGTAATTTAAGATCCGAGTTTTCCCATGTACATTCTATTCTACTCGCAATTACATTTGTATTGAGCGTGAACATCTATTTCATACTTAATTTCTATTATTCACAGCTACTGGTCACTTACTATTCACACTTCCTCCCTCTGAGAAAGTTATGTGGAGATCAGGTTCGAGAATGAAAAAATCAGCATTTTTGTCACATTTTATTGATGTTTATTCTCTTTCTTTTTTCATACACAGGCTAATAATCCAAACAAAACTCTGACACACATAATATATTTTCTTATAACACAATAATTACTGATTAAGATGTTTGTAAATTTTTTCGTGTATAATTTTAGATTAAAAGAAAAGGAATTTCTCTTACTTAGCTAGTAGATATATATATATATATACATTCTATTGCTTGGTACAATAAACTGGTAACCATAACAACATTGACTTAACATAGTTTGCCTAGTGCCCTAGTATTAGATCTGCATTGCATTGATTCATATTACGTTACGTTTAGCAATTAAAAAAAAAAGAAAAGCTATATTCTCTTGATTAATTGAGATGAAATATGTTACGGGTTTATAAAAATTATTATGCACTTTGATTATATAAAAACAGATTTTCCAATTTGTTTAACGAACGATCAATTATTAGATAATACATTAATTAGAGTGTGAAAAAT
Organism: Leptothorax acervorum; assembly: GCA_035220615.1. Taxonomy (NCBI): domain Eukaryota; kingdom Metazoa; phylum Arthropoda; class Insecta; order Hymenoptera; family Formicidae; genus Leptothorax; species Leptothorax acervorum. Next base: position 1,407,646 of record JASTWQ010000009.1, on the reverse strand, counting down.
CGCTCGTTTAACCACTTAACGACCTGGATATTGTATTCCCTATACATGGTATACAATATAATATACATATCTACCCGCACAGCATGATTATGAATAAAATTATTACACAACACAAAATATTTTACAACCTAACATATATGAACAATTTGATACAAGATTACAATAAACATTAATTATTTGGAATATGGATTTATTTAATTAAGATTTAATTTCGACAATGCTGAAAAGTCTGCATTAATTTTAAATACGGACATTTATAGCATTATATAGAACCATATGCACATGTTTGTTACATATCTTATCATATACGTATCATAAATAACACTTAATTGTCTGTCCTAAATTCTATCTTTCTAATTGGTTATTCGTTACCATAATACTACATAATACGATGACATTGCCACTTTAGTCTTCATTCTGTAAGGAAATGCATCCATGTAGAGCACGAACCTTCTACTCATGGTCACTACCATATACATATATGTGTTCAAGTTCCACTCCCACATATACATTAGCTGTATCCTTCACCTAACGGTTCTAGCTCAACTCTAGCCATAGAAACAAAGATTAGTTAAACTGTGCACTTATTACAGTTACACTACTTTCAAAACTTTCACACGTTTCTACCTTGGACAGATCAAAAGCTACCTAATACACAAGTTTAGACTCATCTTAAATCTACACTCATCTACACGGCAGAAAATTTAACTTGCATATGTTATGGAGTGCTGTATTCTTGTTTCAATTCTATTAAATATCATTTTAAAATTACAATAGGCATATGTGCGGCTTAAAAGTCTGACAAACTTACTATGACCGCTACTTAATTGCACGATTAAATAAGTGTTTCTTTTTTTTTATTGAAAGTATCTACAGACGAAACCGTTATGGGTCAAATGGTTGAGCTAACAGTAGAAAAAGTTCTGGAGCTTATTGAGTCTGCCTATCCGAATCCAGTCACCGTGGTTGACATCGCGAAGTAAGTAATTGTATTAAATGAAATTTAGATAAAAAAATTAATGTATTGAAAGAAATCATATTTTAATTTTATTTCGCTTTTTTAGGGAACATGGATGGGAACCATCATCTGTGGAGACCAAATTAAAAGAGCTTCAAGAGAAAGGGCTTGTTAAATCAATGGATCATGGGGCTTTCACGCGTGTTGTTCATGAAGATACCCAAGTCCAAGTAATTTATTACTTAAATATAATTTTTCAGTTTATTTTTATTAACTTATGTGTATCATAATGCTACAAAATATATTCTTAGGTAGTGAAGCAGATGCCAACGATGGCAAGCGCGAAACAACCCACCATAGCTATCATTACGGCTCAATATTGTGAAAAACTTGCTGTAGATTCGTTGATCGAGAACAAGGAAACCTTCGTTCGCTACACCACTGTTGGTAAGATCTTTTCTTATTTACTACTGGTTTAAGATATATTTTATATCTAAGAATAATAATTCTCTAAAACTGGAACACTTGCGATATACTAAAGTAATGCTATGAAAAGTAAACTAATTTTTCTATTCTATTCTTTTATTAGATAAATAATGACTGAGTTTTTTGGAATATTAGAGGAATAGTTCTATTGACTCCCTTGCTTTTATTCCTAGCTATAATTTTTTTTTAACGAGTTGTTAAATAATCATTTTAAAAACATTTTAATGAAATTATACCCAATAAATGTCCGCTAGCGTTATCGGTTTCTGACCGGTTATGTAATCATTTCTATAAATGACTATAGAATACCTTTTTTTCCGCTTCTGTGCAAATATAATTGTTGATTTATATTGCTCCGCTAATCAGCGGCAAATGTTCAAACGATAATGGGGATTTCACCGTGCATGAAACTTTAGGTACCGCAAGCACACCGACAGACGGAGTTCCGCGAGTGATATGCCGTTTTGGTAAAGTAGTTTGTAACATAACTCTATCATTTTAATGTCATTTCATAGCTTGCCAATTGCTTGTGACCGAAGAACAATGCGGGGCAAAATGGTGCTGCAATTTTGAAACACATTGTTTCTTTTATGTTATAAATGATTTTATGTGTTACACATATACATGTATGTTAGTAAAATTATTGTAATAGTTTTCGTTTTGTGTTGCAATCGTTTTGTATAGCTTCGTTTTGTTATGTGTGATGTTTTTGTTGGGTTTATTCATATTTTGTATTACATTTATTTTATGTTGTTTTCATACATCACGTTATTTTGTTAATTATTTTTATTATTTTATTATTTTTATCTACGAGTAATATAATAATTTTAATTGTTTTAATATTTATTTTTGACAGAGATTTTATTTCTTTTTTTTCTTATCAACGCTTTTTGTCTTCGAAAATGTTAATAAAATATTTTAATTTTTAATAACAGCATTCATTTAAGTGTATTTAATCTGTAACTTCTCGACGACACTAGATACAAATTTTTAAATAAATTTTTGATACTACTTGCTTCTCTCTATTATGTCTAGTATTATTACTAGGCTTGGGAGATGCATCTACGCGGAATGGATTGTTACCTATTTTATCGTCACATATAACACAGGTTCCGTCCTACTTTGTTGATAGCCGCACAATGCACATGTATTATACGCAAATCAAGAACAAAAGGAGATATAAACTTCAAAATACATAAAAACACAGATAACGAATAGATACCGTTTGTTATAGGCGAATCAAATGTATATACTTTGGGCAATATTGGTGCGCATCGGATTGTGTGCACTAAATTGCCAACTGTGGGACACACCAGGGAAGCAATGACCGCAGCTGGCAATACTACTACTAGATTGTTAGGTATGCATTTAGTATCTTCTTTGAAACTGTTTTATATTACATGAATATATTTCTTTATTTTTATTGTACATTGCTACAATTTTTTTTATCTTTGCATGTATTTGCAGGTACATTCCAAAAAGTGGATTTTGTCTTTCTCGTTGGAGTTGGTGGTGGTGTCCCTCATTATACAGATTACAATAAACACGTACGATTGGGCGATGTAGTGATATCGCATCCGACGCCGCTCAACAAGAAATATACGTACGTTTATTGTGAAAGTGCCAAGATGAACGAAAGCGGGAACTATCATTTTGAGACTAAGGAGTATTGTCCGCCGAATCTCGGTCTTCAAGAAATTGCAGCGACACTCAACAAACAGGTAATTCGAATGATATTTGCATGAACCGTGTTATGTGCTCGTCTAAAATGTTTATCTATTTCTGTAGGCTGAAAACGAAGCGTTTCCGCCGTGGCAGACGTACATGAAAGAAGGTCTACAGAATCTGGTCAATCAATCAGAACATGATTTTAATGCGCCACCACCAGAATCTGATAAGCTGTACATGGCTATTGGAGAGAGGGATGTCATCGAGGTATCTCATCCAATCGCTCCTCAAGACTCCATAAATAAGAGGTAATGGGTAAAAATTAATTTAACATTTTACCGCGTGCGTATTGATATATAAATATACATTAATATTTCATTATTGCAGAACTGATGGATGTTCCCGGATTCATCTGGCGCCGGTAGGGTCCGGCCGACAAGTCGCGCGAGATGATCAACTTAGGCAAAAGTTTGCGACCCGATTCGGTGCGCTCGCATTCGACGCGGAAATGGATGCTGTCGTAGAGAGCATCTTGGGCAATTGCCGCGAGAATTTCGTTGTAATTCGCGGGATTGCCGATTACAAAGACGGTACCCGAATCAAAGAATGGCAGCCTTACGCGTCGCTGGCAGCAGCCAGCGTAATGAAAGCTATAATCTGTGCTATGGATCCACCCACTAATGACTAATATCGCTTCTCGTCTAGTTTTTTTGTCTTTATTTTACATGGCGTACAACGCAACGCGCATAATTTTTCGTAGAGCAAAGGATGAGGTCTAAAATCAAAACGGTGGATAAGCGTATATTATGCACAAAGTGCACAAAAACAATTAAGTAACTGGCTAATTTCGATAAGGTCCTTAATTAATACTTAAATATAATAGGTAGAAAGTTGCACAATACTTTATTTTATGGAATAATCAACGCGCCGCGCTCAAATTTTTGACAACTTTTTTAGTGCCATTTTTACAAACGCTTAACAATATTTTTTTTTAAGATATTTTTATCTAATAACATTAAAATCAAGACAGTCAAATGCTTTTGAGAGTATTAAGAAAAATATTTGATTGTTATTGGTCATCTCCTATTTGAATTCTACTTGAATTTTTTACACGTCAAGGCTTGAAAAGAAAATAGTGCCATCGTTATTTCCTGTAACTGTCGCATAATACATTGCAATTTTTGCAACGGGACAATTTTTTTTTCTTTGCGAAAATAAACTTACATTTGTGTTGGACGTGTGTTAGGTGGGATATGTGTTACGAACACGTATATGTTCGACTTTGAACACCAAACAATCAGAGGCAACAAAGACTAATAACGCTTTAAAAGATTATTCTCTAGATTAGTAATGAATTTAATAGTGACTCTGTCTAACTAAATCTAATAGCGCTACTGTTGCATTCGTACTTGCTATGATTAGGATGATTAGACATTGCACCAAGTCAAAATGAGATACCAGTTAGGCAAATTATAAACTGTTTTAGTAGTAAATATGACAGACATAACCGTGGAACTGAAAGTACATTTGACAGTATTTGCCAAATTGAAATGAAATTGTCGTTACAGTATATTGCTGGAGTAATTATTGAATGTTTACCAGAGTATATATTGACGTTTTCAACAGATATGCATTCTATATTCACACGGTATACATCTATCTACGAGGATCGATGAACAAAATGCATTTTTCTGAAGTTCTAGATTGCGAGATGCACAACAAAGATTTCTATTACAATGTGCCAACGTGTTCATATTTATTAAATTTACTGCTCTTTAAAATCTGGATACTATCCTTGCAAAAAATTTAAGAGCAAATTTTCTGTACCCCTAGATAAAATCTCATTGGTGTACTTACCAATTCCTTCGATAATTGAGAGATACTACATTTACAGGGTAGTGCACAAAAACTTAATATCTAAATATCAAATTCAAACATGGACCTAAAGAATAGAGAAAGATATTACTATACATATATAACATATGTATATGTGTTAATGGTGAAAGAGATCTTGAAATTTTAACAAAATTCAAGAGTAACGTAAAAACTACAAAAATACGATTGATTCTAGCTATAAATACCTTAGAACATAAGAAAAATATTTATATTTATTTATTTTGCTTTTATTCTCTATGAGTTTATTTCTGTTAGTGCAAATCGTTTATTTCGTCTGTAGCCCATTGCCGTGCACGTAAATTTCAAGAGACTTTATAGATACACGTATAAAATCTGTTTTAAAAAAATTTTTTATTTATACATGTGTAGTAAGGACATTAAGCAGGTTGTAAAGAAAACCGGAAATGTTAAGAATTGCATAAAATTTAAAATATAAGCTTTTTTATAAATAATTATTTTATAATAAAGAATTACGCGATAAAACTTCTACTGTAAAAGTGACCCTAAAAAATCTTTAATTTTATTATAAATGTTCTCAAAAACTAATCGGTGAAAAATACTTCAAAAAATTACATGCTGTTGTTATTTATAGAAGGGCTTATGTTTTAAATTTTATGCTATTCTTAAAATTTCTGATTCTCATTACAACCTTCTTAATCAACATTGAATAGTAGGAAAACTTAAAATCAATACAAACAACAAAAGTCACTTGTTGCGTAGAAGCACACATTTAAAAAAAATTCTATCAAACATAGAGAATGACTATATGTACACACACAGGTATATATAGATATATAAAATATAATATATATTTAAATCGGGGTGTGCGCGCGCGGATTTATATAATAGAATTTTAGATTAATTTATGACGAGTGATTCCTATGTTAGGCCTAATATTAGTTATACGTTATAAAATTCCTCATATCAGTCAAAACTTTGGAGCTTCGAGATTCCAATTGCGCATTTGTATTTGCGTTATTATTATGCGCTTTCAATACTAGTCGCATAACTGTGTTTTCTATCTGTATTTATATTTGCTACTTATTAGCTTATATGTCATAGTTAATATAATGTATGAGTTATTTTACGTGATTACTTGGTTCGTATTTTATAGGGAGAAATCATTTTTATGTCAATGTCAACTCTCTCTCTATTTTGAATGTCTACTTGATGAGTAGCTAAATTATTATTATTTGATGATCTTCTAAATTACTTATATGATTATTATCTTGAAATTTTGAGTATTTAAAGCAGCTTTTAAGTATCTAGAAACTTTCAAAATACAAAGAGAGCTGGAAATATTTAAAATACGATATAGTATATTGAAGCGTTGATGTCTTGGCATTTTTCTTTTTTTCTGAAAGATTAATGTTTCATTAATCTTTATAGAGTTTTTATTTTGATATATTTTTTCATATTAAAAATATGAAAAATGTATATCTCTTAGAACAAAATATGCATTTTACGTTGCTATACTTAAGTATGTATTAATTATTTATTATTTATATTATTAAAAATATTAGAGTATCGCATTGCTGTGGCTTTCGGAAGAAAAAAATGTAGTTTGCAATTTGCATCTGTCCGTGCGTAAATCAGTCTTCCGATAAATGCGAAGGTTTATTATCGAAGTCTAAAAAAAAAATTTTTATTTGACTTAGATTGACTGAACTTAGGTATATTAATATATACGGTAGATATTTGAGAGGTGTCTGTTACTTTATTCAATTCACAGGATTTATTTATAATTACAAGGTGCAAAAATCTCAATATGTACCTATAACGACATTACTATTAACTACTATATTTAACGTACGGGATATCCACACGTTGTATTTTCTTCGTCTCTGCAGTGGTTTGCGAAAATGTCAACATTTCGACAAATCGAACCACTGCGCATTTTCATTTACAGGCGATGGCCGATGATTCGAAAATCCATGAATGATATAAATATCTAATGGTAGCTACATGGTGCGTGTGTGTCCACGGGAAGTAGGATAAGGCGCGGTATTTAATCTGCTTCACAGCAGAAAAGGAGCTGTGATAATTCCGATAATTCTTTTGTGTAAGACGGATGGACGTGATATACGGTAGAGAACGATCGATTCGCCGCGCCGCCCGTCGATTCTGTTACTGAATCTTGTGCACCGCAATTTACATATTGCGCACATGAAAAGACGGAGTATGATGCGTTATTATTGTAAGAGATTACGTGTATGTGAGAATTTGATTTACGGAGCGTGTGTATGGCGATCGGAGATGCATCTAATCTAAATCATAATCACTACTTCATTCCTATTTGTTTCCTTGTGATGAAATGACCCAAGATCGAATAAGTTATATGCGAATATATTATCAAATATACGATCAATCGTTAACATCATCTTTGTTAATTAATGCCCTTCGAGAGCGAGTTTACTAAACTATCGTGCACTGAGAACTCTTGACGATTGCGTGCGTAATATTAGTATCCGTGAGTCAAAACTGAAATACTTTTCGCGTCTTCTCATAGTTCGTTTCGCATAAAATAGAACTGCATTTAGACAAATTAAGTCAACAATAAGTTAAGCGAATTACGATGAGAAAAAACACGAGGATTTTGTTAGCAAATTGTTAATTAGAACGATGTTCGAAGGAGGAAGCCTCCAGGCGACGATCGCGACAATTTGACATCGCTCGTTCGTCTCGTAAGTTTCGTGGAAGAATGCAGTTAGAAACGTGCTGAACATAGATGAAAATCAATGATTAGGGGATGCGATTTCATCGCGTTGGATCGGTTCGACCCGACCTCGAAAACAGCTCTCACCTGTGAGCAACGACAAGATATTGAAATAAAAGAGAGCACTGTAATGGTATATTGTTCCAATTAATAGATCGTTAGAGGGAAAGGGAAAGGGAAAGGGAAACGGAAACGGAAACTATATAATAGCATATCGTCCTAAAGAATTGATTATAAGTGCAGGGAACTGCTATAAAGCTAGCACATGACCAAAGGATTAAGAATTACTTTGTTATCTTTCTTTAATAAAGTTCAATTTTTCAGTGTTATCCGCATTCTCGGCGTCATTGTCACGTTTCACGGCCGCTGGGGCCAGCTCCTGCATCTCTCGTTCCTTTATATTTAATTTGGCATACTGATTCCACGGTTGCTCTTTTGAAGTGCCAAACATCATATACAGAATACTGCCCGCTATCGAATTAGCGGCGGCGATAAGGAAGACCAAGCGCCATTGTCCCACAGTTTGCTGTGAAAACAACTCGACTTAATTAATATTATCGCAAAAGAAGGATCTTGGATACTTGCTTGGAGATTAGACTCACGTTATTATTCGTTAGTAGGCCAACGATGGCTGGCGAGATGAATCCGGCCCATACGATGATCATGCCGGCGAATCCAAGAAGGACGCTGGCGTAATTAGGACTCAGGTCGACGAAGATCGCCAAAGTGGAAGCGGAAACGGCGCCGTTGACCGCCGTACCGGCCATCATGAAGATGACCGCGAGCAACGGGTGACACCCGCTGAATCCGAGAGCTACGATGAGGATTCCTTGTACGCCGGTGCAAACAAAGGTGGCAAGTTTCCTAACGTTCGTCAAGCTCATTCGCCTTGTGCGGAGCAGCCAGTCGCTCATCATCGAGAAGAAGTACGAGAAGATCATTCTGAGCATGTGCGGCGCTCCCGCCAGTATTCCGGTCTGGAAAATTAATTAATAATTGAGATTTGGACCAACATATACAGGACGAAATGTTAACATACGATCCTACGAATCCTACGTAAATTAATTCATTCAAAGGCGGATATATCTGTAATAAAATCGTACGCGAAACTTACGGCATTAATATTCCATCCGTGAATGAAGTTGAAGTAAGTCGGCGCCTGGGTCATGAGGGTGAAGAGACCCCAAGCTATGCCCCAATGTGCGATGATGGTAACCCATACCGGCCCCGACAGAATTATCGATCTCCAGGGTATTGGAGCCTTCTCCTCGCCCTCGACGGATCCAGTGATATTGTCGAGGATGTAATTTTTCTCATCTTTGGAGATCCGCGGGTGTTGCTGCGGCGAATCGTACACGAGGAAGTGCCAGAAGCAGCACCTGCGTTAATTGCGCGATAATTGCAGGCGATAAATCGATCAATTCCCGAGGAATCGGATGACGCGCAAAATATATATCCGAACTTCAGAACTTGATTACGAGCTTGCGTTAAATTCTCCAAGGACACTCACCAAATTAAGCCTAGTAAAGATGTCACGTGGAAGGATGCGCCCCAACCGAAGGAATTAGTAACGGCTGCACACAGGGGATAAGTAATCGCGGCTCCCACGGAACTACCTTAAAGTTATATAATATAATATGATATATTCAGTGGTCCTAATGAAGTTCAGTTCAGTTTACGATCGCTTCCCGCATATTATCTCAATTTTACAATCGCAGCGCGCGCGATCTATAATATATACGTATAGCACCTTACCAAGATAAGCGCTGACGAATCTGCTTCTCTCATTCTGCGGAATCCACTTGGCCGTCATGTCGTGCATCGACGGCCATATAACACCCTGAAGCAAAGATGAAAAAAGAAAAAAATTATATCTTAAACTTAAATTAAATAATATCTTTGGATGTACGACAGTGAACTTGAGAAAAAATCAGAGCTCCTAAAGAGAGGGAGTTGTAATTTTTGTTAAGCGAATTACGTTTTGCAATTAATTGAAGCTTACCGCGATGAATCCTTGCAGCACACGAAGAATTATCAACATGTTAAGATGCGTCACGTAGGGTATGAGGAATCCTAAGAGGGCCGTTAAGAGATTTGCCAGGCCGAACACGAGTTTCGTGCCATATCGCCTGGCCAGAAGACCACCAGGCAGTTGCGACACCCAGTGCAACCAGTAGTAGGCACCCAATGTCAGTCCTTGCTCGTACTCGTTCCAAGCGAATCGATCTTCATACTAAATAAATCAACGTGAGAGATAAGAAAATGTCGAAGAAAGAAACGCTTAAAATTAACATTGCACGCGAAAAGCACATCTCGTGAATTTTATTCGCGGAAGAGAATAGCCTTTAAGGAGATTATCTTCAGGATACCGTAACATTAGTGAAGGACGGATTGTCATCCTGAGACGTTTCATTGATCCAAACGTTAACAGTTGACGTACTGTTCTCCACGTTGCACTGCGCGTCCGCCGCGGGTTTCGGATATGGTATCACCATCGCGACGATGGTGAGATTCAAGTTTAATCGCAGCATGTAATTGGTGGCGAAGCCGCAAAGGACTAAGAGCCATAAGACATCTCTGCATGTTATCAACTCCTTCTCTGAAAAACGTTAAGTATGCGACATCTCGAGGATTGATTAAAGACAAATAGTTTTTGCAGTTTTCTAGTAAATCAACATCTTTATATCTTAATATCTAACAATGAATAAAATACAGTATATAAATAAAACACACTGCAGTATTTTGTGTTACAATATAATACAGTGTTTTATTATAAATCGTTGTCTTTCCAATCGAATGCTGCGTGATTCATGATGCAGATCGAATGCAGTGATACATAGCTGATACATATATAAGTCTAATTGTAAGTTTATTGCACTGTTCAACAAAAAATGCACAAGACTAAAGTTAATCGTTCTCTCATGTTTTGTTTAACAGTACGTACTGTCGGTTTAAGAAGATCGATAATTAATTATCGACATTAATAGATATTATTTTTTACGATCGAACGGTAATTATGTCGTGATGTGAGTTGAATTGCAGGTAGACACGCGCATAATGTTCGCGGATTACACATGCATGTAATATACGCGTTTTTTTTTTTTTTTTGTATAATTGAGATGACGTTATACATGAGACGAATTACGACGACCGAATAAAATTAAAAAAGCCTTTACTACGTCGTAATGAGTATTTGAAACATTATATATCCTAATAAGTTGAATGGGACTTATAAATATTAAATATATGCAGAATTAAAACTTTCGATATCTTTACTTACTCTTATCCATTCCTTATCCTTATTTCTTTAACTAATTCTTGACGTTTAGGAGATGATCTGCACTTGTTAATATATTATACATCACTTTTGATATATCATCACTTTTTACACGATCGATATCTTAGTCGATATCTTAGACGATATTGAACAAGAAATTCGGATTCCACGTGTTGGAGCAACTGTTAGCGAATGTTTATAAATGAATTTTTATCTCAATAATACGAATTCATTCTATGGCGGATACAGATTTTCTGGCCTCTCGTATAATATATCCCGATATATTTCGTGCATCCGAGTGTATGTTAATCAGTTAGTGTCGCGTCAAACACTGCATGACTGTTCTTCGAGCAGAATTGTGTATACCGCAGGAATCTGTGCACGATCCTCTACTCTCTCGCAGAAGTCACGACAAATGACACGCCTCTGTTTCATAAAAGCCTTCAAATGCCCTCATTGTGTCCCCGCGACGGCGATGGTACTCCGCGACGACGATTTTGTTACGCGCGTTAACGATACATTCGCGTCGGTATCTTAAATTAAACAATCGAAAAACATCACTTAATTTGTGATTATCGGAAACTTATTTGATCTAGTTAGTATATTTGACACACACATACACACACGCACACACACGATAACATGTATTTCGGGTAATTAAAAGATAACGAAGTCGCAACAATTTGTCACTATTGACATTCGCTTATTGACGCTTGACGTCCTTTAAAATATTAACGATTGTCGCACTGACATGATACGAAATGTTTCCTCTGTTCTTAATTGTCACACACATCATACGGATCACAAAAGATATTGTCACTTTTGATTGATCTTAAATATATATAGTCCTCAATTAAATAATTTTTTTTTCATTACAAGTCATATATATATATATATTGTATATAGGTATTTTATCTGTCTCATTTATTACCCAAATAGCAGAACGACGATAATGAGTGATGGCTAGTGATGATCTAGCTAATAGATCAAATAGTGGCCTTTATTAATATCACTCTGCTACTTGGGTAATAGCTAAACTATTAAGCTAACAATAAGCTACCAATAAGAGATTCGGTAGCTCTAATATATTGAATAATTGAATTGAATACAAAAACGAAACTGCAGTTTTTCAGTTGACAATTTCGTGAGAAGACTTTTGATGCTTTTTACAACGCAAATCCGAACTTTGATTTTATAATTATTTCAAGACATTCGTTGTGTTATCAGCTTAAAACTGTTTATCAGTTATATCAATATTTGAAAAGAAAAACGCTTAATTACGTATATGCACGTAATGTTACTTACAATAGTCTCGTCTTATCTACACATGTACTTAAAGTTTTATGTAATATTTACTTGGTGCGAGATCTGACTGCATTTCTCTGCATCGTAGACGTAAATAAAATTTCTACTTGTGCCACGAATCGTACGTGCGCGACACAATGGCGTTAGACGTAACCAGCTCGCGTGATTGCTGAAAATTTATGACAGCTAGCACAACCAATATTTACTTTTTAGATTATTAATGCCGCGACGGGGATTTAGAAGCGCGCGGTGATCGAGTATACCTACATTTTGTTGTAATAATTGTCGGGACGGGTTCATTTGTTATGCAGAGCTACACTGCTAATTAAACCTGTTTTCATTGTCAATATGCGTGACCTGCAGTGAAAATAAAAAATGCCGTCTCGCTTAAGCGTTTCTACTTTCTACTTTAGGATTTCCGGAATAGTATAATTGTCAATATTAATTTTATTTTTTGCGAAAATAAAAAGTTACTTAACTAAATTCACTTTCCTTCTCGTTTGACGTTTGGCATTATCTATGAATTGTAAATAAAACTTTCATAATCGTGCAGATTTGTGCACGATTATATGCACGATATGCGTCTATACTTATATATCTATATACTTCATTTCAAACGCAATTAATTTAATTGCTTTTTAACCTTTTGTTAATGGCGATGCGGATTATCGCAATATTTATAGGTATTACCATGCAGAATACTATTGCATCCCCGAGCACAATTCTTTATGTTTCACCGTTGATGAAACGTCCAGGAGGTCCAGCAAGGTAGAGTCTGATTCCCCCTTGAGAACAACTTCACAGATTGTCAAATAGATGAATGCCAATTGCAGGATGAGCACAATTTCGTGTAATAGATATTACCTACTCGTATACTGCACAATACTTATTGCGTTAGCGTAACTGTATTGCGTATCGAATTTACCATGCAACTCTTTACTCTTCCGATTGCTGCAGCTGATGTTTAACTGTAGATTTGTATATTTGTCCATATATTACACACACACACACACATATATATATACGTAGATATGTATATACCCACCTAATAAATGTAGATAAATCGTAAAATCGTTACATGTTAAGAGCGTAATAATACTAATAATATTAGAATAAAAACTAAATTTTAAGATCAAGAAAACTTTTACTATAAAATTAAATGTTTTTCTAGGAGCATTACGGCGGATTCTGCAAGCATCTCACACTAAATTTTTATTAAGCTTTATCCAGTGGGCTTTGGAGCTTTACTTTAAATTTTTATTAAGCGTATTAGGTGAATCTTTTGAGCGAAAAAAGAAAGTGATAGATTTTCAGGGTCAATATCTATAACAATAAGCGTTTTATACGTAACTTGTTTAATATTATTAATTCTCACTGAGATAACAGTGGAGAGAAAGTTTTATCTGTTTTTTCTCATAGAAAAAGTTTGAAAATTAATAGTAGAAAATTAATCGTCCATTCAATTTTATCGCTAAATAAAGCCTGCATTGTTTCCCCGCGTCTCCGTTTCCTGTTTCAACTGGAACTCCAATCATCTTTTCGCGGATAATCTCTAATTGCTTCACAAAAGCGATAACGACGCACGCGCGATGAAAGAACACGTGCACCATAATCATCTGAGCTTGATAATTATTTTGACGAATTAACGCCAGATAGTTTGCTTTGTTTGCTCCGATCTCAGACGGATTTCATCATCGGGACACCGTCGGAAACAAATCGTGCTACGTAACAAGATAATGATGAGGTGAAGATGCCATGTGGTTATTCACCCCTTTCGATAGTGGAATGATGTAACAAATCTATTTAATTTGCAAATTGTTCTATACCTTTTCTTATCTAAGCTAGGATTTTATGATCAATCTAAAGTCAAGTTTTCTTTATCGAAAATAACGCAAATTTTCATTGAATAATGAATCGGTATATTAATTTTGTTTATATATATATTTTTCTCATTAAATATAACATATTATACATGTATTTTTTATAAATGAATAAATTGCATTCATCTTTGCTTAATTGCAAAAGGAAATTGTTATTGTCTAGCATATTACAGAATTAATACAACGTAACAAAGCCCGACTGAAACGTAATAAATTTCGTAAATTTTCAGCAATATAGGTACGTTACGACGAATGGAAGCAAACAGATAAGATGCTAGCTCTAACGAACCGTTGGCTACACATAACAGTCGAAAATTATTTTCTTCATAGCGGAAGATTCCTCTGATCTGCGTAATCAAGGCATCTCACTAAACTGACTTTGACTGTGTATTTACAGTCAAAGAACTTGATAAATAACCCACTATCTCCGTTCCAATATCTAATCTGCTTAGCTTCTTCTTCAATTTTTCCACAAAGTACTTACCAATCTACCAATCGTGCATTCAGAACCCAGATAGCACAGCTGATCTTTATGAATTCATAAAGATCAGATTCAGATCTTTTTGAATTCATAAAGATCAGCTGTGCTATCGGGGAATGCAAAAAAATGCGAGATTAATATTTTAAAAATAGAGATTTATCATACTGATTGCATTCCGACATTTCAATAATCTATTCTCGTTTCGAACGTATCCCAATGAAAAATTATAATTAATGCAACTCATTTCTGCAAATTATTCTGGTTGCATTGCTATATTGATTGAGAAATTAAATCTCCCATTATACGTTGAGTTATTAAATTTTGACTCCAAGAAAGAGACTGGTACATTTATTTGTAGAATCGTACGTCTATAAGTGATAACATCAATAATGTGTTGGACGATCGTATTAATAATTTGTATTAAAATATGAGCTCTCTCGCTCTCTTGCTAATTTATCGTTATCATTATCACATAATGCTTGGCTTGCAAAACATTTGGAGTATTTTAAGCCACGCCTTGTTGAGGGAAAAATAAAATTTGAAGATGCGTAAAAGGTATGCGTGTAAGTGATATAACGCGTTTTAGAAATTTTAATGAAGAATGACGCTCGCGGCTCGGAAAATTGATAACGAAATCATTTACGCATTCCAAGCGCATTGTCTCATCAAATTGCATGGCTGGAGACAAGGAATTTCTCGCCCCGAAATTTTCAGACGTATGTCAGATACACGTTTGTTTGATTTTGGAAAATGCATGCAGTTAAATCCGAAAAGCGAAAAACTAGAGGCGTTTCAGGCGATAAGATCGAAACGCTTTTCATCCCTCTTGGCACGCGCGCCGCATCACCGCGCGCGGAACCATTTAACGCCGCGGATTGCGGAAATCTTGTTGTGTACACTGTACTGCAATAACATGGCCTTCATGAGAATTCGTTTGACGTAGGAATCGTGTCACGATTTTGTATCGCGCGCGATAAGTGTAATTTATTGAAAGGAGAAGTAACGTCACATTAAGCTCGCGCCTAATTTGCAGCAATTGCAGCACAAATCACGCACGTCACGCTCGATCTCTGTGCAAACTTTACAACAGTCATATTTTACATCTGTGATGTGTCTCTTGTTTTTTAATACATTCCGTTACATGGCACTGACTGGCCACGACCCTGAGATCAGAAAAAGCACCATTGGCATCGAGTATCAGAGATACGGAATATCGGAAATAAAATAAGTTAGATTCGTCGCGCCAAGTGTGCATTTTAAAGGATAAACGGAAGCGGTTATCTCAAAGATAGCAGCATTAATGTGAATGTGATATTATAAGATTTTAGATTAGAGCACGCAAGAATATAGACAAGTACTCATGTTAATGGATTGGTAAATGCACGACGGTTCTCATCCTGTTAATTTTAATTCATTAATTTCCAATAGAATTTAATTGTCACTGTTATGCTGCCGCATGAATAAATCTTACACAATTATAATTGGATAATCTCGGATACAGCGTTATGAAATTTACGTCATTCGTAATATTTCTCAAGGTGTTCAACGTCAACGCAATTTGTATACATATATACATATATGCATGTATACGCATGTACCTACACGATATCCTATACATTTGCGTGATGCAACATCGCGCTCCACTTTCTCTACTACTTGAAAAAACGCGAGAAACCGGAAGGAATAAGTAATCGTGAAAAGAGCGCGGGCAAGGCGATCAATTACACAAGTAATATCGATTTTATTCGATGAAGAATTAAATCGATTTAATTCGAAGAATTTATTTTAGGCGAAATCGTGAGCGGGCGTTCTATTCTCCACAGCTCGCGTTCCCTCTTCGATCCTGCGCGCCGCGATCAACCATCAACCGGCTGCAGTTTCCAGAGACCTGCAGTCGGAAGATAATTATATGGTAATTTTACGTACGATCGGGGAAAAAAAACCGATTTGTTTTACCGTAAATTTTCCCTGTCGCAAACCGGCCGCCTGACGAAACGTAACACGTAATTTCTTATACTTGCCGTATTTAAGACGCCAGCATATCTCGATACATTGCTTTTTTTCTTTATTTTCTTCGTCCGCGAGCGAGTCGCACGATCGAGCACGAAATACGAATAAGATCGTGAAATTCATTTATTAAGCGAATCGTTTCGTCAGAAAAATTTCATATTTAACATTCCAATTCAATTTGCGCAGCAATTAAGTACGTGTGCTTCACGATACAATTTTTCTCTGACGTTTAATGGTAAATTGGCATTTTTTTACATTTATGGCGATAACGACCGACAATTAATTCCCCAATCTGCGTCTCTCTCGGATTTTGATTCGCCGGTGAGCTTTGAAATATTGTTTATAAATATGATTATGAAGATGTTTATATTTTCTACTTGCAGCATTAATCCGCGAACCGCGATGACCCCGAAACTTCTCGTTCAAAATTATGCTTTTGTTAATGAGAGTTTAATCGCGGACTCTCTCCCTCTCTTTTTCCCTTTCTCCCTCCCTCTCTCTCTCTCTCTCTCTCTCTCTCTCTCTCTCTCTCTCTCTCTCTCTCTCTCACGGATGCTGACTGTAAGCCCACAGCGATTTCATCAGAAGAAGAAGGGGATAGGAGTCGTAAACCCGAGTAAAGACAACATTTTCCATATGTGAACGTTATAGTATATGTAAGAGATCGGCTAACGAGAGATAGTGAACTTGCTTTCGTCGGTCAGTCTTAATCCAGCCTTTGGTCGAACCAGTTCGGGAAAACGGGTTTGCCTTCGATTCATTTATTGCGCTAACAATAAGTGTCGTCGCTGCGTCCTCTTTGTTGCCGCGTGTTTCGATATTTCGATATTTGGATTGATATTCTACTGGCGGAATATCATCTTAACGATTTTTATAGTTGACGTGACGAGCAGTGACCGCGAGTGAAAGGCGAGTTATAGCGTTCCGTACGTGGTGCATGGTAGTATCGGAGAAATTAAATACTGAATTGTAAGATATATAATGTTATCAAACTAAACTGTTGCTTATTAGTTGAGAAATATTTTATTACGTTATTCAATTTTAAAAGGGAAGAAGAAATATTAAGAAGAAAGAATATCCTTAGGGCCTTAGGGTTAATTAAGGTATATTTATTTATATTTATATCCGATTATCTTTTATGCTGAATATTTAGTCTCTTTCTCAGAAGTTCTCAGAGCTCCATCGTATGCTAATATATAACTTTCTTAGGCTTTTTATTGAAAAATCATGCCGAGTAGTAATACGAGAGTCGCCATTGTGGGTGGTGGAGCGGCTGGTTTGGTGGTAGCCCGTCACATGGTGGCCAAGTTGGATACCTACAGTCTCATGTTATTTGAGCAAACTGATCAGATCGGTGGTACATGGATCTATACCGATGAAACGGATCTTGACAAACACGGGCTTTTGATACACAGCAGCATGTACAAGAATCTTAGGTGAGATCGGCGACATATATATATATATATATATATATATATATATATATATATTGTTAGCTGAAAAGACATTGCGAATAACATTTCTAATAACGAAAAGAGGGTTGCTAAACAAGTTTTTTCATACGAGCGAGGCAAACAGATTATAATTAAATTAATGTTAGAACTTTGTAACTCATATTAAATAATTAAATTAAATAATTTTATCTCAATTAAAAATCGGAAATCTTAATAAATCTGCACTTGCACGTTTTTGCACTTTGACATAAATTATTTTATAAGTTTGTTATAGTTACATAGGCAATAGAGTGATTTTTATTCATGAATAAATTCTCTTTCTTTCTTATAATAAAATCGAGATAAACTGGCGAATCTCTCTTTGGACTTGTTTTAAAATTGCGCGACTCAATCAGAGAGAGAATATATAAAAAGTCAGATATATATAGATAATCGGAGAGCGTATCGACATTGTCATTGCATAATTATTACGGAAAATAAAATTGCGTAAGTGACGCGTGGCCAAGGCGGTGATGCTTTGCAACTTTTCGACGCTTCGTTTACCAGTTCAGTTGTATCACTACATTATATATTGCAAATCACATTTTTTGTTAAATATTCATAATTCTTAAACAATACAAATTAATTGCAATACCACAATACGATTGTAACATACGCAAAGTGTTCTATAATGTTTCACAATCAAATTTTGTGTACGAGCCCTTAAAAAAAATCAGAGAAAAGTTTTGGTATAAATATGTGAGTTCTCGTTATCTCTTTGTTCACGTTTTGTTTGGTATTATTTACGGCTGTGGATTTGTTTGGAAATTAGAATAATTAAGGAGAGGATGAACAATAACAGTTTCGCAAAGGAGCTTTTAGTATGTAAAAAAATAAATACATTTCATATAAGTATGAAATAAAAATTATTGAATTAGGTATACATATAACAATTATGCAATTCAATAAATTCTGTAGGTAAAGAAAACTTTGTTGTATAATTCACAACGTTTTCTTATTAGCAGACATTTACAATAAATTATCACGTTACAAATTTTCGTAAGATTTTATATAAACTTCTTTTATTTTTTATTATTTTTATTATATTTTTATTTTATTTTAAATACATGTTATTTGAACTTTATCCGGAAAAAAAAGATAAAATAAAGATAATATCCTGCATATATATGTGATAATAATATATGTATAGTAAAATCTCTCTCTACGATATATCAATAATATAAAAATAGAATACAATTTTAATTTTAAAATATTGTAGATTTTCGAACATTACAAAAATGTAAATAAAACGCTACACGCGTTTTTGCAGTTTGCGGTGTGGACCGGAGTTTTCAACCCATGCGTAGCTTCGGCTACATATTCGTACTTCAGACTTTACGTATTTACGACTTAATTCGCTAGTGACTAGTCTATATATATATTCCAATGGATAAAATTACATCATTCGATGACAACAAAGTCCGCTAGGTTCTTTTTTTTCCGGTAGATGATGATGATGATGATGATGGCTACAAGGCAATAAGATGCCTTCGTCCATCCGATCATCGCGGGTAAAAAATACAACGTCCCCGCACATGCAAGAAACACCCTCTCTAATGCATTAACGTGATAAACTTTACACTTACACGCGATACACTTTGCAACATATTAATGAGAAGATCAATTTCTCGAACGGTTACTTCCGGAAAGTCGAGACGAATAACTCAACACACTACGCCGATAACTCAATAAATCGAACACGAGATAATCTGCAATCTGCAATGTGTGGATCAGAAGCCAACGATCGACAATGTAAAAGAGTCAAGGATTCTTGCGAAGATATATCGGTACTTTTATATGAAATCGATCGAAGCAAACATCGATCACGAATGCAAACATTTGCATTCGGTAATCTTTTTAATCTATTCCATCAGTATTCCTCTTATTAAACATAGCTCCAAATTCTGGAGCAATAATGCCAAATTAACCTTCCCCCGAGAGTCCTCGGCAGCTGACTTACAATTAATTTTAACTTAAAAAAATATCACGTCGGATGGCATAAGCAAAAAATGAAAACAGAAAGAATCAGGATTTCTGAAAAACCTTCTTTTGCTTAATCGCAAGACGAAGGAAATATCTTCCTAGCTAGTATAGCTATGTCTATTTCTATCGAGTAAAGTCCAAAGTAGGCTAAAGCTTATTTATTTCGGGTTAACTTGTTAACAACTAGCAACTTTGTTTATCGCTATTCTCGGGTTACGGGTCGTCGTATCTTCTGAACTCCGCGATGGGTAAAAATTATTAAAAATCGCGCGCGTGACCACCTCAATATGGGAATTATCTGAGTGAGTGAGAGAGAGAGAGAGAGAGAGAGAGAGAGTGTGTTGTTCTTGTTTTTTTTTCTTACAGAACGAACATACCGAAGGAAATAATGGCGATCCCTGACTTTCCCTTTCAAGATTCGGAAGGTCCGTCTTTCGCTCATCACAGCGTGATAAGGGAATACCTCATGGCCTATGCAAAACACTTTAATCTCCATCCCTATATTAAAGTGAGTTTTTGAATTCTATGGATCGTGAAACTCAAACTCGGAGTATATTACACATA
The DNA here is from genome assembly GCA_035220615.1 of Leptothorax acervorum. Lineage (NCBI taxonomy): Eukaryota > Metazoa > Arthropoda > Insecta > Hymenoptera > Formicidae > Leptothorax > Leptothorax acervorum. Next base: position 1,386,929 of record JASTWQ010000009.1, on the reverse strand, counting down.
AGTATAGAAAAACAAGGAGAAATGTAAAAAAAAACAAAAAAAAAACGTTTCATTTTTCCTAATCTCATGACGTTGTTTTCTATAATACTGAATCTGATCGACATTTATAAAATTGCACAGATATAAAATTATTGATATGGCTTTTTATTACTTAATTTTTCTCTTTCTTTTATTATTTTTTCATCGGGTCGTGTTCGTTTTCAGTTGAATACTCTGGTGAAGCGCGTAGAGCCAAAAACTATGAGGAACGGTCGGACGTTGTGGACGGTGACACACGAGTCACTGGAGACCAAAGTGGAGACCACAAAGACCTTCGACGCTGTGGTGCTGTGCAACGGTCATTACACTGTCGGTCGTGTTCCGCATATTCCAGGTATCGAAAGCTTCCGCGGTAGACGCATTCACAGCCACCAGTACAGGGTGCCGGAGGCCTACGCCGGCAAAAGGGTTTGCATACTCGGCGCGTCCTGGTCCGGCATCGATATCGCCTTGGAAGTCTCGCAATACGCCAATAAAGTACGCTGGCGCACACATGCCTGTGCTACCAATTTCAATTATCACGTCGGATACCTAATATTCGGAAATATAAAATCACGATGCCCCGAGTCAAGTCAGCATCAAATCAGCATCAAATGTGATCCGAATCTCCATGAGATGTTTCTGCGATCGTCGCGTAGAAATGAAATGACACACGGAGTGATCGTAACGTCAACGCAACGATTCGACGCGATCTTTAATTAATTAATCAAATTCGTTTCCTTCGGCGATTCCAGGTATATCTGAGTCATAATCTGCCGGAACAATTCGACTCGAAGATGTCGAGCAACATCGAGCAAAGGCCCGGCGTCGAGTCTGTCCGTGGAAACATCTTCACCTTCCGCGACGGCTCCACGGCGGAAGTGGATGATTTCATATTCTGCACCGGTAAGAATAAATTCGGGAATATCGATGCCCCGCGCGACGCGCGACGCGCGACTGACAATGAGTATTCAGTATTGAGTGAATGAGATTTGACTTTTATAGCTCCTGTTCACGCGCGATAAATGATTTTTCCTCAGGTTACAAGTTCACGTATCCCTTTATGTCAGCTAAAGTTGAGATACGTACCGATGACGACCACGTGGAGCCTATTTACAAACATCTGGTGCACATGGATTACACGAATTTATTCTTCATGGGTCTGCCCGCGCTTGTGATACCATTCCCGATGTTTCATATCCAGGCGCAGTACATCCTTGCCATCCTGGAGAACCGCGTCAAGTTACCGTCGCCGCAACAGATGCGCGAGGAATTCGAAATCGAGAAGAAGTCTCTGCTGGATCAAGGCATTCCGGTAAAAATCTCTGCAAATTCGCAGCAGAAAAGAGATCGTAGTCTGACAATGAGTGGTCTGAGTCGACTGACAATGAGTCTGAGGGGCGGCGATAGATTAGCCGGATTAGCGGAATGACGATTCTTTCAGAGAAAGATGATACGCGTACATGATATGATAATTATAATGTATAAATTCATTACTAGAGATTACGTCGATTCTCGAGTTATAATTTTTTTTCTTTCCTCTCAATTAGCTGAGGCATATCAACAAGCTTAAGGATGAACAATGGGCTTACTATGACGAGATGGCGGCCGCTGCGAATGTGCCGAGCTTCGCGCCGGTGATCAAGAAGATCATGGATCACGTTTTCCAGATGCGCGACGCAGACTTCACCACCTACAAAAATTATCAATACCGCATCATCGACAGTGAGAACTTCAGCATGTCGTATTGTAAACCTTGTTAGGGCCCACGCAGAGAAAAGTGAATGAATATAATATTTTAATTGCCATGCAAAATGGACGCACAGATTCAGACGGTCAAACCCGAAGAACTGTTTGCACCTTCCAATGTCAGCATCATTTCGCTACTTACGTTTGTACATCGCTTCGTTTGTATGTACATACATCGATTTGTTCCGACAAATATTGATTTGATTCGATTAACGACAGATTGTTATATAACAATGAGAATCGAACGAAAGCGCGGGATCTGTATTAGCGCGTAATGAGAATGTTCGCCGTTGATCATAATAACATGCTTCTACTTCTATGCGAAACTGATTCGCAATATAGATTGTTACGATAGTAAATTATACAGAAAAGATAATTAAAGCACGCGTACGAAGAATAACACAGGGTTATCGCGTCACCTATTGCAATACAAAAATGTAACATATAATATATTTCATATATTCGTCAATGGTTAGTCATCAGTCATCAGAAATATCTTTAGATGTTTGCAATAAAAGAACGTCACTTGTCACGCCCGCGCATACAAATGCAAGCAATATGTAAAGAACAACGATAAAATCGATCAATTTTATTTTCTTTGTTTCTAGCGAAATCAATCAATGCTTGCATTGTGTATACAAGGAACGTCAACTTTCATTATTTTCTTTTTATACTGCATCTCTTTAATGAATGTTACAGCCCCGCTATAATTGTTTAAAAGTATATAGAGGCAAATGAGAAAGAAGAGTTAAATACGCACAAATGCAAAATAAATGAGATTGAGACAATAAATAGATATATTTTGGAAGTACATCTTTCTTTGATAGGGGATTATATTCTCTAATATATTACATTCTATATGTATATAGCAATTGTTTTTTCTTCTCGATGTATAAAGTATAAAAATGAAAAAATTCCCGCCGCTTCTCTTTGACGATGAAAAATCGATACGTCATGCGTCCTAAATTAATTAAATTATTTCAAGTACTATTGGGAATAATACTTTGGGAAAAAGTACGATTGAAAATATTACGAGATCTTATCTCAATGCTTTAACGGCAGACAGGATTACAATTCGTCGTGCGTTTTCAAGTGATTCATCACGAAATCATACAGATCGTCGAGATTACGTGAGCCATTGTACTCGGAGACCTTGCGCCCATTACGATACAAGTATAACGTCGGAAAACCATCCACCTCCTGTTCATTGCACAATTGTTTGCTTACATCGAGCGTACAATCGACTTTGACAATATTAACATTGTCGTTGCTGAAGAACTTCTTGCCCAGCTCCTCCCACGTGGGAGCCAGGCGTTTACAATGTCCGCACCAAGGTGCAAAGAACTTTACGAATGAAAGACCTTTCTCGATACCTTGCTTAAAACTGTCGGCTGTCAGGCTCAATATAGCATGAGGGACTCCGTTAGTACTTTCGCTCTTCCGGCTCGACTCGTCGGCATTCTTACCCAGCATCATCGACACGTAAGCCTTTAGCTCTTCGTGAGTACGTTGACCAGTATATTTATCTATCTATAAAAATTTATATTTTATTTAACTAAAGTTCTCTTAGGCAAAACACCTGTCATTCTTTGGATGAAAAAAAAGCGATAATTCATTATACCTTTTTCCCATCTTCGATCCACAACAACGTGGGATATCCTTTAATGTCAAACTGGCCGCAAACGCTACGATGCTGCGTGCAGTCTATTTTAGAAATACTAACTACGTCGTCGTTGCGAAGACTGTTGGCTAATTCGTCCCACGTCGGAGCTAATTTCTGGCAGTGTCCGCACCAGGGTGCATAAAATTTGACAAAATGATGTCCGGAAGATACGTGTTTCTCGAACATATCTTCCGTTAATTCCAATAATCCATTCACCGCTTCCGGAGGAGACGGCGCAACGTCCTCAACCTGAAACACGTTGACTGTGACACTAACTGCAATTGTAATTCAACAAAGTAGTACGGAATCAATTCAATATAAATCGAAAATCGCCATAGAACCACACACCATAGAACCACCTAACTGATCAACAATAAAAGAAGTCAAGGTAGGTAAATCTCGAGTGCCTCGGAACTTGACACCTTTGGTTTCTCCAGCCTTGTAAAACTTCAGCCTGCGTTCAAAAGTTGCCAAAACATTAAAAGATAATTTACAGACATTTTTTATACATCATAGAATAGTAAGGATGGATATATTATATATTAGCGAGCATAATTGCAGCAATACATAAGAACATAAGATTAGTTATCAATTTGAAAAGAATTCGTTTTAAACAAAAGTTAAGTCAGATGTGAGATGGTAAAGGCATGTTACGTGGGATAGCCAGTAACGTCCTGCTCGCTGCACAAAGCACTCTCAGTTGTGCAGTCCACCTTGGCGATTCTTATATCATTATCCCCCTCATTCGAGATCTCCGCCAGCTGCTCCCACGTGGGACGGAGTCTCTGGCAATGACCGCACCTTGGGCAGGGCAGAACATTCTCTCAATTATGAATTAGAATCTACCATTCCAATTAGCTGACATAGAAAAGTAAAAGAACGTCGTAGTAAATAATAAAAATACTTGGTCGTTTACCATGGCGCGTAGAACATGACAAAGTGATTCCTCTTGCCAACTTCCGCGGAAAAATTGTCGTGGGTGTACCGGAGAGTGTGCGCATCCTCGTCGTGGCCACGACCCGTCTGACTCAACACGAACAAAAGGAGCAGGACCCACCGCTTGGACCTTGACACGCCGAGAATCGCCATCGCCATCGCGGGCGACAGAATTGTTCGCGAGATGGATGGACCGGACGCAGAATCACTCAATCCCCCTGAACCCCCGCGAATGATATCCCCTTAAGCCTTGAGCTTAAAAGTAAGTTGGAGAGCAGCGGCGACGGCGATGATCCTCGAGGGGCTCGAGGCTCGAGGTTGCTTAACGGCTTAACGGCGCGTCCGCGACCTATCCGAATTCCGACCTACCGATGGCCGATGGCCGATGCCGAGCCGGGGGCGGGGAATGGGTCTGATGGGAATGGGCTTTAGGATTAAAGGATCGTCGTCGTCGACGCCGATCGCGACAGCGCCGTGCTGAATAATGTAACCTCGGTGGTAGGACGCCCGCGCCGCATAATATTCCGCGACGGTACCTCGTCGTCACGTATTTCGGTAGGAACTAGGAGGCAGGAGGATGAGAGGATCCTCGTACAACCAGCCACCAGGCACCAGGTAGAACCGAGCACCGAGGGCCGCCAGCCGCTCCGAGCCCGAGGCTCTCGCTCTCGCACGCAACGGATCGAAATCGAATCGCGGATTCCGCGATTCCGTTTCCGCCCACTGTGCGATACGAGAGTCAGGACTGACTCAGGCCACTCAGGGTCCAGAACTCCAGAGACGGCAACCGCCAACCGCGACGTCCGCGACGCGACGGGCGACGGCTGGAATCACCAAACCAAGCCAGCTACAGCAGACAGCTACCTGCTACTGCCTGCTACGCTGGAGTCTGGACTAGTTCCTCTCCTCGCCTAGTAGTCCACTAGTCGCCTGAAGTCCTGAACGCCCTGAACTGAACCCTTTCGTTCCTTCCCGCGCTTCCCACTCATTCTTTATTCTTTCTCCAATCAACGTCCGATCGTAATGCTGACTACATATATGCGGTGAGCTCCGGCAAATGCTGCGGTGACCAATCAGGAGCCAGACGCAGGTCGGGTTCCGGCAAGCTCCGGTATGCCGCACCGCACTGCGTTAGATCAAAATATTTTAATTTTTCCGCACTACCGACAGTCGAGAACCATCGGACATTTTCGGAAGGCGCGAAAACTATTAAATGTTTACAACTGACTTTGTAGGTTAAGTCCTATATTTATGAAGTGTATAATTCAAAGAATTTACTTCAAAAAGGAAAAATATTGTGTATTCGTTTATTTTAGGTTATACAACTGTTGTTTTTATAGATGTATATCACGACGTACGTGGCGTGGCGCTAGGCTCTGCCGCGTATATGGACTGGACTATGGATGGAGTGGCCTTCCGCATGCGTTTGCCGGAGCTCAAAGTTTCCTCTCCTCTCACCCGTCTCGCCATCAATTAGCCTGGATTCGCTCCTAGGGGCAAAGTCTGTCGGTAATCAAAATACGGAAATAGTGGTCTCGCTTTCACCCGGGCCATTGGCTATCTGTCTATTTATCTGTGGTCTTAGCATAAATCTGTTTTTCATTTGCAGAGTGCAGCGGAATAGCTACAGGTTAGGTTAGGAATCGATCTCGGTGCTTTGTGCACTTAAAAGAGTAGACACATATGTGTAATGTGTATGTGTACGTACATACATGTACAATTAAATGTAGAGAAAAAGAGAGATGAAGGTGTAAAAGGTTCAGCTACGAGCAGCTACGACTGCTACGAGTAGAGGACTGAGGAACAAATCTGAGGGTGAGGAATGACTAATGAGGTGAGGATCCCATATCCCATATGCTTAATATTCCTATATGAACTATGAACAGTGTAATGTAAATGTAAACATAGCCACGTCCGTATGTGTTACGTTGACTCTGCGTATCTGATAAATATTTTGACATAAGCAGACATAAGAAAACGGACGACAAGTTTCGAAGGTATGAGGTATCGGAGACGCGAGAGAAAAGACGCGCAACATCAAGGGCAACATAAAAATGTCACTTTGATAGTTTGATTGATCAGTGTGCGAAAAAGTAAATCGGAAGATTTCGCAATTTGGTTCTCTGCAATCAAAGAGGCAAAGATATAGGTACTAAAATTAAGTCAAATGTGTCTCTTCTATTTCTTTTGAAGTAGTAATGGCGTTGAAAATAGATGATCTTTAATCCAAATTGTAATACAGTCACTTACGTGACGTTTATTTATTTTATAACTATAAACATATTGTGTAAAATTTAATTGTGTAAAATTAGAGTTTCTTGTGAGAATATAAAAATAAGAAGTGACAGATAAGAGGTGGAAATTTTAAATTCGATAAATTAGGAAGTATATAGCATCCTGTTCCTATTTTTTGAAACTTTGGATTAAAAAGAAATATACACAGCGTTCTCTTGGAAAGTGACGACAAACTTAAAGGGTTGAGAGACCCCGTGAAATTGAATAACTTTTATAAGTAATATATGTTCTTGGTGACGTCTTCTTTAAGTGCTACACATTGGTTTCTATTAAACATTGTTATTAACTGTGCAACAAGACTGGAGGATGCCATTTTAAACGCTTGTTGTGATAAAAAAAATTGAAAAGAAAAAATAAACACCTGGATCCACGTATTCCACGTATTATGGAACTTTTCAGAATGGATTCCGATCGGAATTGTTTAGTTGTTTCCTAGATTTCTATTGTGTTTTCTAGGGAAAACGGAATCCATTCCGAAAAGTTCCATAATACGTGCCCTGATCTATTACAGAATCTTACGGGAAAGCAGCATTCGATAAGATTAAAAACTGACTGACCTTAAGGAGACATCATTGAACACGAGTTTCTTAACAAAAGCTACTCAGATTTATCACTCTTTTAAATTTTTCATCACTTTCCGGAAACACTGCGTGTGTATGTATAGGCGTGAATATGTATAGGTTTAAGTAGATTTTTCTTTAAAAATCCTAATGGGGATTGTTAGGTTCAATCTTACAAAGTTCTTGTGTATGTACTTATGTAATAATACTCTCCAGGTTCTTAAGCATGGATTTGCGTAATGATATTAAGAAGGCAACTTCGCTTACTTCCGTAGACAACAACGCTAAGTTCTATCGACTGCTTGGACTGAGTCAGGCTGCGAAAGATAGAAAGATGAATGAAAGAAAAGTGAGGAAACCACGAAACCTACATGTCAGTACATGCGTTAATGTATATGTTTATGTATATGAGAAATAATATTTGATTTACATTTCACATTTATATTATTTATAAATTATTTGTTTAATTTTAGATACTAGAAGACTCCGACACAAATAGTGATGACAGCATGGATATTATAACTAGTAAAGTAAAACCTACCTTTGACAAATATGAAGTATCTGCTGCCATTAGAGAGGTAAGCAGATATTCTTGTCTATTAAGAAGGTAATTAGGCTATTAACAAAGATATTTCATGTTCTAATTAGAAATAATAACATCCAGTTAGGATTTTAAGGTAAAATTAACTTCTGTTTTCTAAAAAAATATGTATAATCGAGGAAATATATATAGTCGAGGAAAAATGTAATAATTTGCATCGTTTAAACTTAAACAACTGTACATCTCCCAAACATGTGCAAACAAGTTGAATAAGATATAAATTAATATGATATAGGTAAATGGTGGTCGTGACCTTTCGAATAAACATTGGGAAGAGTACTGGTTGAGAAATGTTGAGATTATGACAAAATCTGAGAAAGAAATACCTCAGAATTGTTCTAAGCATGATAATATAAAAGCAAATCAACCTGAGGCTAAAGACTTAAACGATAAATATATTAAACAGAAGAATAGATTGTACAGAAATGCTGCAATTATGGGTCTTGTAAGAACCAAAAAAATTACATTGCAGGATTTAATTAATTATAATGAAAACACAGCAAGGAAAAATAACGAATCTGAAACCTTGGTAAGCATAAGTAACATACACTATTATGTTCTAATAGCGTGTATAACATTACGTTATACATTTGATATGTGTATTCAGAGACAATTGTCTAAACATAAGAAAAAACATTTCTCACCTTACGTCAGCATGGAACCACATTCAACAAGCGTATAACGGATGGCGATAAATGCCAAGTGGAATCAGTTCCTCTTCGTGAAGATTCTGAAGTTTTTGTTCACCCTTTGCAAATGGGAATAGATCCAAAAAAATTCAAGGACATAGATTTTACCCCATCACGTATCGGCAAGAAGAAAAAAGTGACACCACCAGATTATTTTCTTCAAGAGATTGACGCTTCCTTTGATTTTGTAAAGAAGAAAGATAGTACAACATAATAGATATCGTAGACATTATCGTTTATCATGTTTAATAGCAAATAATGTAGACGTAAGAGTTGGAGATGCAAAAGATGTCAATACTAAAATTAATTATTTAGACTTTCAATTTCTTACATTTGTAAGAGTTCAGAGTTTTAGAATGTATGTATATATTCGCTAAGAGGAAGCAATGGATATGAATAAAAATATAAGTATGTGGATATTGAAAGGATAATATATAAGGATACAAAAGATATATTTTTAAGAAATCTTCAAAAAAATTACTACGTTTAGACGTTGCTACACGGAGTAGCAGGGTATTCTATTATATATACCTATATGTATTACATGACTAATCGTATTATTGGTTTTGAAAATATAGCGAAATTTTTTTTAGAAATAACTATAAATAAAGCCTAATAAGACCCCTGTATAATATTACTGTTTGTATAACAATAAATATCAGTTGTATATTATTTTTCAAAGAATTATATATATATATATATTTTTTTTTTTTAAATTGCATTTTATGTATTTATAAGTGATATATTAATCGTATTTGATTTTTCATAAACGTATATCATTAATTGCGTTTTATGTATTGCTTACAGAACACTAAAGGATTGCATGATGTATTCTAAGAAACAAAAATACTTAATTTTATTTATCTAATTAAGAGCAGGATTAGACTTTTATATCTAGTAATATAATGAAGTATAAAAGAGTTAAATAAGAGTTGTAAGATACTCAGGGAGAATAAATATTTCGTTTTAATCTCAATGATTCTGGAAATATCTTATTTTTTAGAAAATATTCAATTTATACATATGTATATGTTCATTCATTAATTTATGTACTTCAAATAATAATTTATTTAATATGGGTAACTATCTTATAAGATTTTCGTTTTGAAACATAAAATTTATGCACGGTGTTTCAGGATTCATGAAACAAATCTTAGAATGTTGTGATGTCTCATAAAAAAAATTTTGTTAAGGAACCCGTGTCTTCCGACGCGTCCTTGTTCACCTGCGAGGTAGGCAATAAGTCGCACGACAGCATTGTGCATGACGTCTGACAATATTAGTCCACACGTTCTTTAATTTTATTTTTGTGCTTTTTCCAGCAAGTGCGACAAGTCCATACAAACGTCGTTCTATCTCTCGTAGCATTCAATGAATGAAACAAAGACAGAACGACACTTGTGTCGATTTGTGTCGCTTGCTGGAAAACGCACTTTATTTACACATTGTATTATAAGAAGGTTGAAGGTTCTGAAATACCCTGTATAAATTATTACTCAAGGCTTCACAAATAAATTGTCACATTGATATAAATAAAAAAAATTTATATTATATACAATTAATAAAATGAAACGTGTAAAAAGGTATTAAAAAAATGATTTACGAAACAATTATATATCGTTCTTATATTTGATCTTAAACAATGATTTTGGTATCATTCATCAATAGTAAATATAATAAATATAAATTTGAGTGCATGTACTTTGTACAGGCGACTGATTATTAAAAATTTATTAATTTTATTGATTTTTTTAAAGTTATTAAATTTTATTAATTACTAGAATTAAAACTGACAATGAGAAGAAACTAATAAGGAAGAAGTTTGAGTTTGACTTACAGAGGGTAATTGCTAGCGCAGGGTAACGAGCAGAAATGAGATTCAAATTTGAAAGCTGTACATACGGACGTTTTTATCTCAACACATGGTAGAGGTAGAAATATGAGTTTCCTTATATAACAGTCAAAGCAGGCAGTTCTGCATAAGTGGCAGCATTTTGCTTCATCTAAATATTCCACTAATGTATATGGTATTGTGCTTGCATCGTATGTTATCCTACAAAGATATAAAAATTATTTTAGCTCGAGATACGTGATACGTATCTCAAGCGTTGAACTATACAATATAAATAAAAAAGAAAATAGAAGCAATAAGAACCTAGATTTCAGAACACTTTTAGCTGACCATTCGACAAGGCTTGGCATTCTTACGCTCGTTGTACTCTCATTACCATGAACGTTATAATTTTCAGTGTCATAAGTAAATGGATTTTCCGTAACATCTAAAAGTTGTAGTCGTAGATACGTGATGGTCACTGGTAAATACGACAAACGGTTCCTTGCTACATCCAAAACTCTCAGATTTCGCAGAGCTCTGATATTATGTGGTAGATATGTCAACGCGTTTTGGCTAACCTTCAGGTGTACCAAGGCATTCAGGTTTCTGATTTGTATTGGCAATTCAGTTAGCTGTGATAAATTATCAATAACGGTTGCGATCAAGTTTCTTGTATATATAAACGACAGAATCTGCTTTATCAATTAATAATTACCTAGTTTAATTAATTTTGGATAAAATATAACTTACCGAATTATCACTTATATCTAAGAATTGCAAATTGCGCTTAATAGCAGTTTGCTCTAGCCATGCCCACTTGGATCCAGGCGACTTTCCAAGGTTATTTTGCGAGAGTAGAAGCTTTTGAAGGTGAGGTAAGGTGCCTACCTCCTTTGGCAAGTAGGAGATCTTATTGTCTGACAGATCTAGAATTTTTAGACTTTGCAGACGCAAAATTTGCCGATCAAACGACTTTCTCTCCAGTCCTCTTAAAATTAGATGCTCCGTCGTTCTCGGGAAACCCTGTAAGGTCGGATATTCGGACTTTTTCTTCACCACAACTTTCGTTTTTCCCAGGCAGAATTCACTCGAATTGAAAAACACGTTAGGCGTAAGAGTGTGCTGCTTTAGAAGAATGTCGTGAAGTCGAGATTGTGCATTTTTTATAAGATTCAGTACATGAATGAAGCTTTTTAACTGAATCGAATTACTCTGAATGATCAGATCGTGACATGGACGCGTCAGTCTTATCGTAACTTTTCCGTCAGAGATAAACTTGGTGAACACCTGTTCTATGTTGTTGACAATCTAGAAGAAAAAACAGACGATTATCAGGTATATCCTTCGAAAATAAAGTAACCTGCAAGTCGCTGCACCGCGTACAGTTCAAACTTCAAACTCCGTTAAAACCATGAAAATCGTACAAGTACAAGCTAATATTGACAATATTGTTCAATGTAAATGTAAAGGTGAGAAAACGGACGATGAGGGCTATTGCTGCGCCTACCTGATATCTCGTGCCCTGCTTGTTCTGCCGCGTTTGCAGATACAGGTACACTTCGTTGTCCTTGTCTGATTTCCTCGTGAACGCCAAGATCGACTGCGATCGTCTCTGCGAGCATACGGACAACGTTCTGTCATGGATCTCGACATTGCAGTGAAACTTGCTCATGATCGGTTTACCCGTTACCGTCTCCCGTCTCCGTCTGGCGTCTTGGACATTGGATTTGAACGTCGGCAAACACGGCACACGGCCACGGCGGGTCAAGACTCAAGAGTTCAAGAGTCCGAGATGACACAGGCAACGTCAAATAAAACGATCATCCTCCAAAACGCCGCGATAATGAGTGTCACCCTTGCGCTATGTTAAAGGCATTTAAACGTTTTTCAAGCGACTCAAGTGTCGTCAACCTCAATTCGCATTTCGCCTCGACAATCGACATTCAAAAGTCGTTAGCAAAATTGAATACACTACTCAGTGAGTCAGTGCTCGACCACTTCGCTTCGCTATCGCGGCATCGCCATTCGCCAGGCATCGCCTCGCCTCGCCAGTCGCCACTCGCCAATCGCCATCAGTCTGCTGCCATCTGTGCCTGTCTGTCACCACTCACCACTGTCACAGCGTCCACGCTCCAGGCTCCAGCTCCACTGACCACTCCACCTGTAGCGCTATGTGTTTATCAGCGACAGCGACAGCGACAGCGAGCCTGAGCCTGATCCTGAGCCTGCATCAAAACTGGATATAAAAAATCATAAGAAACGTTCAATATTCGACATAATTGATATAATTTGGTAGCTGATAATACGTCGAAAGGTAAGGACAGTGATCTCGCACCGCTGGAGTTTGCCGAGCGTTATTACGAGAAATTAACAGCGTCGTTTCCGATTAGGCGCGAAAAATTGCCGCGTACTTCTATCGCATCGAGCGGGCTCGATGTTGGCGGGAACGTAGACGTACCAGAGAGGCGGGACATACGTGACACATATGTGAACCTGTGTGGATATCCGGAGACCAGGAAACCAGCAGACCAGCACCACCCACCAGCCACCAGCAGCAACGGCCAACGGCCCAACGGACAACCACTCAGCAGCCACCACTCAACCAGCAGCACCAGTGAACGGTGAATTCTCTGCAGATTCCTTCTGTTTTTGTCGCGATGGTCCGCGGAGGCGGCGGAGGGCATCACGGGGTCAAGCGTAAGGTCACCACCCGGCGATCAAAAGATGAACCGCGAGGTGAGTGCCGGGAGTCGGGACATAGCCACATAGGACGGGATTTTCTGTACTCTCTGTACGGCTCGAGGAATTGCGGTTGCTTATCTGTCATTCCAAGATCTGCTTTGATAATTGATCTGTTGTTTCGCATTCCTCTACTTGAGAACCCAGCAGATTAGTTGCTACGTAGTATGAAAGAATATGTTAATGACAACGACATTAGGTTACCAAGAAGAATGCGATAAAGAGAGAGAAGAAAATATATTAATGTCTCTTGGCTCTCCTTAAACTTAAGGTGATGTTGGTATAGTTTGATTTTATGTTGCAAGTTATTTGAAGGTACAATGTTGATTGCCATATAAATATTGGTCATATTATGACTAAAAATGACTGCTTTGAAATAACGTACAACGTAATTACAATAAAACCATCCAAGTTTTAACTTACGAGTATATAAGACAATTTTTGAATTTTAAATATAAAATCAAATTATGTATACCTACATATATGAACACCTATTCATGTATATTGATCTTAACTTGTGCTACTTTGACCATTATGACAGAAAGCGAACCAGGTTGCAGCAGAAAGAAAATTCGAAGTTTTAGGAAGAGCAACAATAAAGAGTTAGACGGAGTAACTGAAGAAGATGAATTAGATTCCACAGATAATTCAGATCCATCTGTATTAGACAGAGTTTCTAAACAATCGGTAAAAAGAAGGGCGAGTAAAACAAATAAGGAAGTGATCGTGTCCGATCTTCTTGAAGACAAAATAGAAACAGATGAAAATGTTACCTCAGAATTTGATAAAGAAAATTACAATCCAGATACAAATCAAGACGAAACGGCAGAAAACCCAGAAAAGAGAATAAAAACAGAAAATAATAAAAAGATGTCTAAATTAAAATCTCAAGATAAAAAGACACCTGTTGCAATAGAGCGATGCCTGTACTGTAAACAGAAATTGGAGAATATACAATTGTATCAAGGGCATCCAAATGGTGCAGTCGAAGAACAGATAGCTTTAATAGATCCTAAGTTGTGCTTATTTATTGGAGATGAATCTTTTATAGACGAAAGCGATGAGAGACCGCAAAATAAATTAACTCATTTTAGGTGAATCCTCATGTCTTTTATATATGAGTATGCTTTTTTAAACAGTACATATGTTTATTTTTCAAAATTGTCGTAAAAAAAAATTGTTAGAGTACCTACTTAAAAGCAATATTTTTTATATAATATTAAGAAAATTATACATACTAAGGTTAAACTAATATAGAAACGATTTTTTTAGTGTTTATGATATGAATGGACACCTGTGTTCATTCGACACAGGACTCATAGAGAAAAACGTACTGTTATATTTTTCTGGATATATGAAAGCTATTTATGAGGAAAATTCTTCGCCCGAGGGAGGTATACCGACAAAAGATATGGGGCCAATTAATGAATGGTATGTCACTGGATTCGACGGAGGAGAATTGGCATTAGTAGGTTTTAGTACTGCATTTGCGGAATACATTTTGATGGAGCCGTCTGAGGCTTATGCACCGTTCATGGATACTTTTAAAGAGAAGTTATATATGAGCAAGATAGTCATAGAATTTTTGCTAGATGATGTTGATTCAACCTACGAAGACTTATTAAACAAGCTTCAAGTAAGTTTGTTACTTTATATCTTCATATAGGTATTTTTATGTATTTCCATATTTCTTCTGACTTCTGAATGTTTAGGTTTTATTATTCTTGCCTCATTGTAGACAGTAGTACCGCCTAAGGAAACAATGAAGTTCACAGAAGATTCGTTGTTACATCATGCACAATTTATTTGCGATCGAGTTTTATCATTAGATAATTGTGCTGGCCCTGAAGATACTCTTCTCATTACGGCTCCATGTATGCGATCTCTCATGAAATTCTCTGGCGTCACGTTGGGTAAGAAATCGGCCGTTCGTCCAATGAGACGTCGGCCGAAAGTTAAAACGCTTGCCTGGTCAATGGCTACTACAACAAGATTAGTTAGCGATATGTTCGAAAATATTTTCGCTGATCAACTTGCTAAGCATAGTACTAATAATAACAAGGTATGTATTGCCATATATTACAACAATTATATCTTTTATATGTGTTATATTGTTAATCATCTTTTTTTTTTGTTAGTTACTAAAAAGAAGACGATGCGGTGTTTGCGACAAGTGTCAGCAACCCGAATGTGGTACTTGTCCTGCTTGTAAAGATATGCCGAAATTCGGAGGGAAGGGAATTCAAAAGCAAGCATGCATTAAGAGAAGATGTCCAAATTTGGCAATTCAGGTATAATTCAATTGTTAAATATAAAGATTTATGTGCAACCATGACTTGTCTTCTGATTATATAAACAAATTAGTATTTAAAAATAGATTTAACTTTTTTTCTAATATTCTAAATTTATATTATAATGTTCAATTAATTATATTTCTTTATAAAGGAAGCAGAAGATTCTGATCTAGAGAGTGAAGAGCAATATGAAGAGTCAACCAGTACGGAAGATCAAACAGTACAAGATCAAGAAAGAAATCTTAATAAAAATGAAGATTTTAAAGAACTTAAAATTAAGAAAGACATATTATGGGAGAAAGAAGATAAAATTGTCGATGGGGAGAAAACTTACTATAAATCAGTTACAGTTGGTAACGAAAAAATCAAAATAAACGATTATGTCTTGCTGGAGCCTAGAGATCCGACCATTCCTGTACAAGTTTGCAAAATTGTGTTTATGTGGGAGAGCATGTTTGGAGAGAAACGATTTCACGCAAACCGTCTTCTTAGAGGCACCGATACCATACTTGGTGAAACTTCGGATCCTATAGAATTATTCCTAAGTGAACAATGTTGCGAGGCATCGTTTACGTCTGTTAGATCAAAGGCAACGGTTATCAATAAAAAGATGCCCGAGAATTGGTTTGAACTAGGTAAGAATATTAGATTATTACTCTTGTATGGAGCCAAGAGAGAGTGTCACTCAAATAATGATGATGATAATAAAAGTAATGATGACGGGCACGACTATCAAGTCCCTAACGTCACGTAAATCTAAGAAATTTATCTATACCCGCTAATTTTGGGGCTGAGTTGTCGATTCCAGCCCGGTATTTTGCACCAGGCTTATTCCAGACCGCTCATTATCCTTTCCTTCAGATCCCTAAGTTCAAGAAATATAGAGCCCCAGAATCTGTATCTTTTGTAAGGCATATGTGGGGTGACAGTCGGGGATTCGAACGTGGGACCCGCCGACTATAAGTCGGCCACTTTCACAGTGAGCCACGCGTCACCCCACGCGTTATCAAAACTTTCTAAATATTTTGTCACTGTATAATCGCATTTACACCATTTTTTATATTATAGGTAATGTGGATATAGATAATGATATAAAAGATACAGATGGTAAGACGTTCTTTTATCAAATGAAATATGATCCTGAAAATGCTCGGTTTGAGAATCCACCACCGGATCCGGAATGTCCAGGAAAAATTAGTCATCGATTCTGTCCCTCTTGCATCCGTTTGGCGATATCAACGCAACGTGATATAGCTAAGGTACGAAATAATAAAAGATCAGATTTAATTATAAAAGTTAATCTAGGAATTAAATTTCTTTAATTCTATAAATATGAATTTGGATTGAAACGATATTTAAGTTGACATCTAATACGATTTCTAGGTATATAATCGAATAGAAGAGAAAAGCAGTAGGGAAGTGCTTTACGAGTTGGTAAAATACAAAGGTGAAGACTATAAAGTCGGTAGTGCGGTGTTCTTGTACCCACATGCTTTTGAATTTGAGCATAAACGAAAATACCAAGAATCTGAAAATTCAAAGATCAAATTAGACAAAGTAGACGAAGATCGGCTCCCGGAGCTTTATAGAAAAAAATTTGACAAATCAATGATCTCAAATGCTAATACACCCGAACCTTTTCATATTGGTTATATTAATAAAATATATGCTACGACAACTGATATATTAGTGGCGCCCTCGGACATTTTTATTAAAATAAATAAAATGTACAGACCGGAGAATACTCACCGAGATTTAGCACTAATGGAGCAATCGGACATTAATATGGTCTATTGGAGCGACGAGAGTAAGTTATAATGATTCAAAAAGTTATGAATTTCTGGTTATCGTTTTAGATAAATTTAATATTTTTAGTATCATTGACAATTAGTATTGAGAACGTATAATGTTATTCATAGTATAAAAATATCTATTATTTACCTATATATTTTTTTAATAATTTAAATAATCCGTGTTTTGTTTGTGTGTAGTATGCACCGTAAATTTCTCCGTGGTTGCCGGTAAATGCTACCTGACATACTTTAAAAGCATGAGCGAATCCATTGAAGAATGGTCTATGGGCGGTCTAAACAGATTCTATTTCACTGAAGCATACAATCCTAAAGAAAAAACATTCGATGAACCGCCTTACGACATTATTAATACGAGTAAATTCGGGAAAGGAAAGGGGAAGGGTAAATCTATAGCAAAGAAAGTGGAAAGAACTGAAAAGAAGCAGGTTTTTGAAACACCCGTAGACTATCCTATTATATCAAGAAAATTGAGAATGTTGGACATGTTTGCTGGTTGTGGAGGTACAATACGTTATATATATATATATATATATTCGTTCTCTCTCTTTACTTCCCCCTATCTTCCATTCCCCATCTCCTTTACATATACTTAAATCATGTTATCATTATTTATTTAACAGGATTATCAGAAGGAATGCATCAAGCGGGTGTAGCTGAAAGTCTGTGGGCGATTGAGAAAGATAACGCTGCGGCAAATGCGTTTCGCTTAAACAATCCGAAGGCTATTGTGTTCTCAGAGGATTCCAACAAGCTGTTACAAAAAGTAATGAATGTAAGTTTCTATCACGTCATATTCTACATCTAATTCATGCACTAATTGTAAGCAATAAATATCTTGCTGTTATTACTAATTAATTAACATTGTAAATAAAACAGATACGTTACGTCTCTAATAGTTTCTCTCCTTAAATTATAAGAATATTTATTAATAGATATGTAATAGAGATGAGAGAGAATATATTACATTTTGATTATTTTTTAAGTGTAATTTAATAAAATTTTATTTTCTGTCTCAGGGTGACTATGTAGATGACAATGGCCAAAAACTCCCTCAGAAAGGAGATGTTGAACTCTTGTGTGGTGGACCACCGTGTCAGGGTTTCAGCGGCATGAATCGTTTTAATTTGCGACAATACTCATTATTTAAAAATTCTCTCATCGTTACGAGTTTATCTTACTGCGATTATTATAGACCGAAATTCTTTGTGATGGAAAACGTGCGAAATTTTGTGTTCTGTAAAAAAAGTATGGTGCTGAAATTAACTTTAAGATGTCTGGTTCATATGGGTTATCAGTGTACATTTGGTATCCTCCAAGCTGGAAGTTATGGGGTACCACAAACGAGAAGAAGGTTGTTTTATTTTCCTTTATTTATAATCAAAATGTTGCTGATAGTATATCTAGTTTTATTTAATTAATGATAATTTATCGATTTGTAGGATGATACTCATGGCCGCTGCACCTGGAGAGATACTTCCAAAGTATCCAGAGCCTACGCATGTGTTCAATAAACGATGTTGTTCATCGTCTGTAATGGTGGATAATAAAAAGGTATAAACTTACATTTGTATTTGTTTTATATTTATGATATATATGTATGTATACATATATCCGCTATCATGAAGCTTGTTTGTACTAATAAAGTATATATATTTTAGTTTAACACCGATTTTGTTTGGAAGAATTCTGCTCCATATAGAACAATCACTGTAAAAGATGCTCTGTATGATTTACCGCCAATTAAATGTGGTTCGAGCGTAGAGGAAATGTCTTATGGTGGTGAACCGATGACACATTTTCAGAGAAAGGTATTGTTGTAGAAACGCATCTTAGTATATATCGTATTTGCAAACAAACATTAGAGTTCTTGATTTACTTGATTTATTCATTCCAGATGAGGGGTAAACCGTATCGGTCGATATTGACAGATCACATAAGCAAAGAAATGTCTCCGCTTGTAGAGGCGCGAATGAGCTTCATTCCACATACAATCGGTTCCGATTGGCGTGATCTGCCGAACATCGTGATTCAATTGAGTGACGGTACCTCTACCAAGAAATTGTACGTGCAGTGTCTATTGGGATTAAGTTTATTTTGTTTCAAGTTATTTCTATCACAGAATAGGATGTTTTCCTACTTAAAATTCTTAATGTTATATATGCAGGCTGGCAATCAAAATCTTATCTATTGCTTGACAAACGACTGCTCTGACACTAACAAGTTGTTCAGCGCCCTATCCTTTTCTTTATTTTCTTTATTATTAAATTCTATATCCTAAATATACAAGTTAATAATTTGTATATTTAGGATATAGAATTTAATATCCTTTAAATTCTTTAATTATAATGTTTAATTGACCAAATCTGAATGTTATCTTTTTTTCTTTTTTAGAGAATATACGTACGATGATCCGAAAGTTGGGAGGAGCTCAACTAATGCACTTCGCGGAGTATGTAGTTGCAGTATCGGTCAACCATGTGATCCTACTGATAAGCAATATAATACTTTGATTCCATGGTGTTTGCCACATACCTCGAATCGACATCACAATTGGAGGGGTTTATACGGGAGAATTGACTGGAACGGATTTTTCGGTACAACCATCACCAATCCGGAACCGATGGGTAAACAGGTACGTTGATAGATGTATAAAATGCTGCATACCTAATAATCTGAAGCAACAAACAAATATGAGACTGCTGATCCTTAATAATTTTCATTTTAATAATTTTTTAAAATACTATGAATTGACATATTTCTATTCTTTCATCGATAATTTTATCGATGCAGCATACAATTAGAAGCTAAGTGAATGTACTATGTCATTCAAATGTAATTGATTTTCAGGGTCGTGTCTTGCACCCAGAGCAAAATCGAGTTGTCAGCGTGAGGGAATGTGCGAGATCCCAAGGTTTTAGTGATTCATATCGTTTTTTTGGTACAATACTTGATAAGCATAGACAGGTTGGAAACGCGGTGCCACCACCATTGGGAGCTGCTATTGGGCATGAGATAAGAAAATGTATCCGTGATACGACGTTAAACACAGAACCCAAGCCTATGAATGACTATAGTGCTGAACCAACAACGAGTAAAAGTCTTGACAATAGTCTCAACGAAAGTCTTGACAAAAGTTACGACGAAAATCTTGACAAAAATGACAAAGATGTGCCTGATGTCCCAATAGCTCACGACAACGCGAACAATCTTAACAATAACGAGTATACGGTCGATCGATGATGTTTTTACTGACAAAGAAACGAAGAAAGAAAAATTATCATTGAACGAAATAGTATAATGGTTTTTACATATTATTTAATTATTTTTGCATATTATTTTCAATTAGTATTCAGTATTAAATAAGTCCGGTATTGTACTCCGATATCTCTTCGATATGTATCGATAAAAATAAACTCATTATAATTCATACTTGTAATAGTAATTTAAGCCTAGAGGCTATAGTAGTTAGGCTCTCCGCTCAAGAATATTCGTAACAAATTACGTTACGTTGAGTGCCGATTAGATATTTAGATAGATCAGTACGTAAACTTCGACTTAGGTCAACGCACAATGAAAGACGTAACGTAACAAAAGCGTCGTGTTACGTTACGTCTTTGTGTGTAGGATCTAAATATATGTGCATTATAAATTTGAAATATAGATATATTAAATATCTAGAAGTATAGGTACATTATACGGTATAATAGATAAAAAGAAATTTTTTTGGAATATATCAGATTGGTACCAAATATATAGGTATAACATCCATAATTATGTCATATTAACTATCATTATTATTAATTAACTTTGTATGTTATTTTATTTCATTAACTAACACAGCCTACGAAAGACATGTTACATTACCTAAATTTAAATTTGAAACAAATGTACTGTTACATGGAAAAATATCAAAATAGTAATGAAATTACTAAACGTCAAGTTTATAATAAAGATATTAACCCTTAAAGCGCACACAAATTTAAGGACTGGGTGTCGGACACCCAGCTTTAATTTTGTGTGTGCTTTAAGGGTTAAATTAAAATATAGATTAAGTCGTGTAAATATTTTCTTTATTTTAAGATATTTGCTAGATTCTTGCATTAATGGTTTTAATTTTGATATTTTTTATTTGGTATTATACGATTTATTTTTTTGGAAAAGTAGGTATCTTGGTGGTACCATGATCACGCAAACTTTGAATTCACAAAACTTCACTTTTCACTACTAAAAGAAAATTATATGATCGTTGAATACGTTCCTCAATGATTTTCCACGACGATTTGTTTCTCGGAAAAACAACTGGAGAGCTATTAAAGATATAAAAGTCAACAATTTATATTCTTCTTTTAATATCATATATGTATACATACACAAGCACATTTTCTAGCACATTATCTACAAAATGCAAATATAGCTCGATTGTCTAACAATTTCAAAATAGAACTGTTTGCTTCCGGTGATTCCACGTATCAAAAGTATTTAAAGTATGTAATAAGCTTCGGAAAATTGTCAGAATTGCGTAGTTATTGGTTTAATAAACAAGTTACTTACCCACACAACACGCATGTCTTAATGTCGTTGTAACGACGTCTTAAAAGAGTCTTTCGTAGGCTGTGTTAGTTAAGGTAGTTGTCTCGCGACAGTGCAATCCAAAATTTTATACTCTAAATCGACATGAAAACATCCACAACTATTTACGGTTACAGGCTGAAAACTTTTGGATAGTTCTGTCCCTCACACACAGAACAAAAGACTATTCTGTTATTTTTCTCCTCCAATCTTTACGTCGAATAATCGTCAAAATCGAGTTCTATTTATTATTGTATTTCTAAATCTAGATAATCAATAATTTTGGTTTTTTTACTAGTATTCCTAAAGTGTCCTACTATATATTCGTTTTTTATCACTGTGTTGTGGTTTATTCTAAATGTAAAAAATAAAAATACGAGATTTTCATACGCTTTACATGCAATACAAAGGAAAAGTGCAATTTTTGATAGCGATTATCTCGGGTTCGGGACGATCAATAACTTTGAAATTGCACAAACGTGTAGATCTCAAGTTTATTAACATACAGTTAAATTTTCAACTTTTTCTTGTGGATTGCGATTTTCGAGACAACCACCTTAATGAAATAAAATAACATACAGAGTTATTTAATAATAATTATAGTTAATATGACATGATTATGGATGTTATATATTTGATACCATAATAATCAGATATATTCCAAAGAAAATTTCTTTTTATCTACTATACCGTTATAATATGTATCTATACCTCTAGATATTTAATATATCTATAAATTTGAAATTTATAATGCATTATATCTTGCCTATTTGTCAAAAGAATTGAGTATTTACCATATTATAATAGAAGAGGTATTAAAAATTAAAAACAAATTTATATTTATTAAACATAAAAACTGGGATAGATATTAAAAGAATATTTACAATAAAAAATTAAAAATTATAATGATGAGAATTTTTATTTTTATTATTTTTAATTGATTATATTCCTCTTACTTATACTTCGCCAATTCAGGAGAGTGTAATAAGCAAGTGGGTTGCACTATTAATTCCAACATTTTTCCCAATTTCCGAGAATTATCTACATTCCACAAGATATAGCTAATTCATATCTGATAGCGACGCGTCAAATTTTTGTATGTTAGTTTGGTCTTAAGACCGTTCTATGTACAATTTAAAATTTGCAACAAAATCCGCTGCAAAATGATGTAAGTACAATATTATATGCAATACTAAAACTTATTTTGAAATTGAACGCTTGTTAAAAATATGATAATATTAGCATTATTATTATTTTTATTATACTATTTTATACATTAGATTTTTTATAGTACATTATAAAAGTACAAAAATTATATTTGATTTTGTTGACAACTACACTTTCATGCAAAATTACAATTTCTCACTGTTACGCCACTTATACTTTCTTCTACTGCGAGCTTGCATGGTTTTTCGTACTAACAAGTTATACGGTGTTTCTACTACTAAAGACAATACGTAGGAACACAAATAAGTAACTGTAAAATATCCCATAAACACGATACCCTATAAAAATAAATATAGTTGCGATAATAACAAGTTAAGTAATCCTTTAAGAATTTTAGATGTTCGTTTACTTACCAAAGGTATAAGCCCAAAATGAACAGACGTTTCATTCAGCAGGCGAATCGAGTGTATAACAAGAGGATTTATAAGATAAGCGCAATACGACAGTCTGCTAAAAGGAGCCCAGCCTTTAAATGATAAGAACCGATAAACGATGCCTGTAATAAAGAAAAATATTTGATAATTAGTATATAATATATTTATATAAATTATAGTATTATTTAAAAAACTAAATTTATTGTATTGTATTTTTATATTACATTATACCACTGTTCATTATAACAAAAGTGCTTCTTAGATATAAGTATAACTTAAAAGTGAAATTAAGTCGCATGTGGGTTACGAATATATTAAAAACAAATTATTTGTACAGATGTGATAAAGATTTAATAAATATTGTTAAATGAACTAACCACCGTGTTGAGTAAGGCACGCTATTACGATCCATGCTATACCTACGGCCCAAATGCCTTTGTGCAATGCGGCATAAATAGCAGCAGGTAAAATGGATATTTGTCGCTTGTACGTGCTGAATATCACGATAATGTTGCAAGCACTACCAAGGCACCAGCATAAAAATACAGTCCTCTAAAATTTACGTTAGATTGAATTAAAACATGACAAGAGTAATTAAAACTTGGCTATGTAAATAGTATTTTCTTTATGCACTGTAATTAAGCTATTTATTAATTTATAAATGATTAATCATCAGTACGCAGCATGTTGTATAATTATTTCTGAAGCCATTTTGCTTTTTGATACATTACATTTATAATATGTATAAATCAAATATATTTTTTTACCCTCTTCAAAATCAACTTTCCGTTTAGTTGCGTTAAAATGTAACCGGCAATTATTCCAATAATATATGGACCTATTCTGACCCATGGTGGGAAGTATAAGACATCCATAAGCTTATATTGTTCATCCAACCTGTAACAACATGAAAGAATGCTCTTTTAATTATTCTCTTGATAAGCTGCAGGATATGTTTCAATAACTTACGTTGGGGCATATTCGTAAATATATGAAAGATAACCGGTAAGGGTAATTGAACCTATTAAAAGTGCACCCAATATAGCCATTGCTATGTAAAAGTACCTGAAATTTATAATTAATGTTTAATTTAAAAATACATACACTGCGGCTATGTTGTGTACATGACCCCATCGATAGTCAACTTACATTGTCGACAAAATTAATAATGCTACAGCGATAATGAAGAATTGCATATCAGCAGATAAATACCAGCTCCAACTCATGCACTTCAAGAGAAAAAAGAATTTGAGATTGAATCGAAGATTCTACATGTGCTTTCAAACATAATTCTATGCTAAACTAATTGTAAGGGCTCTGTGTATATTATTCGTACTTACCATTGTTTTAAGACCGAACAGATTATTTATGTATAGAAGGTTCCTCCACCAGTACTTGGAGCAAGTTTCGTGCGGTCTCTCGTATACGTAAAATGGCGAGATCTTCTCGAACCAAGTCGAGCTTAATTGCGATATTGCCAATATCATCATATAAGCCGGCGTCAGCCTAAGAATAAAATTTATGCACAAAAGAAAAGACATATTGTTAGCTTACCATATTGAATTACAGGCGATTTTTTAAAATCGTCTTCATGTCGTGTTTTCTACTTTATCATATACAGAGGGTGTACCTAAAATGGCGATAAATATTTTAATGACAAATACTTTGTAACATTTTAATACGAAAATTCTAATACGAAAATGCCGAGGCTATAATAGTTTTCAAATGAGAAAAGTTTAAAGTGCAGTTATAGTATTTCGCGCACAACATGGCCAATGATAAAGGTGCTTCCATGAATCGAATACCTTTAACAGTAATGTCAAATTATTTTAAAAAATTTAAAAGTTTTATTAAGAAACTATGTATTTCTGTTTGTCCGTAATATAAATTATAAAACCAGTTTAAAAGTACCTATTTTATTCACTATTATAGCCTCGGAAATTTTGTATTAGAATTTTCGTCTTAAAATGTTACAAAGTATTTGTCTTTAAAATATTTATCGCTGCAGTTTAGGTACACCCATTTGTATATTGTCCTCTTTGTTGTAAAATAAAAAAGAACATACCGGATAAATCTTCTTATCACAAGGACGAAGAATTCATTTAGCTTTGCTCTATAAGTAAGTGGTTGTATTCGATCTTTGTCCATTTTATCCTTTATATAAAAATAGGCCACCAAGAGTCCGCTTAAAAAAAAATAGGTATCGACTCCTAAATGTGAATTCATTAATATTTGATTGGTGAAACCGTCGCTGAACCTCGAAGCCAACACTTTATTGTCTGCGTACGAAAAAACAATATTCGTTATGTGTAGTAAATAAGAATCGGACCGTACTTACTGATTTTCTACACACAGATCACTTTCAAATTACTTGCCGGTGTAGTCTGCCATGTAAATTGCGATATGGCCTGCGAGTAGCCAACACATACTTAAAAATTTTAAGCCGTGAATAATAGGCAGTGCGTCGGCGTGCAATTTCGTGTTAAATATTACTTTCGTATTCGTGTAAGCGGAAAAGCATAATAGTACTTTTCCAATTCTACTTTCCCGTAAAGACGAAGTAGCTTCTATTTCCATTTCCTGAATTGTGCTTTTCCCATCTAAATCGTAATTCGGAATAGTATTTAAAGGCGCACTAATATAGATGAATCACAATGCTTCCAATAAATTAACAAAAGTTTTAACTGTGGGCACACGTTTATACAAATAAATAATGAGTAATAATAAATAAATTATTACACATATATGTATACATAGCTATCAAAAAGTTTTATTACTAATTTTTATTAAAATACAATGTAAATTTCGAATTATTAATAAAGGAAATAACATATTATTCTATATATATATAATTTTAATGCGCAAAGCGTATATTTTGTTAAAGTTGAAAAGGTTTGAAATATTTTCGGTACACGATACTTACTAGTGTCAATTTTATTCTTCTGATCATTTGAACATTTCTGATTCATGAATATATCGTATATTGTTCCGATTATAACCATGAAAATAGATAAAACTAAAATAATGCTGTAAATATAAAATTAATAAATTTAATTAAAATTAATACAGATATGCAAAACTTTAGATTTAGCTACTTTTGAATAAAAACTTGTTTCTACGTATGGTGTGTCTGTGTGTGTAAACGCGCGCGCGTGATGTGGAATATATTATTTTATTTATATTATTAATTGTTGCGCTTTACAATATCTTGACATACCAAATGATAGGCGTAGCACCACTAATAAGCCATTTATAATCGTCTTTTAGATTTTTAACCTGGATCAGCTCAAAGTCCGCGAAATAAAGATCACTAATTAAAAGAACTCTATCACGGAATATTCTTTCCAAAATAAAACTTATGTCATTTTCAGAGCATGATGCTGGTAAACAGAGTCCGAGAGTAATCACATCCTAAAATAAAAATACCCGTGTAACACATTTTAATATTGAATATACACAATGCCTATATGTATTAAGAAGTATAGCTTGCGTTATGTTCATCAGTAAATAATTATAAATAATTAAGAACAAGTATATCTATATATAATATTTCAGCTTTCGATATGTGTATGTATATTATATAGGGAGATTGTTACCGCGACTTCTTTGATGTCGCAACTTACACACGTGTGTATAATTTGTGTATTGTGTAATGTGTGTGTATAATTTTATCTTAAATCTTAAAAACTTTTTCATAAGATAACCATTTTAAAATAATTTTTCAAAATACTATTATTTATATACGTAAAAATAAATCTTTTGGTTTAAAGCTTTTAATTCCGAAACGTACGTCAACACATGTACGATTAGGATTACATACACGCAATTTTTTGTTAATTTTAACTCGCTGATAATATGCGTCTTTTTGTGGTAGCTGTTTGTTATATTCAATTTGTGATCAGAAGTTTTTATCGACGATTCTTGGTGAGAACAAATTTTTATTACTTGACCTTTTCCATCGCTGATAGCGATTCCATATGCATCCTTCAGCGTCATCGTATATAAATTTACATATTTGATGGCGTGTGATGGATGAAATTTTTTCTTGCGCATTAAGAAATTACTTGGCCGAATATTTGTTATCTCCATCAAGCTTTAATGTGTACTGTATATTATAGTTTTACCATTTATGTGTTTCTCAACGATATAGGTACACTATTTCTTTATAAGTTTATTTATCTTGGCGTTTTATTATTGTACATTATATCATAGCAATTAATAATACATGTAAAGTACTGTTCTTTCAATGTTTATTTAATGTTTATCATTATTGACAAAGATTTGAAAGACCTGACAATTTAATTTTCATTAATTCTATAAATGTGAACAATATTGCATGTTGCGCGTGTTATATAACTGCGCGCGCGTTTTAGACTCTTATCAATTCTACATTTTTTGTTCTACATCTAGTGTACATCCTTTATTTTATATATTCTATATTTAATATTTAAGTAGTTTATAACACTTTGTACAGTTATTATTATATTAACAATGAGATATAAATTAACTTACTTCGTTAGGTAGATTTATGTGGTACTGAAGAGTACTGTTGTGTTTAAAATGAGCAGCGAAGTAATTTACTTTGAATGGCGGCATCTCCTTTTGTGTGTCACGATACAGCGTGTTGTTTAATAAATGCAGCTCTGAAATCTGTAGAGGAACAGTACTCATCGTATCGATGCACTGGCTACGACTGCCCAGCCAATAATTATTTCCATAAAGAAAACCTGATTGAAATTCGCCGCTAGAATCCAACACTTAAAAATAAAAGATAGACAAACGTTATTTACAAAGATTATAAAAAGAATATTAAATAGTCTCTTATTTATATTGTCAGTTAATGTTTTTGATAATTATTAATTTTGAAAAGCAGTCTTTAGATATACAGTAGCGTGCGAAAGTTTGCGTACTTTTGATTTTTTTGACTTAACTTGGTTTTACGCCATCTGATGTATCGTTGTGAAAAATGATCGCAGCGCAATGTTTAAAAAAGTGTTTTAAAGCTTGAACCTTTAGCTTTCGAATGCTTCCAGGCTCGTTTCTCTGCGACGATTTGACTACAAACGGCGCTAATTTAAAATAGACCTTGAAAAATTGAAAAATAAATTTCAACTTTGATGGCCTGCAAAATGAGAACAAAATTTATTTTCCAAATTGTATTAATTGCATCGTAAAGTTTGAAATTTCCTCTTTTAAATGCTTTTTTAAAGATTACGCTACCATTTTTTTTCACGGAGTTATGATATAATATAGGAATACTTTAAAAAACAAATTTGTTTTACTTTATTTGTTTTTTCAATTATAATCAATAAAATAACGATATTTTTAGTTTTTATAAAGTATTCCTGTATTGATTTAATTTAAAGCAATAAATAATTTCCACCATGTTTCTTAACACGTCTATATTGTTAAATAAAAATTTGAGAAAAAGTATTTTTATAGAAAAAAAGTTATTTCAAAAAACCAAAAGTACAAACGGTAATGCTAATACCAGTGGCAGAATACAGGTTTCTTTTAGAAAAAACACCTTAAAATGCACTACTCACTTCAAATTGTCATAACTCCGTGAAAAAAAATGATAGCGTAATCTTTAAAAAAGCATTTTAAAGAGGAAATTTCAAACTTTACGATAAAATCAATAAAATTTGGAGAATAAATTTTGTTCTCATTTTGCAGGCCATCAAAGTTGAAGTTTATTTTTCAATTTTTCAAGGTCTATTTTAAATTAGCGCCGTTTGTAGTAAAATTGTCGCAGAGAAACGAGCCTCGAAGCATTCGAAAGCTAAAGGTTCAAGCTTTAAAACACTTTTTTAAACATTGCGCTGCGATCATTTTTCACAAAGATACATCAGATGGCGTAAAACCAAGTTAAGTAAAAAAAACAAAAGTACGCAAACTTTCGCACGCTACTGTACATATATATTTACAATTAGATTCTCAGATTAGTATTAAATAAATATAATTGACAATATATTATTTCTTATTGTTACGATCGACATATTTCGTTATAAGTCATATTTTATAGTAAAATAATTACATGATTACGTATATGTTTCATAAATAAGAATGCGTATTTACGCAATAATATAAAAAAATGTCGCAAAAATACATTTTGTTTTCTTATTGCAATATTCGATTAGCTTTCCGAACTTTACATTCAAGCACATTATTATTAAATATAATTATAATTAAAAATTTTACATACTTTTTAAACTCCAGAGTATTCGTAGATTGACTGCGTCTCGGAAATTCAACAATTCCTTTTCACATAACGTCGAGTTGAGAAGACCGGAAGCTACCGAAGCAATAGCATAAGCAGGCAGCATACGGTTAATGTTGTTGTTGCTGCTGCTGTCATTATTATTCGTTCTATAAATTTCTTCGGAGACACAGAGTAACGGGGTGAAGTTTATGCAAACACACAAAATAAACGCAAGTTGCCATCGCGACATAATGCGACTTCAATACTAATTATAATAGTTATACTTTTATTTTCTTATTGCAAATTAGTAAGCATTGACACTAATCGTAAAATTACTCTTCAGACACAGAAGATCGAAGTTTTTTTTATGTGACAAATTTTGTTATAAGGTTTAATTTCTTTCCTGAGATAATTATTAAAAAAAGGCACTTTTATCACTAAAACTAATAAAGACGGCACTAATATTAAGGAAATGATAAGAAAACCGAATGGAATCGAAAGGAGATTTGTTCGAGCTAATTGTTTTATCACTGTCGACGAATATTTAATTGCACATTTGTTAATTGCGAACAGTTGCGCGCAATTCAAGGTCTTATAAATGGATATTAATCATCTCTGATTTGCACAAGAATACCGCACGAATGATCAGTGAGATTCGACGAACGAAAAAGGACTGGTATATATAGGCGGAAGTTAACGTGAATTTGTAGCGAAAAACGAAGCGTGTCCTTGTCGTCGATTATTTATTCATTTTTCTGTCGATGTCGTAAGCATATATGTTGCGTAGGGTATATATATGTCACTTGATATCGGCACTGCATAATTATTTTATATTCGGAATGCAATCATATTATTATTAAGCGTTACCCTTAGTATATGTTGAGAAAGCAAAATTGAGTGGCAAAATAAAAATATGTGGGTACTTGTGCAACTTCAAATATACATTATACATATATGTGTCAATATTGCACAATATTGTCTCATGAGAAGCGTTGCAAACGACAGACATACCAGCTATTAATAATTTCTTCCGGAAGCCCGAATCTTTGAAGATTTTTTTAAACAGATTTGTAGTAGATCAATTTCGTACCAATTCTTTTTTAACAAAATATTAAGGAGGATTGTTATTAATAACATTTATTATCGCATAACTTTAAACATCTTTAAAAATATTATTTATTTGAATACATTATCTTAGACTTTTTATTATTATTTAAGAAAAACACGTCTTTCGATTAAGATTGATTTCGATTTTCTTCTCGATTGGGTGCTCGATTGAAAAATATCAACAAATATAATGAAGGCCATTTATCTAATTTCTTTTGCGACTGAAGGAACATATACATCACGCATTGTGCGTCTCTAAATTATGCATGTAATTTATATGCCGCGTATGCAAATATGATATCTATAAGATATATGTTTGAAAAATGATATTACGTTATTTTTCGCAAATGTCAACGTCGCATATATAATTGTCCAATTAATAATAACATATATGTGCTAATCTCTGTCTTACCTAATATAACTATGTATAGTTTCGCTAAATTCATTATAATTGTTTTTTTTTTTTATATCGATTTTTTGCGCGCACATTACACACCAGAATAATAATATGTGAAACAAATGTATGTAGGCATATATGTATATACACAAACATGTCTAACATTTTTACATATTCTAAACATATATGTATAGATATATACATATATATATATACATATAATTTATAAAAGATATTTGTAATTATACGTTCTTGAAAAATTCGAGACGACAGAAGCGACTGACATCGCCGAATTAATTGTATAATATAACTATATGCAAACGTCGATCGCCGAGATCCAACAAATTAACAAAATACTCGCAAAAATTTGTTGAAATATTCAACGCGTATTACCTATACCTAGACGCAAACAGTTTGCAGTTTAATTGTTAATAAATCAGATATTAAATTTCACTACGTAAAGTTATAATATAATAATAATATGCATTTGTATTTATGAAACATATGTATGTACATGCAATAAGAAATCATTAATTGAATTGCGTTAAAAGCTACGTTTATTCAGATATTTATTTTTATATCTCGGCGATCGAAAAATTTAAATTGATAATATAATATCATCATGTGCAATTATATACTCTTCAATCTTTGGACCCCTGGGGACCCATTATTGATGATAGTCACGATAATTTGCGACTTATAAATAATATCAATTATCGGTGACACATATATATGTATGTTATAGTGAAAATTTTTAATTTTATTTACAATTAGTAGAGATTCGAACCCCCACTTAGCGAGGACACAAACCCCGGTTAGCGGAGATTTGAACCGCACTTTCGTAACAAAAACAAATTTTACTCGAGGGATGAGATTCGAATTTCGAATCTAAAAAAATATTACATTCTTTATATGCATGAATATACGCGCGAGCGCGTACTTTTCAAGGATCCACTACATGTATTTGTTGGATTATAGGCTTATAATATTCAAATTTTCATTAGAATTGAGAGATAAATATAATTCGAGTAAGATATATGGAGCTATGGAGAATGGATTGTCTGACGACTGACACTGACACTGACACTGACGCCGCGGGGGATGCGGAAAGTAAGGGCACAGTGAATAGGGAAGTAGGGAACGGAGATAGAGATTCGCGAAGCGAAGCGACCAAGCGACACGCTTCCTCACGCTGCCTCGGGGTTTCTTCTTGGAACGCTTCCGGAAACTCGCCGTTTCCTTCTCGACTAGTAAATGTGAGCCACACCGCCACACGATCCCTCGGATATACGCGAATTAAAGAACGAAAGCTCGTGGATCGAGCTTTCCCTCATCCGGGGGGGGGGGGGGGGGGGAGGGGGGGGGGGGGCCGGGGAGAAGCAAGCAACAACCTACCTGAGCGTGCAATTTTTAGGTTATAGGGGCTAGCGTTTGCCAATGTAAACAGCGACCAACAGCAACGGCGACGGGCGACGAGCGACGGGCGACTCCGCGACTCCGCGACTCGCTGGTGTCCTCGGATCTGCTCGGATCAAGGCGGGCCTTATGTATTGGAACAGGACGGCAGCCGGCACGGGTGTCGTACGGGAAGAGATGCCTCTGAGCTCGATAACTCGTGGCGCGGGTGCCCCCGCGGTGACCGTGGAGAGCGTGAACGTGAACCCCGGCACGAGCACGCAGATAACGTCGACGTCGACGTCGACCTGCTGCACCCCGCCGCCGTCCTACCACAACATCAACTTACCCCTAGGCCATCCCTCCACGTTGACCAACGAGCGTGGCGCGCCGCCCTCCTACGAAGAGGCGATAGATCCTAATGGTATGTGGTGGTGATACATTACATATGTCATATCCTAGATCTTGATCGATCTTACTCTGATCGTCCATACCACTCGTCCTGGGCTGGGGTCAAATACATCTGAATACATCTATCTTTCTGCACTGTTTCCAGCACCGCCGCCGTCCTACGATTCCCTGTTTGGTCGTATGAGAGAAGCCCGTAAAATATCCAAAGGCATATTTGATTTTTTAAAGAATATTGTTGTCCTGCTCCTAGGCACAAGTAAGTGTCATGTTTTGTCATTGGCAGTAGACGCTAGACGAAAGTGAGATAGGTACCTGAAAAATAGCTTAATAACTGTGGATGATGTAAATTATAAATTGTAAAATGTGAAATTGGCATTTTCCAGTCGGGTGTACCATCATTCTCGGAGTGACGATAGTGGTACCAATTTGCATGATGGTGATCGGTGGACTGTACCTTTACGATTGTCCACAGGGTGAATACATTCCCGTATACTTGTTGGTGGGCGGTGGATTTGGAGTATTTAAGCAATTGTTAACTTTGTCAGCCAGAGTGCGGCAACGCCAAGAGGAAAGAGACGAAGAAAGGATCAGACAATCGCCCACGCAGACTCTGATCAATTGTTTTATGTTGGGATGGTTCATTATTGGTAGTCATATTACTGTGACTTTTAATTATAGCTTATTGTTGATTTGCCAATTAACGATATCGTTAATTGGCAAATCAACAATATACACCAGATATTTGCAAGAGCATCTTACAAATCTGCTCGTTACAGGTTCTATGTGGGTATACAAGGAATACGAGCCAAACTATGATCCAGCGCTGGGAAAGTATTGCAATAAGACGCTATATTTATTCGCCTTTTGGCTAATTACGTCGGTCTACATATGCATGGGTATTATAACTGCCGGTCTGTGCAGCATCTCCGTAGCTAGCATCGCGTTTCAGAGACCACCGTCGGACCTGATGTGAAATAGCGTTGTTTAGCCGCTTCGTGTCCATGTCTCCGAAATGACGCGCGCATCTAGAATGTTCCGCATTCGACGTAGTCAGGACGGTATTTATCGAATGAAGAGAGAAATCCTGTTATCTACAGTCTACACGATAATTACCTATGGATAATAATGGTTTTCTGCCGTGCGGGAATACCGTCAACACACCGTCCCCTGTTCCCCCTTACTGCTCGATAAATACCAACGGCTCGATATCTTACATCTGATACTTACGTTACAAACGTATCAAGACTATCAAGACATCGACGATCGGAGGCAGGAGGCAGGAGGCTGAAATACTGAAAGCTCCATCTTGTACATAGATACGGATACGGATACGCGTGCCGTATAGGAGGAAGAGAGAAATCTCATCTCATTTCGGGAGTGAAGCGACAAGAGTTACTCGCCGAGAGTGGCACGACATTGCCCGCTGAAACGAGTCGCTTCGCGCAATAGAGCGCAAAAATTTCGTCCACGTTTACGTACCTGAGATGCTTAAACGACATTTCGAAGAAAATCGTTGGCACGTCAAACGCACACTAGATACTCGCGCGGACGCGTCCGCGCGCGATATAAGTTTCCAGCAAGATCGAGTAAGCGACTTCTCATGACGCGACGTGCAATGTGCACAACGTTTGCGATGCGCAAACCAGCGCGATAGTTATTCTGGTTATTCGACAATTCGACTTTGTCGCGAGATTTCCGATAAGAAATCGCGGTGAAATAAAAAATACATCCAAGTTCAGTTGTCTCTCTTGAGACAAGCCTCTCGGCGAAAGAGCCGAGACGAGAGGCGAGAGAAAGCAGAGTCCAAGTCGCTTCGACCGGCTCAAGGGCTGTGTGTACGCGTCGCGTTATTCGCGAATTTTTTATTCTTGTGCCAAGTGGACAAGCGGAGTCGCAGACCAAAGTATTTTGCTATCACGGTGTTGCTCGCGCTAGCGCGTAGCGCCAGTACGCCACGGATTCTCTGCAATGTAAACTCGATCCGGGACGAGCCAAGTGCGAACTGTGAACGCGCGACTCGCATTACGCTTAGCACAGCAGCGTTGATAACGCTTTGGTACGACGGTCTAACACAATTCTACGATATAAATGTTAGTCATCGCATCGTTCTCTCAACTGATAACACTTTTTAATCTGTGTTAAGCACTTAATGAATTTTATGGACTCGACTATAATACGCACTCCGCTTACTCATCGTGACTCGTAACTTATTGTTAAAAGACTGCGATCTCTATATTACGCGACAATTTTATCTATTTATTCGCCCACTCCTCCGTCCTTTTACGTCTCTCTCTCTCTCTCTCTCTCTCTCTCTATAGATCTCTAATATTGGACTCTTGTGTCTCTTGACATGATTCGTTTTCTTACAAAGAATAAGTCGCACGAAGCAATCAATTAGAAAAGTATACGGGCGTATAAATATATGCGTTCCCCTTTGAAACATGTTTTTACCTTAAAAACTAAAAATGACAGTATTCGCTAGTATTGCTGGAGCTTGCTATTCTTGAAAAATCAGCACGCTCCGTCGGATCGTGTAATATTACGTCATGACGAATTTGTGATTCGATTAAATGATTGTATTATCAGATGTATTACGTCTTACGAATATCATTGTACTGTTCCTTCCACATTCGTATAACTTTGTAAACTTTTCCCGACTGAAGTTTAGTCTTCCTCCCTCAGTC
Organism: Leptothorax acervorum; assembly: GCA_035220615.1. Classification (NCBI taxonomy): domain Eukaryota; kingdom Metazoa; phylum Arthropoda; class Insecta; order Hymenoptera; family Formicidae; genus Leptothorax; species Leptothorax acervorum. Next base: position 1,351,371 of record JASTWQ010000009.1, on the reverse strand, counting down.
CTCTTACGTTTTGTAAACGTAATTATCCTCGGCATAAAACTAGGCGTAAGCTTAGGCGTAGACGTAGACATATAAACGTAGACACAGGCACAGAGCATAATTGTGCCTGTGTCGCAGTGGCGCGCCTTATGAACGTGCTTGTGTCGCGTAATGATTAACAATAACCGAGCTTGCGCTTTGAATTTCGCATTTAACATGTTAATTGAAAAATGTGTATATAATTACATCGCGATATACATATATATAAACACACATGTATATGTGTATGTATACATTAACGTCGCAGCATTCGACACTGCACCAACTGGAGATTGATTGTAAATAATGTATGGCTCGAGTATGTACTCAAATATATAAGCCGTATGACTTGGAAAAAAAAAAAATATATATATATATATATATATATATAGCACTATCTAACAGTGCGCGAACAGCGGTATCTTGCATTTATTATATATTTACAATGTAAACACGAGACTAATTTCCGACGATGTAATAGCATTCCTACGTTTTGCATAGCTTACACACGTACACATATTCGTTGTTATAATTTCTTAAATAAAAGCGCTTAAAAGCACGCTCTTTTTATTCCGTTTTGCATCTATGCGGGAAGTTAATAATATATATCCTATATAATAATACGAAGAATGCACATTGCAACACGCTCGTAAATCGATTGACCGACGGCTTGAGAATTTGCAATTTTTATGTATTTTATTGCAATTAAGGACTGTTGATACGAGACGATGCTTCTCCTTGATAGCGTTCTTCGCGATAGTCCTCCTGTGAATAATTCGAGTACCCCTCGTTCTTCGGCCAAACGTCACCCTCGCCCTTGTTGATTGAGGATTCCATTGACATCTACGCGATTTACGCGAATGCGATGTCAGGTTGAAACGTTTCGGGATGCATTACGTTAGGTTTTAATCCCGCCGGATACCGGTGATACGTGTCGGGGTAACCGAGACGTACGTAAACACGGTTTGAAAAGAAAGACTGCTACTATCCTGTCCGGATATCGTAATTCTATTAATGATTACGGAAACCCCCGCAGTCTGGCGACGCGCTGGAAATAGCAACCGGATACTCGCCAGTCCTCGTTAGTACAAAGCGGTCGATTAAAATTTATTTTACCGGAAGAATCTGTTTCCGCTTCCGATGACGCAGTCAACGTATTATAAGGAAATTCTACCCCCCCCCCCCCTCCCGCCAGAGAAAGAGGTAACCGCGGATATAGATCGCAAACTCCCGGTTCCGCTCTTCAATATTAATTCGTTTTCGATGTCGCTTGTCCGCGGAATGAGACAAATGACAAGTGTGGCCATGTGTCACACGCTGCGAGCTCTAAATAAAATTCGCCTTTGCCCGATTACTTATCCCGCGCGCGGTTATCCGCGGAGAATCGCCATCAGCATCGCGATTAACTTGCTTGAACGACAAGATACGATATGCAATATTTGATGCGACGTGAGTTAATTATCGAATATATAAGTGACGATCGTGATTAATAATTTTAATTATACTTCTTCGCGCAGGGGCATTGCTTCCGGCGGCAATAACTCCGGGTTGTAAGGCGTGATACATCGCACGCGCCACATCGGCCGAACACCGGCCATCCTCGGGGACCGTCCTTCCTTCAACTGACTTTTGTCATCATCATCGTTCTCCTGCATTATTATAATTTCGTTGAGAAATGATTGCAATTTCCGTTACATTGAATTTGCAATATGCAAGTTTTTTGCAATATATATATATATATACAGTATAAATAAGAATAAACAATAAGGACGATTCTCTGGACGACGCGACAGTTCGCTGAAGGCTTAAATAAGAAATTGTATAAAAAAGAGAGATGAGAGAATTTTACTTCCGCAACTATCGAAGTCGGTGTCGGGCCATCAAACGCGGGATCTCTCACGTGTACATAATGACCATGCTGCATGCATACGTTGTCAAAGGTGAAGCAACCACGTCCGTACGGCTACATCATGCGATTATATCTCTATTAGATATATATACTTCTTTTGGTCTATAGGTCTAGACTTTTATAAATGAGACGCTCCACTCGTCCTACTTGAGACTTGTGATGAGATATCAATATACACATACAACCAACGCATCGCGATTACTTTCCTGTTTCCTATTCCGTATTCCGTACCGGCGTACCAAGTTCAGCTTCCAGAAACCGTGGAAGCGGCAACGCGCATGAATGAGCTGTCCAGGTCCTTCCATGCGGTCCTCCATCCACGTACCCATAAATTTCGTTCCTGTATCAGCATACAGATACGTTCCCATACCGTGACGAAGGTCCTTCTTCCACGAGCCTTCGTAGATGTCATTATTCGCGTAGTAATAAGCTCCGAAGCCGTGTTTCGCGTCGCGTTTCCATTCCCCTAAGGCAAGATACTACATTTAACACATCGTTGAGTTTCATCTATATTCTATATTCTATATTCTATGTTCTCTATAACGAATATATGATGATCGAGTCGATCAAAGTCAAGTGCCGCGTCGAATTTGATCTTAGCGAAGACCTCGCGCGAATCGATCGCGGTCCGATTTCCGAGCGAGCGCGCGCACCCACCTCCCTCGAATTCCTGGCATACTCTTAGCTTCTCTAAGATTTCTGACGTGCGACATAAAAATAATTGTATGAATATACATATGGACGTGTCAACGTGCCCACGTGCCCACGTGCCTACGGTGTGACTTCCTCGAACTCGAATCTGATTCGGATCCTATTTTTATACATTCTTCCGTACCTTCGTATCGCGTTCCGTCAGGGTACCAAAAGATCCCTTGGCCGTATTTCTGTCCGTCTCTCCAATCACCGTTATATCGGGCACCGTTTTTGAATACGTAGATACCATTGCCATGTCTGAGCCCGTTACAATATTTACCGACGTACATATCGCCGTTTGGTAGCAAGGTCTTTCCATCGCCGTGCCTCTCGCCATTCTCATTTCTCTCGCCCTCGTAAACCTGCGGAATGAGACGTACGCATCATACGCGGATCGAGATCGAGATCGAGAACACCGTCCAATGACGTACGACGTACGTAGTATTAAGTATTGAAGAAATTAGCGTACGGCCGTTACGAGACGCAATTTCCTACAAGTCTTATTGTTAATAAAGAGAGAAAGAGAGAATCAATACAATGATTTTGCTTAATTGCCTACCCCAAGTGGATCAATTTCCAGCTCTCCGCGTTCATTCGGATTCGGGCTTGCTAATGATTTTTCCATTCTATTTTTCGTTGTATTTTCTCACTCGTCTCACCTGATCTAATCAGTAATCAGCCAAAATCTCGATTGTTTACGCACCAATCGATCTTGCATTCCGCTGATTGTCCTTTATTGATTGCGTACGTGATATATATAGCGTGCACTGTCATAAAAAGATTCGGTATCTAGCTTGGCACAGGACTGTCGTCTATCTTAAAGGAAAATAAGTCTGACAAGGATTCGTATCGAAAAGAACAATATCAAGAAATGAAATACAAGATATATGTGTATAACAAATTTGTAATTGTGATTTTATTGGCTATACTCTTGCAAAATAGTCGACGGTGAAACTGAATATTGTCGCCGTAATTCACCGGTAACTCGTCCGATACGTTCCAAACTATCGAGGCAATCATTGATTATTTATAACTTTGATTCTTTGTTGGTGAACAATTAGGATATAATAAAACAAATTTCATCTCGTCATCGACCGGTGAGCAGACCGATCAACGCTTGCTTCTCCTTCTCCTTCTTGCGGACAGTCTCCAGATTTCTTTGTTTCCAGGAGCTCTTCCGAAGTTTTATCGGACGCGATCCTACGTATCGGCCTGAAACAAACGCAACATCTGAAAAATTAAATTTTAAAAACTCGTTTAAATCATTATATATACAGATCTTAAATAAAATAATCTTTATTTGAGACATTTTTTATAACTATTATTTAAATTACTTAAAAAAACAAAAAAAACAAGTAACAATTTTATTTTTGCAATCGACGCTATTTGTAAGAACGATGATACCGGAAATCCAAGCTTACTAGCTTGGCGGCAACAGGTGACAAGCGACGATGCGTTTTCTCACCAAGCTTACCTATGTATAATATAAGTCATAAGTAAATATTCCAGGAAAAGAAAAATGAAGATAAGAAATCGATCTCCCGTTGAGTACAAAATAGGTACCATATGGCGCTCATTCATTTCTTCTCGTACTCCGAAATTTCACAAAATTCTATGACGATGTCTCTAATCTCTATCAAACTCGAAATGGTCGACAAAAATTGGCGATTTGTAAAAAATTCAAATTTACGAACAGTTTGGATAATTAAAATCGAACAGAGCGCGGCCATAATCTTTCTCTCTTCTTTTTCTTTATCCGCTTCTTAGCTGATAAAAAAATAAAGAATGAAAGCTGACCCTAACATCCATTCAAAGTTACTTTACCAGAGGAAGTTTGCGCGGCACCTATTCGCGTTTCCTTGTCATCTTTCTCCCTTCTCATTTCACGGTTCGACGATTACAACGCCGTAAAAGGTAACGCGACGAAATTTTTCGCCCCCGTAGGGCGAGAATCTTGGAAGTATTTTGGAATTATGGAGTTTGCCCGAAAAGTAAGCGGAACCCTTGCGCCTCCGCCCGCGCCGCGCCGCGCCGCGCCCGCGCCGTCGCGTAAAGTTACTTAATTGTTGACCATACATAACATTTTACAGTGTCTCTTTTATACAAATAGCATTGAATACTGAACGCTAAAAAAGCGGTGCTGGGTGCAGGTGAAAGAAAGCAGATCGTTCGTAGCTCGTCGTGTATAATAACTCGTGTTTGCATTTGCATGCAGTTGCATCGAAATCCCGAGATCGCGCGATACATTCGAGATAATATTTGCGGGTCCAAAAATATCCTTTCGGATAGCCTGCAAGCATCAATGAGAAATTCCGCCAAAGAGAACGCGTTACGTCCGAAGGGGCTCACGACCTCGGTTCTCTTGCGTTCTCTCCTCGAATCTCTCGTGCGCTCCCGATCTCGATGATCTCGATTCCGATCCCGATCGCCCACGCGACAAATTCTTCGTCACTTTTGTAGCTTGTAGTGCTTGTACACGACTACACGAGTGGAAATGAACGGAAATCCTCATTTAATCGCACGTTTTAAACAAAATCGCTCGTAGGTTTTTTCCGAATATCGTATTTCACGCGCGAGCAAATATCCGCGAGCAATGAAATTTATATTTGTCTTTCGTCCTAATAACGTTTGCGTGCACGTTCCTGTGCAGAAAATTGGATGCTGCACGTGGCAGAAAAAAAGAAAAAAAATCGTTACCGCACGACGCGCGACGTTTGCGATTTTGCGTCTGGATTCCAGGATTTCCAGGATACGAAATACGTTATTATACGTCGTTATATAGTCTTTTTGTTTCGAATTAATTTTAAGTGTTACTGCAAGCTGTAATATTAATATTGACATTATTGAGATTAAAATATCGCGGAAAAATGTTTGCGCGAGTAAAGGAAATCGACACTCATTGTCAAAGTTCAAAGGTAGGATTCGTTCGAGTTCGAGTTCGAGTCAAAGACTCAAAGCTATCATCGCAGTCGAGAGGAGAACATAGGATCAGTTGTGTGTAAGTTAAATCAGCGTATTGCGAGGTTGCACTGCGGGCCAGCGATTAGTTTTGGGCCCTGCGAGTACCTCAAGCAATCATATATCCGTTCTATTGATCATCATATCCAGAACTCCACCTCGTACATTACATCATGTACCTACATTCTACATTGTATGTACGCGCACGCGATCGTACGAGTCTTCAATCTGCACGGGGTTGCGCGTTTACTCACTCGTTTGTTCAAACTACTTGTTGCGCCCGTTCAGTTTCACGAGATACTCCTTGCTAGACGTTCTCTCTCTCTCTCTCTTTCTCCTGCCTAACGTATCTAGCCACAGCGAGGCTCTTTTTCGCCTTCCTTTCTATCTTTTCTCCTACTTTCCTTTTCTCTCGGTAGCATAACGTAATATAAACCTTGAACAAAAATCAAGAAAGAAGTTGAGAAGTTAAGAAATTGACGAAGAAATTTATATACCAATGCCAATGTATACCTGCAACCTGCAACATTCGCCAATGTTTTAGAATGTTACAAGAGACCTCGATTACTCGCTGTCGCGCGACGATTACCTACACGACGAGGGAGGAGTCAGGAGGGAGGCGCACTTTATGCTGCGCGACAAATCTTTCCGCGGAATCCCACGTCCCATGACTCCCATATGATGTAGGTATCGGCTCGTGTCTGCGACTATACACAAGTTAAAAGTTTCGGCAAATTTCCGTGCGTACCCTCACCACCGAGCTCACCACCGTATATGACTCTCACCTGCAATCTTTCGCACTCGCGCGCGCTTATATTTTATCGTTAATTATCGTACATTATACAGATTACAGGCGTCGACGATTGAGCGTGTAACTTGGCAAACGAATATAAATAATGCTATTTTACTGTTTACAACGTTCCTCGGATGCTCGTTCGATCGCCTCTCATCTCCAAGTCCGAAATATTTTATTTTTTAATGATCGCGGCGCAATCCGAAAGAATCGAGCTACGCGGTAGACACTAGACACTAGACGACCGCGACGCGACGTGTATAAAGAAGCACGCTTTCTACGAATTGTACGTCATTTCCACCCCCATGGATTTAATTGCTAGTATATTATCAGCCGATCGTTTTTAATCGTGCTAAAATGTATTTCGTTATACGAAATAGATTCGCTCACTAGAACTCTCCCCTCTCTCACACGCGGTTTTTATGCATGCGTGCCATATGCACCCCTATTAGGAATATTAGGATAAACACGATTACCGCGTGTAAACTGTAAAGTTCAAGTCTCGTTACGACTATTACTAGCGTTTATTAAAAGAATATCCGAGCTAACTGTAAATTGCATCTGAAAATTCCAAGTTTTTCCTTCATGTTATTGGCATGCAACAGCGCTTAGAAATATTGATAAATTTCCCGTAAAAATCACGATCAATAGAATTTTTATAGAAAATATCTCTGTACTGTATCGAAATCTTTCTAGAGCAATTTCCGTTGGTAAAATTCATCATATGAAATTTTCATCTGACAATGAAACAAAATGAAAGAAACCACAATGATGACGGCCACGACGATGATGATGAGAAATGAGAAATATGTAGTAGCGATAAGTAGGAAAGAAAAAAGGAAAAACAAAAGAGACGGCGAATACCGAATAGTCGGATCGTGTACAGTGTACATACACTGTACAGCCTACCCCCCCGAGATTTTCGATTGGCTGTCGCAAAAGAGAGTGGGGTATTAGGAGAATTTGTAGTAGGAGGTAGGGGTTGGTGAATGACTATGACAGAATGAGTAGCGGAACGCTCAGCCTCCCGACGCACTTGGTCGCATCCACCCCAACGGACAACGGATAGCCGGCGAACCGTACGGCCGTACGGTCCCGTATATCCGAGCCGCGAAACCGCCCCGAGAGAAATTTGCTCCGAGAAAGTGTGTACCGAGAGGAAGCGGAAACGTAAATCGAACGAACGAACGAACGATAGAGCGGCAAGTTCCGAAGGTACGTTCTCTTTCCAATCTAAAATTTAAAAAATCAAAATCTTCTTACTCTATCAGTCTATCTGATAAAACAAATTGCACGGAGCGAGGCATGTTTTTGTAAGACGCGATAACAATTTCGCACATCCTTTTGCGAATCTCGCGTGCCGGTTTTACGAAAATTATCAATTATAACTTTATAACTTTGTTGCCGATAGCAAATTTTCACAGTGGTTCCGCGTTATCCTTATCATGCCAGAATCGCCTACGACGTCTACGTAGAGTCGTAGAGTGATATCGTGATGGAAAAGGGTGGTGTCAAAATTCAACGACATCGTGTATCGTGTACCTCGTTACGGTCGCGCACTCGGCACTCTAATTACTGTCAACAGTGTCAACTGTCACGAAATTGCCGGTCGCAGTTCGCACATCCGCGGACTCGGATGTCCCGCGGCCCGCGGTACTCTCCTCGACCTTCTTTTTACTCCGCCTGGACGTAATGTGGAAGAATAACATCTTTCTCCACCATAGGCAGATAGGCTTTAACTTGTGTCACGCCGCGCCGCGGCCGTGTCGCACGGGTGTGCGCGAATGTGTGTGTGTGTGTGTGTGTGTGTACCTACGACCTACGAGTAGCGTGGTGCTAAAATTAGAAGGAATGTTATATAAATAGTATCAGCTGTTGTAGAAATTTCGTGGGAGAGAAGAACGTAAACAGCATACCCGCCTGTCGACAAAACCACCATTGTGGCATTGCGGCGTGGCGATGATTAATGTTCGCCGAGTAACAAACGGGTCTGCGAACTTTCGCTCACCCGCGCGTGCAGATGCGTCGAGCGCGGGATGCACGATAGTCGATACTCGATAGTAAAAGACTTCCTTGCACGTTCAACGTTCCTTGGCGTTATTTCTATCCGTAAACATTCGCTTCGAAACGAATTCCTATCGGCGATGTTACGATACACCGCTAAAACGGTGCCAACACTGCCAACGTTCACGGGAGCGTTCCTCGATGTGTGTGTGTGTGTTTGTCATTCATTTTTCAAGAGTGTTGGAAATAAAATACCTAGAGAGAAAGCAAACGGCCTACAGTAAATTATCCATTTCGAAAGCAAACAAAAAAATATATTTTTATACGAATAGATATATCTCTATGTACCTAAATAGATGCGAATAGATCTATTTTAATGAGACTCGCCAACCAAATGTTGCAGTTTACTTTCAAACTGTGCGGCTCAAATGCATAGAATGTAAATTTATTCTAGGATTAGGACTATTCGCGGATTCTCGCGCGATTAATTTCATAAATTTAATTGCAATCATAAGATTTAAATGCGCGATATTTTATAAAATATGTATATAGATATAATGCGTCTTATTAGATATTAAAGTGTATCTCAATTTATTATTATTTTTTTTTCCTTTAGAAGTTTAGAGGAAACAGACAAGGCTGCATAAACGCAGTATTTCATTAATGCTGCAGCGATATTATACGACGACAATTGGAAATTAATCGGACGACACGCTTAAATATTGCGAATACTTATTAGACTAGATAATGGAAACAGTTTCTAAACTTCTCCTAGTATTGATATTAAACACATTGTGGGCAATGACCGGTTATGCGGCGCCACTATTGGCCGCGAAGGACACTTGGAATCACAATGTTCTTGCGCCTATAATCAAAACAGGATGCTCTTCTGATGGACAGTGCTGGGGGTGGTTACCGATATCGGAAACATACGATGGCAACATCATTATACCAAAAGATGACGATACTTTGAGGTACACACATGCACACGTAATGCATGTATGTTATATACTTTCTACTTTCTAACTCCTGATTAATGACTGTATATTTATATTTATATTTATATTTATAACAATCGACAATCAGACATTCAGCCATTCAGCCAAGCGAAAAGTTTCTGCACTTGAAAAAGAACTTGTCGCGAAGTAATCAACTGCCTTAATATTATATCAGGTAATTAATCACTAATTAGTGAATATTTTCTTGTGCTTGGCAGATTGCAATCTCGACGCCACGTTGCAAGTCCAATATCTGAATCTGAATTTACGTTGAGATCATGGAAAGATGGTATGTTAGAGGAGCCGGGACGGGAAATTCGAGCGTCTTTGCCAACAAGCAAGCAGATGCCTACGAAAATCACGAAGAAAGATGTATTCGTGTCTCGTAGCTGGGGTGCCGGAGGCATGCCTTTCTCTGTTTTATACATGAATCCGCATGGTCCGCGATCGAATCACGCTGTTGTAACAACATCGAGTAAGTGTTAATGTGCAGATGTTAATGAATTTTTTTAAACATGTTTATAAAGTATGATGGATGTATATGTAATTAATAGCGTCTCAACGACAAGAATCGAGTGCGACGACCGAGAGTTCGACATTGTTCGCGGAACATCCTAATTCACGCATCGGTTCACGAAATGGCCAATCTACCGTACAACCAAGAAAACAATATTGGACCATACCACAGCTATTTATATCATACGGTTGGGGTTCTTTTGGAAAATAAAACCAAGCAACGGTGACGTATGATATTGAAGACGACATCATCATCGATATCATCATGAGAAAAAATGAGACGTAAAGTGTGAGAGAAAGAGAGAGAGAGAGAGAGAGAGATCTTCGCAATACAAATAGCCAACAAACGCAGAACATTGTCAATTTTTGTTGCAACATTAATTCATTCTAATATTCAAGATTGTAAATTTCATCTCTTTCTTTATGTTTATGCAGTATTTTCTTCATCATATAATGAGACGCGTAATAAATTTTCTATTTAAATATATTGCGCGTTAAGTAAACGATAGCACTTAAAAACTATAGAAAATATTCATGTTACAATTGAAAAGAACAATTCTTTTTGTTCCACATACATATATGTATATCGTAAACGTAAAAAAATAAATATTTAGCTCACCATTCATTTCCTTCATTGCCTTGATGAAATCTTGCGGATCTTTAAAGGACACAAATCCGAAGCCTTTGGTTTTATTTGTCCGTTTATCTCTGACCACCTTCGCCTTTTGAAAACTAGGATATTTCCCGAATACTCGCACCAGCATTTCATCAGTGACGTCGTTCCCCAGATCCCCGCAGAATATCCTAAAATCATCTGCGCAATAAATAGTATTATTATAATCTCTTGTACATGAGAGACTTAATTAAATCATTTAAATAAACATATTTGTTTAGTTACCTTCGTCCCATTCTATTAAGGAAGGATCTTCCCATGTCTGTCCACCGGCTGTCCTTATAATTTTCTTATTTTTCTTCCCTTTACCCTTAGGATGACTTTCCTCCGCGCTAGCGTTAGCCATAATGGAGCTTGCTTTCCCTTGACTGATAGCTAATTCAGCCGCTGTACTGACACCTTTAACCTTTGGCTTCTTTTTACCCTCGTCTTCAGGGATCTTTGTGTTAATAATTTGTTCGATAATCTCTGGATGGATCATTGGCGCTGAGGCAGAGTCATATGTTTTTGGTGTTGCACTTAAACATGGATCCACCATATTTGACATGTATGGATTACTTATTTGTGCGGGTGAGGAGTACGTCGTGATAGGGACCGTACCTGTAACAATTGTCACCAATTGTAAACTTATCTTATTGTTAGTACTCTATTGTATATTGTATTCGTATGGCTTTTCGTATGGCTTTCGTATGGCTGGACACTTAAAAAAACTTAAGCAGCAAAACATACTAACATAGGCAGTAAGGAAATCAACAGTTTGGATTTGTTAACGCTTAAGTTATATCTTAAGTTCTGTACTGTGATTGGCTGATTCGATTACTGATTACTGCCTACGTTTTACTGCTTAAGTTTTTTTTTGTGCCATGGCCCTTACCTTGTCGAGCTACTTGTTGAGGAATTAACATCGGCGGGGGTGGAGGAGGAGGCGGAGGTGGTGGCGGTGGTGGGAACCCGATCATCGGAGGAAACGCTAATGTCGCTGCCGCAGCCGCCGCGACTGCTGGCGTGGTAAGTTCATGTTGTTCCAATTGCCTAGCGACTTGATTGTATGTGTTCGCGCCAATCACCGGTCTTACAATCGGCGTTACAAGCTGCCCTCCGATCTCAGCTTCAAATCTGTATAAGAGTGTAGTTTACATTTAACGAATTAAAGACACACTCGCAACCTACAACTTATTGTTAGGAAAGGAATGACGATGAAATTTTAAATCTCACTTTCTCCATACTGTATACATATATATCGTGATTTGCTACGAGTACATTACATCAAAATAACACGCAGAAATACATTCAGAATATACAGAGTAATCAAACGAGGCCTAACAAAATCCGAGACCCGAGAAGTGAGGATTGCTCGACATACCTGTTCATCTCATCTTCCATTTGCCGAAGTTTGTCATCCATATCTGCAAGCTAAGTAGTCGTTTACGAGACGGAAACTTTTTTACACACGGGCGCGAGTATGTCTCCCTGAACGCAGATTTACGATAAATAGAACGAATTAATTTCCTTTTTCTCTGAGGAAAGAGCTACTAGGCGGTACTCGGTAGTGGCCTACAGGCAGTACAGGCTGTACAAGCCTCAACGAGTCAACGGCCTCAATAATAATAACTACCAATAACTACTCCGCTAGTCTGCCGCTCCGAGCCTCCGAGTCGCTTAACCTCGTCGTCTGCTTCGCTAATGGCTCCCTCATACGGTACGGCGCGGCGATGCATTACATTACCATAGACTTATATAGATAGACCGGCCTCTGCCGTGAGAGTAGAGCTCTAAAAAAGTAGGTATTCTCGTCCGCCATTTTGTGTCCAACCTAGCCCAATCGCATGTGAATTTCGTATACGTCAATATTCCTTTCGGCCTCGCGATTGGGCTAGGTTGGATCCAGTTGGATCCAAAATGGCGGACGAGAATACTCACTTTTATAGAGCCTTAGTGAGAGTACGCGTCCCAACGCGTCCGAAGATCGACGGTGCAGACATAGCCGTGGGGATTCTCCTCTCTCTGTCTTCTGATCGCTTGGTGGGGATAGAACTGATAGAAGACTATAGACTGGTGGGGTGACGAGCAATGTGTGCGTTTTACCCATCCCTATTCCCTACTAGTCTCCACCAGTCTAGTCTTCTATCAGTTTTATCCCCACCAAGCGATCAGAAGACAGAGAGAGGAGAATCCCCACGACCGGTACGACGATCCGACATCCAATAAAAGAATTTATTATTAGAGACAAAAATTTCCTATTGGATGTCGGATCGTTGTACATACATACGTCGAACATTGGACGCAGTGTGAATCCTCCATAATGGCATTAGTGCGGTCGAGGTCGAGGGTGATTGGTGGATAAATTTGTCTCAAGCCGGCAACTTAAGTTCTGCCGAACGCCCATTGATCTCTCTCTCTCTCTCTCCGCGTCGTAGCGTTCTGCGTCAGCCGTTGGGTTGGCAGCCTGCAGCCCGCAGTTCGGAGTGTTCGGAGTGTTCGGACAACATGTCTGGCTGTGTGCTGTGTTTCCCTTGACTGGTTTGACTTCGATGAAAGTAGAAATCGAACATACGAGATACGTTTATGCGTGTCCGAATACTCCGAATTTTAATGCAAAGTGCATTGACATCGATACGGCTAGTTGTATCATGCGTATCGATGATTTAGATCGTGAGTCACGGTAAATATCGTCTCCGATCAAAGATTGGCTAGCCTAAGAAATTGCATGTATCCTCTTGTTATTTGTGAAATTTTTTCATACAGTCTATTCACGCTTGCTATTTGTATATTAGACATGTATTGTACATACAAACGAATCCGTGTCAAATATTATAGGTACATACATCGCGAATACTTAATGATTTCCCCACATTTACTTGTTTTCTATAATTAAGGTGAGCATAAATAAACAATTGGTTTTTTGTTGTTTCACGTAAAAGACGTTTTAATCGTGTAATATTGTGTACATTATTTAAATTAGAATAATTTTGTCTACATTTACATTGCTTAAATTAGATTCTATGAAGCATACTAATTTGTAAGTAAAAGAATACATTTATCGGTATAGCTCTCTGGTTTCAACGATATTTATTTCTTGACATTGTTTTATCTTTGTAACACTTTAAAATAATATGCAATTTCACTATTGAGTGTAGTATTTTATACAAAGCACTACTAATTATTTTCTATTATGCTTGTAAGTCTCGTGAACTTATATGAATAATGTGACATTTAGGTAACTAAAACTTTGGTCATCAAAACTCTACCAATGGCAGAGGAAGAAAGGATACCATCTCTCCCAGGTAAGAAACATATATTATTCATTTTTTATCACGGTATTTTGTTAGATTTTATTTTTCACTAAACAATTTGCGTTATATTATTATAGATAAAGATAAAGATAAAGATGGTACGGATACTTCTCAATCAAAAGATACTTATGTTCCGGAGGAACCGACTCCGGACATCTCAATCTCATTGTTAGATATACAAATGCCAGAAACACCAGATAGTACGAAAGGTCAAATAAGCGATGGTGATACATCAAGATTGGAGAGTCCAAAGGCTGTGAAACCAGTACTTGGGAAAGTTCAAGCCAAAAAACGGTTAATGGCATTTGCCAATCAGTTTAAAGCATTATCCAAGTCCCAGGTTAAGCCAAACTTGTCTCAGCATTCCACTGGAGCTTTAAAGACAAAAGACAAGATTATTCAGGATGATACAAATATAAATAAATCGAGAAAAAAGACAGGTGATACTATAAACTGTATATATTTTATAAAATGTCTCGGAATTATTTCATTTACTGCATACATTACATATAATATGTATATTTAATAAATTTGAAATCGGTTTTACTTTCTCGCTTAAGGCTCCTGGATACTCGTTGCTTCAATCCTTGTTTGATGACATCAGAAGCGAGAAATGAGTGGAAATGACACGTTGAGAATTCTTGCGTGTCATTACTAAATAAAAAGATATTTGCACAAAATAACACTTCAGATCACTTCAGCACACTTCGAAAATACTTCGTGGTTTATCCCTTTCCCTTGACAGTTAATAAACAGCCGTAAAATGAATGCAAAACAGGCAGGCTTATGCGCCTGCCAGCGCCTGCACATAAGCCTGCATGGTTAGGTTTCGTATTACATTCATTTTACGGCTGTTTATTAACATATAAACTGTCATGGGAAAGAGATAAACCACGAAGTATTTTCGAAGTGTGCTGAAGTGATCTAAAGTGTTATTTTGTGCAAATATCTTTTTATTTAGTAATGACACGCAAGAATTCTCAACGTGTCATTTCCACTTATTTCTCGCTTCTGACGTCATCAAACAAGGATAAAATCGACGAGTATTCAGGAGCCTTAAGGGGTGAACCTGCTATAGAACGCTTCAAAAAGCATAATTTTTGCGATTTTTTTCTCGGCTCCAATGAAACGAATCTTTTCCAAACTTCTGGGGTGTTTTAGTACACATTTTGACATTAAAAAAAAAATTTTTTTATACAAAAATATTGATCTTTAGTATGAAATGTTTAGCAATATTCACAACGCCTTTTTTTCATTCTCGTACACTCTAGCGTGCGTAATTTGTGTCTGTAACAAAAAAACAAAAACATTTCTTAATTTTCATGTAATTACCTTCTATGTGAACCTCAAAAACTTTTTAAATATCGAAAATTAAACAAATTGTGAGACTGAAGAAAAAGTTTCACTTTAGTTTTTCTTCAAAGTCTCACAATTTGTTTAATTTTTGATATTTAAAAAGTTTTTGAGGTTCACATAGAAGGTAATTACATGAAAATTAAGAAATGTTTTTGTTTTTTTGTTACAGACACAAATTACGCACGCTAGAGTGTACGAGAATGAAAAAAAGGCGTTGTGAATATCGCTAAACATTTCATATTAATGATCAATATTTTTGTATAAAAAAATTTTTTTATTAATGTCAAAATGTGTACTAAAACACCCCAGAAGTTTAGAAAAGATTTGTTTTATTGGAGCCGAGAAGAAAAATCGCAAAAAATTATTTTTTTTCAAGCGTTCTATAGCAGGTTCCCCCCTTAAGGCCATAGATTATCAAAAATTTTTTATCTTTGTTGCGAAATATCTTGACAACAAAGTTACAATTTACATTCCTGTTATTCCTAAAAATGTATATTATATTTTTATATACACAACTATGCATTGGGTTTCCCAGAAATTTTTATGTTACATAACTGGCAAAAGAAGAATATTTCTTGTAGACCTGTATATCTAATTGTAAGGTTAATATTTATAGTAGGAATAAGTATTCAAATTCTTTTTCTTGTCAATGAATGTTTATCTAAGTAAGATCGATATAGTTTGAAGATTGTAAGATCTATAAATCTGCTTCTAACTGGTAGTTTAGAAATTATAAGTTATAATTTTGTAGAGGAAAAAATTCTGGCTATTGAAGAAATTCGAAGGGAGGAATCTAAAAGTAAAATGTTACTCGCAGAAGCTATGGCAGCAGGTATTGCTTTTATACAGTTATGACTGTATAAATCAGATGTTTAATGATAAAAACTTTTGTAGCAAGCATGGAAGACGAAAATCATACTAGCAAGAATGCATCTAGTTTATTCGAAAGCACAAGACATACGAAAGAAAAAAGTAAGCGCGAGGGAGCGAGCAATGATCGTAAGAATAAATCAATGGATCGAAAATATTCAGAAAGGTAACATATTTTTAATAACAATATATATATTTTTCTTAGATTTTTATGTATAAATATATTTTCTTCACTATTCTTTCCTATGATCTAGTAATTATTAAAAAGCTAATTACTTTTAGAAGGCATCGACATCGTGACAAAATTGATAAAGATAGTTCGAGTCAGGATGTTAAAGATCGAAATGGAAGTATAGAACGTTTTACGCAAAAATCGTCTAGAGAAAAGCACAAGAAAGATAAAAAAAAGAAAGATAAAGATAATGATAAAGATAAACGAGACAGTAGTAAGACAGATATAAATCGTGACAAGAAAGAAGAAGGAAAGGATAAGAAAGAAAATGAAAAAGAAAAACAAGAAGAGACAAAGGAAAGAACTGAAGCAATAAGGAATAAGAAAGAAAATATAAAGGAGAGACGAAATGATATGTTGGAATTGGAAGTAGAAGGCAAAGATAAAAAAGAGAAAGACAAAGATAAATGGAAAGAAAAGGTATTATTGAAAAGTAACTCATGGGCGGAAGTACGAGAATCTGGTTTAACTCTTGACGATATCATTTATCTTAGAAGACGTGATAATTCAGAACGATCAAATGTAAAAACCAGGTACAGTATTAATAATAGTTTTGGAGGTAAAATTTGAGATCTTACATATATATCTACATGTAGCGTTATATATATATATATATATATATATATATATATATAACACGCTATATTGAATGTATTTGTATGTAATGTTTTTTAGAACAACACAAGATTATACACGTTGCCTTGAACAGATGTTAATGTTAAGTAATCATCGTCTAAAACGTCAATCAGTGATAGTTGAGGGACTTGATGGACCCAAAAAGTATCCACCTGAATCCATTAAGTTGACGAAACGAGCAAGGGGACTTCAGTTATTATATTGTGAAAATCCACGCACTTCTCTTCTGTTAAGCATCTCGCAACTTTTACAAGCCGTCACTCCTGAACGTCGCGAGAAGATACGAGACATTTGCGAGGCGTCTCTACCACGGTATATCGTAATGTCCATTTTATCCAATTTTCTTTACCTATCTAGATCTTTATAATTGCAGGATTGATACAGAAGACACTGTGCAGCAAAAGCGAAATTGGTATCAACAAATAAATGCGACTAAATGTCATAAAGATACTAAGTGGCAAACGACTGTACAGCTTCCTAAGTCAAAATGGGACAGTGAAGATGAGGAAATATCGTCTATCAGCGTAGCAAAGGAAGAAGTTGAAGAACCAGTAAATAAACTGCATGTTTCCGTAATTCAACGTAAGTGATTTTTGACAATAACGATAATTTGCATATAGCGTGGATGTTAAAATTTTTGGGATAATAATGATTCATCTTCTGTTTTAAAAGAAGAGAGATGTTCCACAACTTCTAGTGTAACGGATGAAGATAAAATTGATAACAACGCTGAAGGCATCAAAGAAGATAATAAATCCAGTGAAAAGACCATCGAAAATATAACAACAAATGATGAAGCATCGACGTCTTCTTTGCCACAACCTGCCGGAAATGAAAAGCTAGCTTCAGAATATGAACAATTTATGAAAATGGTATGCACTGCAACCGATGTGACTGAAGAATATTCTCCAAAGAAAAACCCTAAATCTACTTCTCCACATAGTTATCATGAATTCGATATAGAATCTAATTTAGCTGAAGATAGCATAAATATGGAAATACCGTTGAAGGAAGAACTAGAAAGAAGAGATAAACAAACTCTAGAAGAATCGATAAAGAGTACAGAATGTGAGGAATCAACTCTGTCAACAGACTGTCAAATACAAGTCGATGAAAATAATATACAAATTGAACATACAAATAAAAATAATGAATCTGAGGATTCCAAATCAATACCAAGTGATTGGGAAAATGTTAGAATCAAAGTTGAACGATTGAGTGACGAAAATACTGAATCTAGACAAGTAAAGAAAAAGAAAAAACAAAAGAAAATAACGTCCAGCAGTGATTCATCTAGTAGTACTACCTCCTCAGATTCAGAAAAGGAAAAGAAAAAAAGGAAACGCAAACGGAAAGTACGG
The DNA here is from genome assembly GCA_035220615.1 of Leptothorax acervorum. Taxonomy (NCBI): domain Eukaryota; kingdom Metazoa; phylum Arthropoda; class Insecta; order Hymenoptera; family Formicidae; genus Leptothorax; species Leptothorax acervorum. The sequence continues at coordinate 1,333,061 of JASTWQ010000009.1, read as the reverse complement.
AATAATTCGTCTTCTTCCGATTCAGATAGCACGGACAGTAGTAGCAGTAGTAGCGACTCTAGTAGTTTGGAAGAAAGGAGGAAAAGAAAGCGGAAGAAGAAGAAAATTGAAAAGAAAAGAAAAAAGGCGAAACGCACTGCGCGAATAAAAAAGAAGCGAAAGAGAAAGATGAGCACCGATTCCAACAGTAGTGATTCAGATCGACATGCAAAGAAGAAAAAAAGGGCTAAGAAGAAGGTGCTAGAAGCCAAATCTATTAATAATGGAGACATAAGCACGATAATATCAGAGTCTCCTGTAATAACTTCACCTTTAGATGGAACAAAGATATTACAGTCAGTGACACAAGTAAGAAAGATTAAAAAAGAAACAGCAAGTGAAGATAGAAAGACGTCCAATAAAGTTGCATCAACGAAAAAAACCATTGCTGATATGAGTGCACATGACAACGAATGTTTGAAAGAAAAAAAGGAAAGGAAAGAAAATAAGTCGGACGAAAGTTTTATAGAACAATGGGAAATGGATTCTGTGATGCAACAAAATGATGGTGATACCTCAAGTCAAGATCGTACTGAAGAATTGGAAAAGATGGATGGCTTAGAGAAAGGTAAATATCGAAAGAAAAGGAAACATAGTCGAGATAATATTGAGCATGACAAAGATAGATCATCTAAAGTCAATGAAGAAAGAATTCATGAAGGAAAAGCAAGATCAGATGAGGAAGTTGAAGCAAAAAAGAAGAAGAGAAGAGACAAAGATATTCAAAGTAACGCTGAGTTTCTTGCAAACTGGGAAAGGGAAGGTGAGCGTATTACTCAACTAATGCAAAACAAAGTTAAGTATTTGAAAAAATTGGGAAAACAGAAAAAGGAGAAATGGGGAGAAACAGATTTTGACACGTTAAATGTGCCATCCCTGACACAGCTCGAAAAAGAGGTATGTCAAAAGCAGCTTGTAGCGGATGAGTGGGAAATGGATAGTTTGGAAGCGATTTCATTACCAGATATAATTACGAGTAAACGAAAAAGCAGTCAGGGTTCATTGAAGAAGATAGAGAAAGAAGTTAGATATGATAAGAAAACGGATACCTACATTGCAACAGAGAAGGAAAGTATGAGAGAAATGAAAAAGAAGCAGGAACGTTTGTGTGCGATAAGAATATGGGAGGAGGAGCAAGAGGAAGGTGAAAGAGAAGAGATGATGCTCCTGGAACAGAAGAGCAAGCAACGTAAGACAGACGATTGGGATATAGAGGAGGAATCTCAGTTTCGTAAAAGTACCGAAGAAATGGAAGTTGGTAAGGTTAACGATATTGTCGCGATTGAGAAAGAGTGGACTAAAACGGATGAAGAAAAAAATATCAAGGAAGACGCGAATAAATTAACTATGAAGCCAAGTAAACGAGTTAGAAAAAGTCGTTGGGACATGGGCTCTCAATCCGAAGAAAAACCAGAAGTTAAAGATATATGGGAGGAAGAATATGCCGAATGGTCCAAAATTAACAAGCGTGAACAAGAATTTGGAAAAACAAAAAAAGGCGAACTTTGCACTCTGGATAATTCAGAAAGTTCTAGTAAATCTGATCTGATAGATCTCTATCATAGAAAATCACAGAGTAGAGAATCTTTGGAGAGATCATGGGCATCGGAAGAAGTGACAATCAGACCTGTACAAGTAAAGAAAGATGCATCAGTAAAACATCTAATATCTGCAAAAACAAATGAAGAGCAGCTTCCATCCATCAAGGAGCATCAAACTAGAGATCAATTTAAAGAAATTTTGGAATCGGATGTAAAGCTCAAAGAGAAGACCTTAGAATTATACAGTCCTAGTTCTCCAGCACTTTCTCAAAAATCTCAGGTAGGTATTTTTATCTGAATATTTTATCTTACAGAGAAATTATTTTATGAGCGAAAAAAGAAACATTATTGAAAGTGAAATAATATTGATGAAAATATTCTCGATGAAATCTTTGTCAATAATTTTAATAAAATTTCTTGGGCTAATGTCCTCTTTGAATTTATTCTTTTTGGACAGTCTTGCTGGATATATCAATAGTAAGAATACATCCAGATCTCTTATTTAATTAACCATTTTTTTTTTGTTTTCTAGGATGTAGAAGCGTCCAATGAGAGTAGCTCTTGTAATTCTCTGCTTCGTGAGAAAAGAAAGAAAGAGATGTTAATTACGGCAGACGAACTATCAATTTCTATGTCTGGAATACCTTTACGATTAACAAAGCTACTTGATACTAAACATGCGTCAAATGAAAAGACAGAAAGTATTATTTTGAACAAAGTACAACTGGAGGATAAGGACTCTACTAATAACTTTGACATTAAAATCGTTGATAATTTATTTGACATTTCAATGAATGAACCGTGTCCAAAAATACATACCACAGAACATATGGATCTTTTTGAAGAGTATGGATTAGAGAAGCCATGTGATAAACAGCATGCCGCGAGTTCAATTGTAAGCTCAGCAACGCACACGAAAGATGATGAAGCGAATGAAGGAAAGAATGCACTTAAACTCATTCCTAAGCAACTCTTGATTCGTCGTACTAACGAACAAGTAAAACCGAAACGTATCTTGGAAACACCGTTACAGGATCCTGCTCAGCATGCAGCGGCCTTGTTGACAATACAAAAGAAGTTGTTAGAGTCACACGCATTAAAGAATGATGTCAAAGAATACCCGACTGAAGAACAAGCGGATCATTTTGAACAAAGATACAGCACAGCGAGCAATAGCGGAACCGATAACACGTTATTAGATACAAATGAATTTTCCGTAGTTTCCAAATCGTCTGTAATAGCGATACAACAATCGAGATCCCCGGCATCGGAGAAGGCGGTCTCTATTCGATCTGAACAATCTGAGAACTACGACAGAGAGAATAAGAACGATGACGTAAAGAGATATAAGACTAATCGAAGTGATACTAATGTTCCATCGGGCGTACGATCTCCCGTCCGGGAACACAGAAAGAGAAGTCCTAGCAAGAAAGAAAGTGAGAAACGATATTCGCATGATAAAGACAAGAGGGAAAGGAAATCTGACGATGCAGAGAAATCTGACAGAAGAGACGCCAGAAGTTCCAAAGCAGATTTTGTAGATAGAAGAAGATCGAGCCCTTTGGGACGAGAAAGAAGAAGGAGGAGTGGAAGCCCATACGTTTCGTGGGAACGACAAGGAAGCGGAAGTGGAAGTCCCGGTCATAGCTGGAGCAGAAGTCGTAGTAAAAGTCCAAAGAGGAAGGACGAACCTACTACCAGTACACGAGAAAGAGATAAAAAAAGAGAAAGATATGACGATGAGCGATCAGGTAGATCGAGGGCAGATGAAAGGAAAGAAAGATACACGCGATCTCCGCCACACTTCTGTTATAACGAAGGTAGAACAAAGCGATATTCGATTATAACGATTGTTTCCCTGTATAAACAATTTTTCTCTATATTAATCTATTTACAGATAACTTTAAAAAGCATTGCTCTTCTAAGAGCAATCGTGATGACTGGGGTAGAAGAAGACATGACAATGCGGATAGAGATCACGAGAAGGATACTAGATCGTATGACCCAATGGAGATTTTGAGGGAAAGAACAACAGAATCTGAGAAATATAGAGATAATAGGTATTATTATAAAATATTGAATATGATTATTTATGTGTGTCTGATCTTTTCACGTATTACTTGCATTCACTAATAGCTTGTTATGAAGATGACAATAGGATATACAAGGCGTTAAACTGTATTCTTTACAATTATGTTATGCACAATGAGATTGAGATTATTTATGTATGATAAATGTTGTTTAGATTTCACACAGAAGAATTGGATCATACATTTTGGCAATATGAAAACAGCGGTATTTTACGAGATGGTAACGAATCCGTGGATTCGTACACCGTTGGACAGGATTTGCCTTCTGAATATGATGATCGATCGTATTATAGAGAGGGAAGTCTGGAAAGGGATATGATACAATCTTCACCTCAATCGCAGTCAAATAAATACAGGAGGAGGTATTCACAAATATTTTGCATATATCAAGTAAATTTGACGAAATAACGCTGATAAAACGATTCTTTTTGCGAAATCTTTGTCAAGAATTTCAATGTAATAAATATGTACGATAACCATGAAGTGTATAATTTTATTTATTTATACAAACAGTTGAAGCATATAATGTTTTCTATCAAATTCAAACAGATCTAATATAAGAAGAGAACGGCAGTGGGAAAAAGACAAAGACCCTTCAGATTCGGATCGTCATGGGCACCCAGGACATAGATTACGAAATCGAACACCACCGCGATCGAGGTATTCGCCTGTGCGTCAAGCTCCAGAAAGATTTCGACGAAAATCTAGATCACGCTCGAGATCTTGGTCGCCATTAAGATCGCGAACACGATCTAGATCGAGATCGGGGTCGCGTTCTAGATCAACGTCAAGGTCAAGACCGAGGATAAGATCGCAATCGAGATCGAGAAGCAGATCTCCGTTCGATGTGAGATCGAGAGGGAAATCTACTTCTATGTCAAGATTAAGAAGCCCGGAACATGCATTCAGAATGTCTGAATTACGGTCTTCCAGGTAGAATTCGATTCCATTTGCGTAAACTTTGGCGTATCCCTTATCTGTGATAAAATCCGTGGTCACACACAATTTTTGAACATAGATCTCCTTCGCCCGGAAGGGATAGGCTAAACGAAATAGGAAGAGAAAGGAAGGACGATGACGAAAACAAAAAGTTTAACGTGTGTGGCGAAAGGGGTAGACGTATAGAAACTATTGTTCAGACGGGAATTATACCGGGAACGAGCATTATGGACTCAGAAATGGGTATTAATAATGTGGACCCAGCTGTTGCCAACTTCCAATATTCAAGTGAGATCGAAGGCGGAAATGAATATTATTATACAGAGAATAATTTAACTTATCCTCCTTGTATAGACGAGTCGTCTACGAGCTCCCCAAAACGTTTATCTCTTGATGATAGGTAAGGATTTGTGCTAGGTGCCTAATTACCCATTCCCTTATATATTCTTTCAAAAGAATACTATTATATTTTTTATATTTGTATTACTCTGTAAAAATCATTCACACAATAGTCAGTTACAATGAGCACTGTACAATGTAATGACCACGTCTAATGTATTCTTTGTAGATTAGAATTAGAATTAGGTATTAAAAAGCAACACAACAAGGATTCCATTGTTGCTTCGGAATATTCTAATTTCAATCCTAATGTTGTTGCGTATCCATCTCCTCCTCCGCAACAGCAACAACAGATGATGTACAGACAGCAGCCTACAGTTGTACAAGTATTTGACACTTGAGATATCCACTATATGTTTCTCGTCATTTATTAAAACGCGAGCAAACTTTACATATCATTCCCTGTATTTTTTAAGGTTGGAAATGTCTTACAAGTGGTCCCTGCCGATTTCAATGGAATGCAATCGGCACGTCGGGAAGTGCCCGCTGCAGCTGCGACCCCGCCTGTGCGATCCGGATCCAGTCAAGTGGTTCGCGTAGGTAACGTCCTCCAAGTAGTACCCACATCATTAGATTGGAGTAGCAACAACAGCGGCGGCGGCGGTGGTCAGTCTTCGTCGACTGCAGATCAATCAAGTGGTGTTTTATATTCCTCAGCAGTCCCGGCACTCTCGCCCTCGGCACCTTCGGTTCCTATGTCTGTACCTGTCCCCGTCCCGGTTCCATTGCCCGTGCCACCAGCTTTACCCGCCGCTATGAATACCCTCGCTCCCGTCGCGACTATGTCATCTGCTGCTCCACTGCCACTGTCATTGCCAGTACCTGTCCCCGTGCCAGTCCCGATTCCCTCCGCGACACCAACAGCGTTCCCGAGGAATGAGCCACAAAGTATGTATATAAGTTTGTCATGAATTTACCATTTCAAAAATTTCATGATTGAACGAACGAATGTCCTCGCGTTGCAGAGATAGTTCAACCCGTATACAATTACGAAGCTATACTCGAGACACGCCGTAAGGAACGAGAAGAGCGTAAACGATTACGCGAGTTACGTAGAAAAGAGAAGGAACGCAGGAGAATAGAACGGGTTAATCGACGAGCTCTACGATTACTGGAAAAGAGCAATACATCACGACAAGTGAGTGGGGTTTTGTTAGATCATTGCAAGGGTGCGATTGTGGATCTATCAGTTTTGAAAGCATTGAAAGAAGGAGAAGAACAAGCTGAATCTCCATCAGCTAATACCTTAAAAGAGGAAGAGGAGGCGACATCATCGATTAAAGAAGAAGACGAGGACGCCGCCGCGGACGAAGAAGAAGATGATGATGAAGACGAAGCCGAGGCTGAGGCGGAAGACGATGAGGAAGAGGAAGAGGAAGCGGAGGATGAGGACGAGGATGATGATGACTATGAGAAACCATTACAAATGATTAATCAGCGAATTGAGGTCTACGAAGCGACAACAACGTCCGCTGATGCGAATAAAGATCAGGCGGAAATCGAAACTAAAAAGGAATGGCCGGAGTTACCACCTCCGCCATTAAAAGGCATTTTGGTTGTACCAGGATTTAGGTTTGTCGATATTAATTTAAATAACTTTTAAAAATATTACAGAATTTTGTTACAGTATTGATATTTATTAAGAAATTTTATTAATTAAACAAATTATATTTTATGCAATCTCAGTAAAAAAAAACCGCGAATTATCTTATTAAGATTTAATATACTATATTCAGCTTGCACTGTGCGTCATCGAATAAATTGATTTGTTTCAGGAGAGACGCGATTCCCAATGGCAACTTGAATGATTTATCGGATGCAGACGACAACATCAAAGACGATAGCGACAAAGATGAAGAAATAGATAAGACTAATGAATGCGACAAAGACGCGGGGCCTGATGCAAAATCTAGTAAATCAAAATTGAAAAAGACAAAGAGAAACAAAAAGTCAGTTCAATTCGCTGATGGTATAAAACCTGGCGAGGGGACCAGTCCCAGCGGCGGCGAAGGCGACATGCCTTCACCGCCTCCTCCTAAGGGAATAGGTTTCCGCGACGGACTCGGGGATTTGAGAAGGGACAAAATTTACAGCTCACGAAAGAGCAGAAAGCAGGAGAAGAGAGCGAGACCACCAAAGACGAAGAAAAAAGTCAAAGTATGTGATTATTGTCTCTCTCTCTCTCTCTCTCTCTCTCTCTCTCTCTCTCTCTCTCTCTCTCTCTCATTTGGAAAAGATGTTTAGAAAAAGAGGCTCACAAATTCAAGAGATATTTTGCAGTTACATTATGTAAGATGTTTTCTTTCTTATATTTTTACAGGTAAAGATAATCAAGTTGAAGAAACCACGCATTACTCCATTGACAGCTATGATGATGGATGACTCCGACGAAATAGACGACCGTTCGCCACCCCCGCCGCCTCCCGGTTCCCCACCGCCGCCTCATCTCTGGCCCAGTTATCTTTCGATCTACAATACAACAGTTCGAGCGGTTGAACAACCACAAACCACGACTACAACCTTGACATCTGTTCAAGCTCCACCACCACCGACTCCATTGCCTCTTCTAATTCCGCCTCCTCCGCTGAATTATACTATCCAACCTTGTAGTAAATCTTAAGCTAGCACTACTCGCGGTATCGGTTTTGTAAATTTTTTGGAGCGAGTCATTTTTTTTCTTTCGTGAAACATAGTAAAATATCTGTGCGCGGGAAATCACATTGGACAGTAAGAATGAGAACTGTACATTGTCTCGAAATTGAGACTTTAATAATGATAAAGTGAAAATGATGGAGGATGTCGGAAAACATATACTAATAATTGGTGTTGTAAATATCCTCGCAATATAATTGCTTTTTTTTCGACCAAGAAATCGTGATTTTAATCTGATAATCTTGATCCATTGCGTCCGTAACTTTTAATAACTTTACATTAATAATCTATTTCGTATATCTTCGATATCGAGAATCGTCGAATATGTAGAATGTCTCTGAACTGATGGTTCTCTGTACCGAATTGATTTATTAATCAGAAACATGATCTCTTAGTAAAAAAGAAAAAGATAGTAAAGAGAAAATTTGAAAATTAAATTTTGGCACCGCTTTACATCATTTTACATTTTTTTTATTGCCATATATGACTAGCAAATACATTTATTGTAAATAGAATGTCATTTTTTTATTCATATATGTTAATAATATGTTATTAATGCTCTGAAAACGAATTTAATGACATGTGACCATTAAAGCTCGTTTAAGGCTCCTGCTGGCTCGATTGCCAAGTATGAAAAAAATTTATTTTGCCTTATTACAAGGAATTTTTCGATTGCATTATTAGTTCCGAGACACTCTGCACCAGAGGATCGCAATGGCAATGGATATAATGTAATTATAATTATTGTCGATAACGTAAAAACGATTTGTTATTATAAGTAAGAATATGTTCGAAAAATTGCAATGTATGTACATTGTATTATATATTAACTTGTCACAAATACATGTGACTCATTTAAAATTAGAGATCCCATTCTTTTCTTAGTATAAAAACATATAATACCTTATATATAATGTATAAATGATAAAATATACAGAAACGTTAAGCTGCATGGTTTTAAGAACAGTATTCAGGTATTACTTGACTTTCTCCATATATATGATGCGTCATAAATTTCAAAGTATTTTATAATTCGTATAAAAGAGCTTTTAAAGATGTGATGTCAGATATTAACTTATGGTTATTATATATTATCATATGTGCTACGTCGCTCAAACGAGATCCATTTAGGAACAAAGTTCAGGCTTTATAATTCCATCCCTGGATTCTACGAGTCAAAATAATTTTTTACTTTTCTGAAGAAGCATTAAATGCGATTTACTCATTGCTGTGCTTTATCAAAATGCGCGTATCACGCGCGGTAAAAGTACTGTCAATGATAACAGTTTTACGTTGATTCTTCCATCGCGCTACGCACACAAGTAAACCGCACCCAAGTAGTCGTAAATGGTCGTAAACACTTTAATCATCATTTCTGTGTGTCTATCTTGCACAAGGATAGCTCGTAATTCCCAGGCACTCAAACATAATTGTCAAGTGGTGTTACGAATTTTCTCAACGTTTACGCTTTGGTTTATAATTATTTTTATTACGCTGCAGCTAAAAACGAAATGAAAATAGCTGTCGTTGGTGGTGGGATCGTCGGATTAACGACGGCCGGATTTGTACAAGCGGGGTACTTTCGTAACGCTGACATAACGGTCTTGGCATCGGATTTTGATGATACCGTCAGTCATGTAGCTGCGGGAATCTTTAGAGTCGGCGCTTCATTCTGTGGCCCCAGTGAGGCAATAACAAGGTATAAACAATAAATCTTTCGTTTTTACCACCTTATAACTTGCGCTTTCTTAAGAGTCGAGCTCAAGCTCTTCACGAGTGTATATATTCCGAAATAAATTAATATTTTTTAAGATAATCCTTTTTTTTACATCTCTCTAAAACGCGTATTCTCTGAAATTGTTATAAAAGAGATTCAATCAACATGATCATGTAAATATATACATAGGTATATATACTGGTATATATATATATAATATTGTATATATATAATATATATATTTATTTATTTATGAGTCATAATCGATTTACTTTTTTGAGACACTGGGTAAAAGATTCTTACGAATTTTATGATGCTCTTCGAAAAATGAACGATGCCTCTCGTGCTGGAGTGACTGCTATTTCTGGATATATATTCGCAAATTCATCTCCGAATGTTGTTAAGGTAAAGTTGACCCAAAAAATAATTTTTATCTAGAATATGGTAATCATGATTAATATGATTATAAATAAAATTCTAAATAAGAGTTGTTCCGTAATAAATCCATCGAATAAGATTAATGCATCGTCTCAGATTTTAGCTAATTAGTAATTAATTATACTTCAATTAGAATCATTGGCTAGAAGACGTGGTGCCAGTATATAGAAGAGCGAACGAAGAAGAATTTGAACTAGTTGATTGTAATTGGAAGTATGGATCGTACTTCTCGACTCTTCTCACGCAAAGCAATCTGTATCTTCCATGGGCTAAACATCGGTAAATCGTGTATGACGTACGTTATAGTTAAAGGCAAAAGAACTGTAGCTTAAATTATTTGCTTTGCTAGATTGCAATCAAACGGAATTACGTTCAAGCAGAGAGAACTGAATTTTCTCACAGAATTGATTGACGATTATGATATCGTGATAAATTGCACCGGGCTTGGAGCGCGTCAATTATGCAACGACAGACGTCTCGTTTCTCTGCGTGGCCAAGTGCTCAAAGTAAAATATTACCTTTCACTCGGATATCAACCTTTCTTCATCCATACGATCTTCCTCTTGAAATTTTCTCACATACTAATTGTTTATGAGTGACATATAAAAATATAGTATATCTGCATAGGTAAAGGCACCATGGATGAAAATGTTCTTTTATGGCGAGCTCAATACTTACGTCATACCAGGCTTCAACGGTGTAGTTACTTTAGGTGGATCGAGAAATTTTGATTGCGAAAATATGAAATTGTGTCCGTACGAATCCGCAGCGATTCGCGAAAGATGCGAGACACTAGTTCCGTCTTTGAAAAATGCGAAAATCCTACGACAGGAAGTCGGCTTGCGACCGCACCGGGAAGGTGGTGTCAGAGTCGGGGAGGGAAGTCGTATCAGTAATCATTCTAAAGCTATAGTTAGTACTTGGACAGTTGAAAACAGTTTATATTAATTTATAGATTGTAGATAGAGTGTCTTTTTGTAGGTTGTACATAATTATGGACACGGTGGTTACGGAGTTTGCATGGCACCTGGAACTGCTATAGCAGCCGTGGATGCAGCTGTCCAACTTCATAAGTCTACGAGTTCCAAAATATAATTAGTAATTACTATTTTTAGTTTGCATTATTTTTTCCCCCATTATATATTATATATCTATTATTGTATTACAACGATAATACTACCGAAAAACTTTTTTCTGTAGACACTTTCTATATTAATTAGGTTACATAAATTAGAATAGTCTAATACTGCATGGTATCGTTTGCTGAGAAATACACTTACAAATAGAACTTTCAAAGGTCTGTCATCAGATATGAAGATATACGTTTATACTTCCTTTATTAGCGGAAAAATATATTTCGCAAATTGTAATTAACATATTTTTTGAGACCATAAATCCTACTCGTAAAAACTTATAATATACACAAATTATTATATCAAGCACATCACGTATTGCTTTTCATTTAACTATTTGGCGAATAGGTATTGTTTGTGAACGTACTACGAAATGATTAACAAATTTATAAATGTCACACCATAAATTAATATATTGAGTACATCAAGCTTTAAAATGATATATCACACGACGTCAGATAATCGTTATGAAAAAAATATTATTACATTAGCCCATTTAAGCGCTATTTCTTGCCGGGTTTTACGTTCTTCCGAGGCGGCGCTCCCCATCTCAATGCGCTGCTATCGACTGTAAGACGTGGCCTCTTATATTGGCTGCTTTTTATGTGTTCTTCCACTAATTTGGGTGTAACGCAAATAACATGCTGCCCTTTCCAATATTTAACCATATTCATACTTTGTAATGTCGAGATGATATCAGTTTGAGAGATGCTGGTCATTTGACTGTAAATATATTTGTATTTTTCATACGCTGTTATTGAAATATTCATTATTGTAATATGTATGATCGACATATATCTTACCTAAGATCTTTAATACTAAGAGTCCCTCTAAAATCTCGAAGGATTTCCAGTAGAATCCAACTCCAATAACTGCGATAAGATAACTTTCCTAAATCACTCAAAGGCTTTTCTGGGCTTCCAACCGTTTGTTCAATTCTACTCAATTCATAGCTAAAAGCGATCAGCAATTTGCCATAGCCTTGTCTTTGAAAAGGCGGTAGAGTTAAAATACATGCAACATTATTACCGTCGGGTGATTCTTTTTCCTGAAAATGTAATAAAATTTACAGATAGAAATAATATAATAATTACAAATCTTGACAAGTTAAAAAAGTGTGATAATTAAAATAGGGCAAATTAACATATCTAAAAAAAAAATTCTTATCAAATTAAACTTTTATTATTGTGTATTTTTACGTGAGAAATGATGTACAAAAAATTTACTAAACTATTGAAGAAATCTATTTTATTAACTAATACTTAAAAATATTTCTTAAAATCTGTACTGTACCTTTGAAAAATAGCCAACTAAGTGTGCACCGTGCTTATCCACCTCGCACAAAATATAAAAAAGAAACGGCTCTACGTCGAAGTAAAGGGTTTTATGATCCAAAAACAATTTAGCTAACAAACACAGATTCTGACAATAAATTTTATGTTCCCTGCCATCTACTTCCCAAATACTCAATGTTCCTTTTCGATAAATTTCCTTTCCAACTGGCTGTCTATGAGTACATTCGCTCTGAAACAGGGATATATTACAATTATAATACAGCTCTTAATAAAAACTCTTAATAAAATAAATGTAAATAATTCTCCTATTTTACCATGTGATATCTGTAAGTTTTCTCAAGACGCATGTACTTTAAACAATATTCACAGATCCAGAGTTTTGGTTGCTTGCCATATTCCTCTGGATATGGACTGAAATACCAAGTGTCGATTTCGTACTTGCCTAGAAACAAACTTCTGAAAATCGTGAGATCCTTCTTGCATTAATCGGACTATGTATATGAATGGGATAATAATGCTTACCAATCTGTATTCTATCTATGTACTTGACTTTTGTTATAGCTTCGTGTTCCTTTTCCAATGCGGCTGTAGTAGGATCCATTTCTGCATACGTCTAAGATAATAAACATATGTTAATGTTAATGTGCATTAAATACAGTAATAACAAAAATAATTAGCTTGTATACATGTGTATCGTGTATACACATAAACATATTTGTATGCATGTAAGTATATGTATAAAAATTATAACATAATTACTAATATAAAATTTTTATCTATAACAATTCTATTCGGTATAGATGTATTTACTTTTTGCACATGGTTAATCTCATCGTGACGTCTCTTCTGATTTCTAGTAATTTTACGATCGGAAGAATCTGCCAGCAGATCCGTTCCAGAATTCCTATCGTGCCGCTCTATTTCACTCATATCAAATCTGCTGGACATGATTCTGTCACGAGGTACCCATTCATCCAATCTTCTGTTGTGTCCGTCGTAGTGGACATAATATTCATAGTGACTTTCATTTTCATTGTAACGTGTTTGGATAATTTCAGCAGGATCTGCATGTGCAACAATGAGATAACTAATGAGTAATGATAACGTCAAATCAGAGACGTCTAACTCTAACTCTAACTCTAACTCTAACTCTAACTCTGCCTGTTAACTTTTTGTTAAAAAACAATAATACAGCCATCCCAATAAAGCAAAAAAGATTATTTTTATATTGCTATAATATAGCAATAGGTCTGTTGTCTGTTCTATTAGCTGAACCTAGCCCTCTTGCACACTGCACAGTTTATCTTTTCTCTTTTTCTCTCCAACGTGAAAAAAAAAATAGTCAAGTGATGAACCATTTACCGTGCAAGAAGTTAAGCTAAACAGAACAGCAGGGCTATTATCTCATAGTGACAATATGAGGAACTACGAGTATTTAATTGAACGTTGTCAATGTGCTTCAGCTTTTTAAGCGCCTATCTTGACAAATATTGGCGAGAATGGCGAGAATATGCGAGGCCGAAAAATAGGTAGGTATAGGTATCTATGAGACTATGAGCTGATGCTTGATAAACATCACGAACCGCGGGCGGACGGACGGACGGACCACGACCATTAATAATTATCCGTGATCGCGCGTTTACGAGGAACGAGGAATGAGCTGGAATGAGCAGTCAGCACTCAGTAGAATGAGATTGAGGATGGAGCGATGAAGTGTTGTATATGTACGAAAAAGATCATTCTTACGCACGCCAGGAGTCGTCGGATCTGCGGACGAGGTAATGCTCGCCTATGTCAAGGGGCAGCTCTTCGAGGCTGTCCGCGTCATCGCCGGAGCAGCCGGAGCCCTTCCCGCCATTCGTCAGCGTATCACGCTTCTCCTGCTTCACCATTGTCTCCTTCGACGCCGTCGCCGCCGTGTGCGCCGTGTTACAACCGTCTTTACCTCTCTGCTCGGACTCGGCCATTTTCCGGTTCCGCGCGCTGCGGTTGTAATTCACATACCAGCACGAGCCGCACGAGGATCACTTTGACCGACGCAAATTATCCGAAAAAGGCTCAACATTGCACCCACCGACGCAACAACAAAACGATCCCCGTACTCCGTTGACACGTATCCACGTACGACGATTGATGACTGTGGATGACTGATGGCCGATGCCTATGGCTCCCTGCACTGCCTGCACACAGGACGCGGCAACGCTAGGGAATAACGCGTGGCTCACGCGTTAGCCAATCAAAGTTGGATCGAGTTTAACTTTTTCCGCCATATGAATATCGGCTTGAGTCTAATGGTATTTTAATTTGTATTTGAATCTTGCACGAGCCGAAGAACAATATGTCGCGAGTCGCATGCGACCACGTGCGACGCGACTGCTACTCCCACTCCCACCTAGGCCGGTATTCATAGTCGGATCTTATATTTAAGATCATCTTAAGTATAAATGTCTTAAGATGTTAACACGGCTCTGTGATTGGTTCATAGGCATTTTAGGTCACTACTTAAGATGGTCTTAAATATAAGATCCGACAATTCACTATACATATATATGAATACCGGCCCTAGGCCGGTAAACATGATCATTAACATTATCATTAACATTATCATTAACATGATTATTTTATTACATGATTCACGCATTTTTATTTCTTATAATCGATCATTTCACTTTGAAGTGAGTGGCGCGCCTACAAAACAGGTCGCCTTCTGATTGGTTCAACCGCCAAAGCTGCCGCCATTATGCGCAATGCTTCACCTTGTTACGTACTTACACCATGGACTGACTGACACTTGACAGTACTGACACTGACGACAGTCGCGAGTGTCGCGACCAGCGACCAGCGACTCACAGCGACTGAAGCGACTCGCAGCGCTTCGCGAGCTTGAGTGGGGTCAGTGGGGTGGGTCGTGGGTGTGGGTGTGTGAGCGTTTCGTCTTCGTCCGTCGTCGGCTTCGTCGGCTTCGTCGGTTCGTCCAGCGAACGCGGTGCGCGGTCAGCGGTGAGCGGTGGTGCGCGGTGAGTGCCTGACTCCTGAGAGTCCTGAGTGGTGTGCGGTCGAGCGACGCGACTGGACGCGATCGCGACGCGACGGAGCGTACTGCGTACCTATATACGTACAATCTACATAGTCGCGGCAGAGAACCGCGCATTACGAGAACGAGAATCGCTGAATCGCGCCGCGGAAGTGTCCAATATTCGCGATGGACGGCCGCCCGGCGATACCTGTTGCGCGTTCCAGCACGGACCGGCTCGTCTCGCTCGCTCGCCAGCGTTTCTCCTAAATAAAGTGATCCTCGGCGGCCGCGACGCCCGCGACCACCCGCGACTCGAGCGAAGCAGCGAGGCCAGCGAGGCCAGCGAGGGCGAGGGCGAGGGCGAGGGATGCACCGCCGCGTTCGCGCCCGTTGTTGACGTTTGTCCGTATGTACTCCGTAGACGTAGACGCGCGGGTGCTGCCAGTGTATATGTGCGCCTGTGTCTGTGCATGTATGTGTGTATCATCGCGACACGTCCACGTCCCTCGTCGCGCCGCGGCCCGGCCGTGCTGCGTCAGGCGTGGTCAGGCGGTCTAGCAGCGGCGCGAGTCGACGTCGCCAAAAATCATCTCCGTCCGTGATACTCGCCGGGGGCGAGCGAGAACTCGAGAAGAGGAAGAAGAAGACGACAACGACGACGACGACGACGACGACGACGACGACGACGACGACGACGACGACGACATGGGCATCGTGCAGAGTCGCAGCGGGGAGAGCGATGGTAGTATACGTGAGGTTTTCGTTGGCGGTGTCAAGGCCGGCGTGCCTCATCACTCGTGTCAACCCAGCATGGGCATGGGCATGGGCAGTCTGGGCGGACCTCACGCGCGCAGTGGCAGCGTGCGTAGCGCGCCGAGACAGCCGATGCCGGACGCCGTCGAGCTCGAGAGGCGCTTCACCAAAGTGCTGGTAAGTGCAACACCGCGACCGCGGCCGGCGGCACCGCTGACCGCGCGCTTTTCTCGCTTATCGTCGGTCCCTCTTCCTCGTCTTCTCCGCTCGACGCTCGACGCTCGGCTCGGCGATCGTAGCAGACGATATCGAATCTGCTCCACAGTCCACACTCCGATCTCCCGCCTCCGGCTCCGGCTCTGACTCCGACTCCACGTAGTCGACGTATTATAGTCGGTAGTCTTGGCAACCGTCTCGATAATCCGAAGGATAAGGGCGCGTTCGCGCCCTTACTCCACAATATTCTGTATTCACTATTCCAGTTGTTTACGCAGCATAGAAAATAAAAAATTTTACAAAATTAGACGCTACTGCATGCGCAAAACATGTAAAAGAGATTGTTTTATTATTAACGGAGTTCACATCGGATCGGCTACGGCCTACGCTTCGCTTTGAATGAATATCCACGCGCGCCGGCGCCGGCGCCGCTTATTATTAAACTCAGCTGACTTTTCTACTGTGACAGTGAATAATCCTTGAAAAATATATTCTTACGCATATAATGTTTAATATGAAATGAGAGAGTTATTTTGCATTCGCGTACACGTTATTGTGTAACGTCTTATTGTTATTTTTTCACATATAAACGCGTATTTATCAGCCGCGAGAGAAAGCAAAATAAATAGGTATCTCCAGTAATCCCTCGTCGTTACACAATACACATCGATATACGTAAACCTCGAATAACACGATTAATTTTAATTGGTTCCGTGTTATTAAAAATCTGTGTTATTCGAGACCTTATATATTTGTTAGGATTCACACAATTTGGGAGATTACGTTCCGTGCAATTTAACTAATTAATCCTCCAGAATCCAGATCCATATAAAATTAAGCATTTGATTCCAAAGGATTATCTAAAATTCTAAAAGAAACTTAAAGAAAATAGAGTTGTGTGTTACAATTTTTTACCGTGCTACTCGAGACTCCGTGCAGTTCATCGTACTTAATTAAGTCATTTAAGTAAACCATGATATTTTTTTATTATAACTTGTATATTTCTTCAACTTTTCCATACAGTATAATGTAGTGGCCTAAAATTTATTAAGACTGTCTCTGGTCTAATTTCAAATTTGAAAGACTAGGCCATCTACCGGTGGAAAAGACATCACTCTACTGTTTCATTGTACATATTCATTATAATCAAATAATATATTATTTCATTGAAAGTTATTACTTGAAATAATAGTGTTTTTTTCCGTTAAATAATAGGGTTTTCTTGAATAAAAACAAAAATTTCTTATTCAAGAAAATATTATTTCGTCCAAGCATATGTTATTTTAATGAAAGAAATTGAGTTACTTCTCTTAAGTAAATTTGTACTTGCGGCAAGAAATAATTGTTTATACATATGTATTAATTGATACAAGTAATCAATGAATTATTTCTAGTATTTATGTCATAAATTCAAAAAAATTTGTCACTTATCAACAACTGTTATGTTCAAGTAATTACATTTATTAGTTTTGATAAAATGATTTTCTACTGACAAGTAATTGTGTTTTTGTTTCAATATAACATTCTCTTCATTGACAAATTATTTGTTTTATAGATAATATTTTATTGCACCAAAAAAAATTTATTGTTGGAAGTTTTTATTTCTTTTATTTTAGTAATTATATTTCAAGAAAATGTATTTACTTGCATCAAGAAATTTTTTTTTCCCTGTATGTATATATATATATGTATATCTTGAAAGAATTATAATACTGCAGAAAATAAGGATATCCAATACATGTCTTTTTGCTAAATTACTTTGAATATTCAATAAAAGAATATATAATTTTTTTTTTATATGTGTATGTTTGTACACAATAAGCCCAGTTAAAAACAAAAACAAAAGAAAAGAGCGAGACAAATTATTGCTTTGGAACAATTTCATAAACTGATTGATAAACACAATTAGAAATTTAATTGTACAAGGGTGCGTTGAAAATTCGATATTAGCATCGCATTTTATTATTATTTATATAATAGTTAATAGCAGCAAGAAATGTTTATTTTTTATTCCACGATTAACGGTAATGCGCGATTATTATGTAATATGGGAATGGGATCAATTATTTGATACGCAAGATCTATGAATTATTTATGTCTACTACGATCGGAAACTGAATAATTGATGAACTGAATTTTTGTCTCAAATTTTCATTTCTTTCGTGAAACGAAATACGAAATGTCGAGAGGTTGAGAGCAAGAATCTGTGCATGCGCTGAAAAAAAATGATAGAGAGAGAAAGGAGGAAGAGAGAGAGAGATGAATGACGAGGTGGAGGAAGACATGGCACGCCTACGAGCAGCGGGTCTGACCAAACGCGATTCGATTGTGCATCGTTTGGTTACAGCCAATGTCGCGGCAACGACGAACAACAAGTATACCCTTACTTTGTCCATAATATTCAGTTTGCATTGATTCGCCTTTATTCGATTTTCTTCACTCTTTTATATTGCAGCTCCTTCCTTTTTCAGTCCGCTCTTGATACTCGTCAGGTGCGCTAATTAATTATTAGGTATTTATATAGGTACTCTAATTGAATAATCCACTAATTGTAAGATATACCTACCGGAAATATATTAAAATATTTTTCAAATATATTATCAAAATCAACCATCTTCCAGATACATCCTGATTTATACGAGATCAATTCGGGCGTACAGTCGTATACTATAAGTCACTACCGTCACTGGGCGATAGTCGCAATGCGCTGCGTTCTGCGTTAACAAAGCGCACACTCACGTTCGAATGCCGAAGCGTACGCGCCATGTCAGGTCAGGCTGTCAACTATCGCGAGCTATATTTATAATTACCGGTCCGCCGCTGATAACGATGGAATAAAGATAAACTAAGCACTAAGCGATGGCCGCCGCTCCACGTGATCCAGCACGTCCACTCTGCCGCGGTCGTCGCGTTGTAACGGAGTAAAGGTCGGGAATGTAACGCGTCCGAGGCATCGCACGTGGCATCGCGTGGCGAAAGTTCAGAGGATCGTTCAAGAAATCGTCGGAGGCGTGCGAACGTTTAATAACCCCCCCGAGCGAGAGGCACCATCATCGTCGTAATCATCATCATCGTCATCATCGTCGTCTTGTCTCAGCAGCTGAAAATATCGTAGGACTTCGTTGTTGATGAGTCATCACTAGTATATAAGTCGTACACATCGTAGAAACCGCCTTGGATCATGGGACACCAGGGGCACCAGGGCCGCGCCCAAGTTTTTCTCGACCTCGATGTTATATCCTCGCTCGTTTCTCTTCCCGCCTCTGTTCCTGCGGACGGAAACCTAATAAAGCTCGAGAGACGAGTCATTGCTTTATTACTCACGCGATTAGACGTCGTACGAAAGTAACGAGTACATGGTTTTATATAGATACATATATACATATAGATATACTTTTGTACATGGTTTTACATAGATACTGTAGCTGGTTATAGCAGATAAACAGTAAGCAGATATCATAATAAGGAATAAAATTAATTATATAAATAGTTAAATATAATACTCTGAATAATATATATACAAACAAAAATGTAATAATGTAATATACGAGGTATGATAAAAAAGTTGGTGCAATTTTTGTTTATTTAAAAGAATATTTATTTATTCATCAATACTGATATGGTTCTCTTCATCTTTGGGAACAGGAAAAAGTCGCAGGAGGTCATGTCCGGCGAATACGGTGCGGTGGCTGCAGAGGCATCACTATAGTGTTGTTTTTTGACAAAAATTCACGAACAAGTAGTGAAGTGTGAGCTGGTGCATTGTCGTGATGCAATTTCCACAAGTTGTTTTTCCACAATTCTGGTCGTATTTTCGAATTGCTTCACGCAAACGGCGTAAAACTTCCAGGTAATATTCCTTATTGACCGTACGACCTGGTGGTAAGAATAAAAAATCGCCGAGCACACCAAAATGCGTCTTACTTATTTACCTGTCAAAAACAAACTACGCGTCCAATATGGCTGAAAATTTTTTTATCATGGACATGTGCACTAACTTCAGAAAAAAGATATGGGTTTAATCGGATACGTATAGCGCGCGAAATTAAAAAATTGCACGAATTACTTTTTGATCAGCCCTCGTATATACT
The DNA here is from genome assembly GCA_035220615.1 of Leptothorax acervorum. Taxonomy (NCBI): domain Eukaryota; kingdom Metazoa; phylum Arthropoda; class Insecta; order Hymenoptera; family Formicidae; genus Leptothorax; species Leptothorax acervorum. Next base: position 1,312,742 of record JASTWQ010000009.1, on the reverse strand, counting down.
CGTATATAACAAACATAATTATATAATATAATTTGATGTAATATAATATAATATAATAGTGTTTGCATGGTGAACTGTAAGATACGTGACTTGATCGAAATCCGACGATTTTTTCCACACAGTTTTCTGCAAAGCCTAAAATTAGTTTGTGTAAAAAATAACCGAGACGAGAGCAATAACCGGTCAACTCATTTCCGAGAGGGTCAACCACAAGTGCAGGAAACGTATTATCCGCAAACAGTTATCTCAATATGCCAATTCTCAGACAACAAAGAGAAACACATGAGATTTTACGGTTTACGCGGTACTTTTGTACGCGTTTTTTTCACGAGTAAGGCTGTATTTGATTGCAAATAGAAAAAGTTGCAAGTAATTTGTGCAACTCTCGATAAGCGAAAGAATCCAGAGATTTTGGAGAAGAAAAATATAAATGCGAAACAAAATGGCACCAAATTTTAAATATTAATTAATCAGGGTCAAGTGGCATCTTTTTGCAAAGAGCACAAACATTTTATTCCTAATTGACCCTGTGATAAAAACGGATATACCTTTAGTTGTATAAGGTACATTACTAATTACCTATTGAACTATATATGGTCTCTCATTAGACGACGTGTTCCACGCCCTTAATGCTTATATATGTTAATACCTACACATGAGTTAACGATTATTAATAATTAGATATTGATTACATATAGTAGCTTCGTTAGCCTATTTTTTTCAGATAATTACGTTATCGGACAATTATTCTAATTACGCGCGTGACGAGTCATAAACGTTCTACCGTTAATTATTAATAATTTAAAATGCAAATATATCGACCTAGAGTCCTAGATTTTTGCTTATGTTTGTAATACTTTGGACATGGATAAAAAGATGAGTTTATTAAGTTTAATTATTTATTAATTACATATTATATATTCAATAATTCATTTAATGTCATTTAATCTAATAAAACTTTTTTTTATTTTTATGGAATGAATACGATTATTTTTATGTACGTATAAAATGTTTCTTGTTAATTTTATTCAACAATAACAAATATTTTAATTAAGATATTCCATTAACTGTAGTAATATTGCAGTTTTTGGAATAAATATAATTAAATATAATTCAGAGTTAGGACTTAGGCGTTATAAGATTCGAGATTTTTCGACATAAACGAAAACGAATATTCAATGGGGAGATTTTGAGGCCCCGGCACCGGCGCGGCGTATCTGCTTCTACATCCAATCATATGCGTTGCGTTTTTATTTTATCTTAGTTCGTTGGACCGAAATATCTTTCACTCCTGTTCTTTTCCATGCGTGTTGATGAGGATAAGTAGGTACACTATGAACACGAGAAAAATCTAACGTAATATAATTTGTAAGTTTAAGATATATATATATATATACTAATTTAAATGGTTATTTGAAAATTACACATTTGCTCAAGTTATTTTTAATAAGCATATAAGCATATATCTCTTTTTGAGATTTATTTATATTATTTAGACGTTATACGAATAACATTCTTTAAACCCGGAATCTTTTCCGCAGACTCATTTATCATGTCGTTTATCATATCGTGGAACACGCGTTCTCACGAGTAGAGGGAGATCCACAGTATGCAAGTTTGCAAGTGTATCAAGTGTAAAACCAAATCCAGACACTGATAAAGTCAATGAAGTCGTTTACATAAGCGTTTCGCGATGCAAAAACACTGCCGGAATGCGCAGGAATTTTTATAATTGGAGATCGGCAGTCTCTCTTATGTTGCAACTTCTTTGAATCGCTTTAGCCGGTAGTAAAGTACCACGCCATTCACTCGACGCGACGTCCGCGTCGCCGCGCCGCGCCGTCGATTCCTCGTTGATTTATTTTATAATGCAATTAATTATTTCGTTAACGAAATTATTTCCACCGCATAACTTACGACCTATTTTTTTAAGCTAAACCTTTCCTTGAAATTAAACGATATCATTACGAAAGGAAAACTTAATTATCAAATTTAACAAAATTAAATATATGTGGAATGACGAGTAGAGTAGGAGTTGAAAGATAGCATCCGATATTTTTTCCGAAGGATTAAAAATAGAAGTAGTCAAAGTTACAAAAGTTATATCTCGTGCGCCCCGTGCGTATAAGCGTTGCGTAGAAAGACAATGATTTTTTACGTGAGTGCGACGTGTGTATAACGCGACACTGAAGGATTAAGTTGCTCGCTCGCGTGCGTGAATGACGATACCACGTGTCTACCTCTGTTTGCATTTCTCGCTGACAATGAGATGATATTTGTCTCGCATTGCGGCGCAATCGTGTCCTTCTGATCGTGCCTTCGACTGCGTAAACAGGATATCCAAATGACACCCATGGTGCACACTGCAATTTTGTTGTACTGTGGGAATGTGCTGTGGAAGCGAGGGAAAATTTGTATTATAAGTACAATTCACGCACGTGAGCAATATGAAACTCGGAGACGACGGCGAATTTATTAGACTTCTGCAATGTTTATTTTTAATTCTTTAATATTTATAATTAGATTTTACTTCTTGCTAAATCTAATTGAATTTTTAAGCTGCTTGCAGGCTAAAATTGGACGGTTTTTTTTCTAGTTTAAAATATTTTATAAGAAAGAATTCTTACAGTTTAGAAATATTTATATAAACCGAATTGAGCGCATTTTTTCTCTCTCTCTCTCTCTCTCTCTCTCTCTCTCTCATTTTTTAAATATAAATATATACATATTTATACATTGTAAACATATTATGAATCTAGTCGCAGTGAGGTTTCAATTACTTTTATCATGTAATATTACTCTTTTTTCCTTAGAAGTCCTTAAAAGTGCATTTTTCGTAATTTTATTATTAAAACATCTTGGATTTCTGACAATGAGTTACAATGCAGTATCATCATTAAATGTTTTGCACATGCATATTTTTCAAAATTGACCTTTCTCTTGTCGGTAAAAGCCATCATGCTACACACCGCGGCGAAGAATAGAAAAATCAAAAAGGAGAGACAGTTTCCCGGAGAGGAACTTTCGACCTAGAAAGAAATACATGTGTATGCCTATGGGCTGTTTGCTGTACATGTGAGGCATTGCCCGCCGCGCCATGAGGGATATCCATATATCAGTATGTTATCGATCGAAGGCGGAACTCGTTTGACCGGGTTACTAACAATAAGTTTTATCGAATAATTACGTGGGAACAGTGTGCACACTGCACAGCATAATGTTCATTACCGTGGGATTTGGTTTTTCATAAAAAAGGCAACATATATATATATATCAATGGACTTGTATATCCACTTTCTATTAATAGATTAGACGAATTTGACGAATCTCATCTTTATCTCTCTTAATAAGTTTTCAACATGGAAATATTGCAACGGTGATATTGTGTGCTCCGTTTTGTGTTTATTTCCATTAATAATATATTTATTGTATATGATATATATGTAATATGTATGTATAAATAGGAGATATTTTATGTCGATATGTTTAAAAAATTATTACGGCAATTCATTGAGATTTGATTGATTACCATCTCTTTTTAGATCACAGTCCTATTTAATGTAACTAGAAAAATTTAATATTCCAAACTAATCATAAATACCACAAGACTGCAAGAAAAAGCATTTTGCATTTCTCTCTATATTCTGAACATTGTAACTCATTTTTTTATTAATGTTGCGAAATAATTGGCGCTTTATTTCTAATATACTCTAAATAAAAAAAGGTTCAAGGCTTTAATAAATCCTTGAGAGGAAATTCTGGTAAGATTGTATATTTTCTATTTCATCTTCTATATATAAAAGAAAAATTCTGCTTATGATCGGTGTGGAATTTTTCTTGATTCAACTTCATGATTTTGAAATTTTGCCGACGTTTGCGGCATCACGTGCATGCGTATCGCCATCACGTGCGGTGACGGAGATCTCAACCGACACCGTTTAACGTTGACTGGCCAGAATTTTCTTCTCGTGAAAGAGGACAAAGAAAAGCCAGGAGAGTAATAAGTGTATGCGCCACGAAATGGCCCGTGGCCAAATGGCGTGCACGTGCGAATAGAGCTATTCCTGGGAAGTAAATAAAATAGCCTACTAATCGAGGGACACTGGCCGCTGCTGATAGCGCTTAAACGTTACTACTTGACCGTGAAAATTCTTGAACAGTTTAGCTAATTCGATGCTTTTATGCTTTAATGCTTATTTAAAGGCACCACCTACGTTAGCAACACATATTTTGACTAGTTATTCGCGATGGGAGTCTTACTTATTTCAATTTTATATGTGTGATGTACCTACCTATACGTTCTATTCAATTATTTTGATAAATACATGTCGGAGTAGTATAACCGAACAGTTTATATTTGCTAGTATAATTACCATATTTCCCTAATTATAAATATGTTACAAATACGGTAAAAATCCAATTATTTAATTAATTTTGCAAAAGTAAAATTATTTATTATATAATGTTATGTAGTCACATAATTTAAACTACAGCTTTTAGACGTTAAAATAACTTTACATACATAAGAATAATCTCTTTACTTTATCTACATTTTTTAAGATGTTAAAAAATGAGTTTTATTTTACTTAAAATTTATTAGATTTTGCGAATAATATATAAATTAAATACAAAATATTAGACATTAAATGCTAAATTTACTGTCATGTTTTCTCGATATATTATATATATATATATATATATATATAATTGTGTCATTTATATATATATATAACATTGTGACACAGGTCAGAATTACCTATGTTAATTAGATGCTTATTTGCGAGATCAACGGTCATTTCACGACAACAAAGTCATGTCATCTCGAGTGCAATCTGTCTAGTAGAATAGACATATGTAGAAGAAGAAATTGCTAATTCTCCCTTTCATCATGACAATCGGTGTTCTTCGGCGACTAAGGAGCGTCGCAACAGCGTGTGATTGATGAGCGCATTTTTTGCGCTGATATTAAATCGCGAGAGGTGATCGATAATTCCCAGCCATTGTATGCTAATAACTAAGGCAGGTTGAAAAGAAAACAACAATTATTTTGTTAGAGCCAGCGTCGTCCGATGTGAGTTGCGACTTGTATGTCGACGATGAGCGTTGCAATATTTATCTCATGAAAAAAAAATAAAAATTCTAGCGCTGAATCGCGGACGGGCTTTCCGTCCGGTCCGCACGTGTGGAGCTGTGTTGCACACTGTCTACATATTGGGGCGTCGCGTCGTAAGTCGTAAGGAACCCCAGTGGGATCGCAGATGTGCATCGTAATCGTGGAAAGAGACGATCGTTGTTGAGCGAACCTCAATCGTGCGCTGTTCTTGGTCGCGACTAAGAACAATTGCTCTTTGAACTTAAAGCGTCGAAAGACGTAGAAACGTATCATTTTGCCTTTTTTTTACACCTTCCTCGCGAGATATATATTACTGCACGTTTTTTAATCAGATAAAAATCACTTTTTTTGCATTCTTACGTGCATTGAACGACAGTCGCCTCCTTTTTCGTTCGTTTCCTCCAATGTCCCTTCGTCGTCCATTAATCCGATGTATGTTTCTCTCTTTCTCCCGGGTCATTACCCTTTCACTTTTTCTCTCTCTTTCTTCTTCTTCTTCTTCTTCTTCCTCACCCGTCATACATACATAAATGTATTCAAGCGTGACGTGGGTGAGGACGAGGGTGTCGGCTTGGTAAAGCACGATGACTGCCACAACGAAGGATCCTGGGTGTGTTACACGATACACTGCGGCTAGGGATGCTAATAATGTTTCAATAACTACATGGTTTTACTTTCACAACTGTCGAATGTTTTAAAGAGGAATGTGAACTTTATATACGTACTCGTTGAGCAGTCAATGATATAGAGATATCAATATAGGATAATTCTGAAATCGTCTACATAACTACATAATCAAATTTTTTTGCTAACTTTGAAAGGTCGCTTTCTAATCGTTTCGATTGTTGCTAAATTGCAACATCCTATGGAGAAATGTGTATCATAATTTTTTATTTATTTATTATCTATATATCATTATTAACTATTTTTCAGTAATTATTTTGTATTAATGTTTTTGTTTTGTACATGAAAATCGTCAAAATATTTCAGATGTGATTAAAGTTTGGACATCTTATTAGTTGTTAAAACGCTAAAACATTTGTCTAACATAAGTGTGACATAAATATTTTAGCTTTTATTAAAAGACATTTACGTGCGATAAAAGATTAAAGTTTCGACCATGCGTGTGAAGCTGCCTAAGTCTTCTCTCATTCGTAAAAAGGTATTCAGGCTTCGGCTAATTGCATAATTAATGCATGGTTAATATTCTCGGTAACGAGACAGCTTCGTGCTGTCTGTTCGAGCATGCGTCGCACCCTTTTTTCATCCTTCTCCATCGCTTTTATTCCAACCTGTTCCATCCGGTCGGTGGGCCGTGTGCACAATCTTGTTTATCCGCCCTCGCTCTGGTGCTTATAATGCCCTTTCTCCTAACATCCCTCCCTTCGGCTCTCCTTGAAGATCAACGATCTCGAATATGAGTCCTTTGGGATCCCTTCGTCATGCGATGTTTAGGCCAATCGCTGTTATGTGCTCTCAAAGGCAATGTCCAATCTATATTTACTTTCACATTCAGCGTTAAACGTGGTCGATAAATAGTGCACTGACCAGATTTAAAGATTGATATTAACATTAATTTTAATTTAAATCAAAATGTATACTCAATTAGTATATTAATATTTAATTGACATTAATATTTAATCGGAAGGATTGGTGCTGTTTAAAAAAGTCCGGAAAGATTCTATATAGGATTAATAAAATAGAAGTATATGTGAAAAAATAAAAAAAATAAACGTAAAAAATATGTATTTTGTAAAATTCAAAATATTTCTTGAAATTTTATATTTTTCTCCGTATTTGTTCTTGAATATATATATAGATATATATGTATATTTAGTCTTTTACTTATAATGTGTATTCAATTTTGCATATTGGACATAAAAGATTTTACTTGAAATCTGTGGTAGAATAAATTTAAAATTTATCTGATTTAGTTCCGCTAAACGCAAAGAGACATAGTTTATAGGTACCTACTTTATGCACATTTGTTTATTTTCGCTAAGGAAATCTACTTGACGTTTGGGTCGAGCAGCAATTAGCGGAATATGAAACACTAACCTGGAAAGTGGAGCGTTGAAACTGAGGACGAGCGAGAGATAGAGTCGAATATTTTTTTCTCGCGATTAATGCGGCATGAAGCTACTTACCCGTCTTGGAACTTCGGCGAAAGTTTTCAGTGGGACTAAAAAAAAGATGATCTAAAATGTGTACTAAAATAATCTAATATTGTATAAAAGATATAGTATATATAATAGATATGCTTAATGCACTAAATTTGGAAATTACTAATCTGGACGATTTAGATTTTGGCAACTATTTTTCCTCGTTTTCCTCGTTTAAATGAAATATTAGAAATTTTAAATTAGTGGCACTTACGATATTGTACTTATTGTTAGTCATATTTATTCTAGTTTATTTGCTTGTTGTAGTGTCAATGATTAAATGTCTGTTACGTTCATTTATCAGATACATCGTGCTAACTTACATCGAGAGGCCTTACACACACACACACAGTCTCTCTTTCTTTCTCCCTATCTCTTTTGACGGGAAGAAATGTGCAGGAAAGAAAGAGCTACGTAGGTACACATGTATGAGGCATATGTGAATTCGTGAGATGATGTCACCGCGGCCGGGTGCACATCGTGACGTTATCACTTAATTTTAGACCACCGTATCTCTCTCATTCAAGTTTGCGAGGCATCGCTGTCTCACAGTCGAGATTCGAATATGATCGTGAAAGCTTAGAGCGCGATGCAATCAATGATACTAAAAATACTTGTAACACTACATATGTATATTAAACATAAAACATATATGTATATCTGTTGTTCCATGATAGTTTTATGAATAAAGTTCATCCGATAACTTCGCAGAAATTTATAACAATTTTTTGAGAGAAAACTAATGTATAAGGTATTTTCCTAGACCTATATACTACAGATTACAAGCTGGTAGCATAAATTTTGGTTTAGAAAAACAATTGTACGAGAAACGTAATTTTTAGCGAAGAATTGTGGGCGCGAGAAATTGGTATAAAGTCGCATAGATTACATTGTTCTATAAACTCACCATCTCGCTCACCATTAATTTCGGAGTAATAATAGCTGCGAATACGAATAGTAATTTCAATCATGATGTACCTGCATAAATTATAATTTTGAATACAATATCTCGAGTTCTATATACTTTGCTCGTGTGAGGCTGTGTACGAGTGTCACACTGTTAACAACGATGGCTTTAATGACTTGTGTATGGCGTGGCGTGTGTTCAAATGCCAAGTCGACGGCGATTCGCCGAAGCTTAAGAACTTGACAACGGTCAATTCTTTCGTGTTTCGAGGATGCCCACACTTGGCTATTGAGCATGCACAAGTACGTTTAATTTGTGCACCATCAAGGGCATTTTTTGTGTTACTTGTTTGAATGCTTTTCGAGCTTCTTTCGCTGTTGGAGCGAATAAATAGCGTTTTATTTATATAATTTGTTAAATTTTGATCAAGTCGGGAGAGGGAGAGAGAGATACTAGCTTATAGACAGACGTCAATCTTCGACTTTCTGATAAAATTACCTTAATTCATTTAATCTTACAAGAAGTGAAGGGTCCCATATGACTTGAGAGAACCTTTGAGTTGATTTGATTAAAGCCCCTTTGTCACTTATTGTTATATTTGTGAATAAATATTCGTAAGATATCGATATGAAGAGGCGGGAATTTTATTCTTCTCGTGTGTGTGTGTGTGTGTGTGTGTGCGTGTGTGCGTGTGTGCGCACGGCATAAAATTTCATAAATCTTATTATGTAACATGCTGCGTGTGGATTGGAAAGGCAAACGAAAACGTCTCGAAAAAAGCAGCGATCGTTGCGCAGGATGAAAGCAAGTTCACTAAAAATTTACCCTTTCACCGGGCGGATAAATGTCCCGGGTTGAAAGTTCTCTCTTGTTAGCCCGAAGGTCAGTGTCCGTGTAACGAGCAGTAGTCTGCTGGTAATCCCAATAAACCTACCAATAAAGATTAGTTTCGTTTTTGACGCCATTAAGACATCATTTTATTGCCATCAATATGACCGTTCAAGCATCGAAGTAAGATATTTGTCACCGAGAACAAATAAGACATCTGCGGATCTCGAAACAAAATTACGCTGGTCTTTAAAAATTTATCGGCATTTTAAAATCTTTTTTTCTTTTGCTTTTCACGATAGGGGAAATGTGTGTAAAACGGTCCCGCCGCGCGCCGTGTAAAACGGCCTCCCCCCTTGTTTTTAACAAATACGCAGCTCTGTCGTCGGGAGACTTACAATTATAGTAAGTTATGTTGGTTACATGTTGCAAAAGTGCCTAGTGCATTATGGTGTTAATGACGTCTTTCATACGGACGCAATAAACAATTTTCTTAATTTCTTTACGTTTTCTAAGGTGATTCCAAAGCTTTTTTAAGTGTTTATCTCTTTCCCATGCAATGTTTCTAGTCGCTTATATATTTTTTAATATCTGTAGTGATCCTGAAAGCCGAATATTTTCTGAAATCTTTTATTAAAGTTAAGTAAAAATTTTGTTTAGACTTTTTTTGATATTTTTGCAATTTTGGGTAAAACGGCCAACCTTACTTGTAGGCAAGACAAATCGGAGGACGTTGAATGTCTTTTTTTGTGGAGAAAATTACTTCAATTTAGTAAGCGGAGAAAAATGGATTTAGTGCATTTTCTGTAGGAAATGGTGCCATGAGAATTGCGCCAAGACAGAAAATTTTATCTGTGACTTTTGCAAATAAAAATTAATTATTTACCTATTGAAATACATCTGAATTTATTTTAAAGTAAGCCTGCCTTTCTGTAGTTTATATCATAATATATAAAATAAGTATACCACAAAGATACATATATATATATATATAAAATAGAAATAAAATTATATATATACCGGGGCCGTTTTACCCATAGATAGGGTGTGAGTAAAACGGCCAAAATGCATGTCTGCAGTTTTTTGTTTGCTACTAATTTTGAAAATTTAAGGGATGCTTATAATCATCTTTTTCAATTAACAACTAAAGGTGTCAATGAATACTCCTGACGGTATTTCGAATCCAAAGATGGTTTCCTTTGGAATTAAGTAAAATCAATTTATTCCTTAAGGGGGCCGTTTTACACACATTTTCCCTATAAGAATGTTGATGTATTAAGAAGATTTCTGATTCTCCTTACAATCTCCTTTCCTAAAGTAACGTAAATCTTTAAGTTTTCTCTATTATTTAATGTAAAAGTTCGAATATACATATATATGTATCTCAAAATATTATTGAAATAACATGGTGTATATAATATGTAACTTCCATTTAACAGAAAGTAAAAAATATCCACATGCAAAGACAAAATCAAGTAAACCAAGAAAAGAGTAAGCATAATTTAAAAAACAATTTTTTTCTTTAACATGAATACATTTTAATTAATGCACGCAAATATGTTTCGACCACGAACGAAAGCGAATGACCATTGACCACTGAAACTCGAGTTTGCGTATCTATCGGACGTCACTGGTCGCATCCTGCCTATTGTGAAAGTATGTATCCAATTAGCGGTAATCCGATATTTCTGGTAAAACGTAAAACGCAATTACGCGGTAAAAAGCAGGTTCAACAAACCGAATTGAATTGAATGCGCTCGTACGGAAAATGCGACGTGCTCTCTATGTTTATAGAATTATAGATAACCGCGCCATCGATTCAGCGAGATACTTACTTATAGGACATATAGGTAGATGTCTCAATTTGTGCGGTTGATTCGTCATAGACGAATTTATTTTTTTAAGCAGCACTTTGCACAATCGGAGATTTATATTGCCGTTACACTGAAAGGGAAAGCGCACTGCAGCGAAGTGAAACCGACGATCACCGCCTATCGTATATACCATTCCAAGTGTCAGTGTGTTCTGACCTTAACAATTACATCCATAGGGCATAGCAGAAATCGTCGCTTTCTCTCACTGCAGTTACTAATTTTCCGACATGTTGTATCAGTCGTTTCGAAGAGTAGAAAGACAAAATGTAATAAAATAAAAGTAACAGCTTAAATGATTACAATATGTATAAGGAACAAGAAAAACCTGTTTACTTTTCTAAAATGTATTAAAATGTCTAGAAAGTATTTTAAAAAAATTTTTATACTTAAATAACCGTGTCTGTACCTATTGTCTTTAGCTAACCCAGTACACATTCAAAAGTTTGGAAAAGCGTCAGAAAAAAATGGTTATCACTTGATCGGCGATAATGAAAATGAACGCTCGCGCCCGTTTAAATCGCTTATATTTCTCGCTCGTTGTAGAGTACCCATATTAGAGGGAAACTCGTTCTGTGTTCCCGTTACACGGTCGAAAAATGAAAGAGAGAATTATTCGCTCCAGTTGAGTAGAAACCATAACTCGAGAACAAATATTATGCTAATGCGACAGAATTGTAGCATCGCAGTAGCCATTGCCACGAAACGGAAACAGAAATCGCGTTACGTTGCTGTGGAAATTGTAATTTATTCTGGTCACTGAAGGAGAACGCGCGTGTTGGCTTTCTCTAAGTAAGGAGCAAAAGATCAGGCAAAAGTGTTAATTAAATCTAACGTTGAGTATAAAGGTGATAATCGCGTAATGTTATTTCTTATATCCAACAGAGCAAAAACCAGAGCAAAAAACGTGTGCATAATTGCATATTATCTTTTACAGTTACACATAAAATTTCCTCCGTTACATTGCAGTTTAACACCACGTGTACGTACATGTGTGCATTTATGTGAGCAAAAACACACGAACACATATACAATTTAAGGAAATATTGAAACGCGAATTAATATTATTATTAATAGTTGCCCGTGATCCGTGATAGATATTAATTTTTGTGCAGGCATTAATATTTGTTCCTAACTATAAAAAAAATTAAATATACTTAAAATATAATAACTTAGGAATGTAAAGAAAGTATTCAAGATTCAGATAAAATATGAAATTACTTAGCCGATTGTTAACATTGCAGTAGGTATATAATATATAACATTAAAGTAATATATTGTTTCTTGTGTGCGCAGGCCTCCATGGATCTACCACCGGATAAAGCGAAACTTTTGAAACAATATGACAATGAAAAGAAATGGGACATAATATGCGACCAAGTGAGTACATATTATACATTATTCAGAATAATCTCAAGGTAAAGAGAGAGAGATTGAGATAGTCGTAGATAGAATCTCGTAAATAGAAAAATCAGAGATCGGTATCGATGTAGGAAAAATAATACAACGAATATTGATCTCTATTTATCGTATTTCTTTTCATATTATCACCATTGTTACTATTATTATTGAAGTGATAAAATTCTATTAATTTTATACGAGGTGCATCTTTATTAGGTGCCCTGAATAATTCTTTGTAATCGTCATTACAATCATTGGCTATATAATAAAATACAATGAAACAATTCAAAATGAAAAGATAGGAGTACATTCTCAAGGGATAATCGCGAGTCACGGTTCATTCCGATGCTTGAGCCGGCCTGTAGAGCACATGCGTAACACAAGACGGATGTAACGCAAGCCATGCTATTATACGATGCGGACTGCAAAAAATGCGCAGCATCCCTTTTCACGACGTCATTCATGTACTCGTAGCCATGTTCCCTTCTCCAAATGTTATTGGCGAGGCCGCCTCTCACGGCCTCACAGACAGTAATTAATATAGAAGGTAATCTTTGCAAGGCTTATTGTCAGCCGAAAATGATTGCCAAAAACGTAGCCCTACGTCAACTGTCCTCCGCTGTATACTTTAACATTAAGTAGTGACAGTTGACGTAGTTTTACGTTGTTGATTGCGGCACAGTAATTGTTACTGTGCCTATTTGAATTTTTTGCTTATATTTATTATATTTGCATTTTTTTCATATATAATTCTTTAAATTTTAGTTGATTTGTTCTTAAGTTATATATAAGCAAAAATAAATATCTTTTTTTTGCTTTTGTTGGAGGGGAAAATCTTCGTCAATTATAAGCAAATAATTATGCTCAGGTCTCAACACCTTTCAATTTTGGCAATTTAATATTAATTATTAGCAACTTTTCTAATTCCATTATATTCTTCAGTCTTTTCTACCCCTATTTCATATATAATTCTTTAAAATTTGGTTGATTAGTTCTTGAGTTATATATATAAGCGAAAAAAATGATGAGAAAGCAAGAAGCAAGTTTCTAATTTGCACACTTTTTTATTAAATTGGCAATTTTTTAATAATTCTATTATATTTTTCAGTCTTTTCTACCCCTATTTTATATACAATGCTTTAAGATTTGGTTGATTAGTTCTTGAATTACATACGTTAGAATTTGCAAGGGCACGATTACGATAACTTGTGCCCCTTGATTTGACACTGTGGTTTCTGGTAGTATTTTTTACGCTAAACAAAAAATTATATAGGTCTTATAGGGCTAATTGCTCTAGTTTTCGAGATATGCAGTATTAAAGTTAAAAATAAATAATATAAATTTTTAAATAGATAATGTTTATTTAAACAGTTCTTATCTTTAAATTGTGTTTGTGTGTGTGTAAATGCTGCAGGACGAAACGAGGTTTATCATTGTACGGTCAATCCAATTGTTGTGTGGGTGGAAAAGTTAAAAACCTGAACCGTACAATGATAAACCTGGTTTCGTCCTGAAGCATTTACACACACACACACACACACAATTTAAAGATAAGAACTGTTTAAATAAACATTATCTATTTAAAAATTTATATTATTTATTTTTAACTTTAATACTGCATATCTCGAAAACTAGAGCAGTTAGCCCTATAAGACCTATATAATTTTTTGTTCAGCGTAAAAAATACTACCAGAAACTACAGTCAAATCAAGGGGCACAAGTTATCGTGATCGCCCCTTTGCAAGGAATACGTAAATGTCGTAAATACATAGAAGCCTAATAAAGCTGAGTCTAATCAACCAAATCTTAAAGCATTGTATATGAAATAGGGGTAGAAAAGACTGAAGAATATAATGGAATTAAAAAAGTTGCCAATAATTAATATTAAATTGCCAAAATTGAAAGTGGTTGAGACCTGAGCATAATTATTTGCTTATAATTGTTTGGCTTCCTCATTTAGAAAGCTTCTTGAGACTTTTGAGACTTTCAAGACGAAATGGGACTATATAAGCTATCTAATGACGTATTAATCATTACTCTACGATTATTAGTTTCGAAGATATAAACGTTCAAAGTGTAACATTTTTTCGTTGCATCTGTGCTCTCATCAATGTTACCCCCTACCTACTGTCGACAAAGACGTAGTTCTACGTCAAAACGGGATATCCACTTTTGAAACTTGGAAAATCTGAAAAAGTTTCGGGAGAAGTTTAATTCTGATTGCCACGATAATCACCGTGTCCCTAATGACGGGGAGGGTGAATAAACATTAATATCGAATCGAATCGCTTTAATCATAATGAAAATTATAATTAATAATTTAACATTAATTCAGACCAAAGATAATTTGTCATTTTGCTGTGGGTTTCAAAATTAATGCTTAGAATTGAAGAGTTTGTAAATGTGTCAAATTATCTTTACTGCAGGAATCGTGGATATTAATTGAATTTGAAAGGTTTATATGTAATCGATAAGTTTGTCATAATAAAATATTTATATTTGCAGGAAAGAGTACAAGCTAAAGATCCACCGTCCCATTATCTGGCGAAGTTACGTACTTACCTGGATCCCACAGCATCGCGAAGCCATCGAGTACGTTGTTTTTTTTTTTATGTTTTATATTTTTTTCCAGTATTTTTTCTCGAATATTAACGCGTTTGGATTATTTATATATTTCGTTATTTTTTATATATTTACATATGTGTTAATAATTAATTTTTCGAGCAAAATTAAATGTATTTTAAAGACATGCTCACTGCATAATTAGCACAAATACCTATTTGACACTCACATATCACATGTTATTAATAAAGCTGTTTATGCAATTCTCAGCACATATTATTAAGATTTACACATCAATTAATGACATTCAATATTAAATATGTAACAAAAATATTGGTTTAGAGTGTTACAATCCGATTTTAAACATTTGTGTATAAATTTTTTTCTTTCTTTTTGAAATAATTGTATTACACATCCAACCGCAAGAAGTGCATTATCAAACGGATACTAATGATTACACAGTCGTATCGTTTCTTTATGTTTTTTCAGAAAAGGAAAATGGTTGGGGAATCTACGTCGACTCAAGTATTACGTGACCTGGAGATATCCTTACGCACAAATCACATTGAGTAAGTGAATCTAGTAATTATTTAATTGTTACAATAATGTATCTATTTACTTGCCGTTTCGGTCATTTTTACGTCTGTTTTGTTCGATTATGCTGCAGTGGCTGTGCCAGTCTAATAGATGTGTCGTTTTATTTATTTTATAAAAAATCTTTCAAACAAATGTACTTAACAAACTGTCTTGCTATAACAACGGCAATATCGGTACTCTTCTTTTAAATATCTTTTGAATAAGTAATTTCAAACGCGCGCGAGTGTAAAAATTCGGACTCCTGGAATTTAAAATTTTCAAAGCTTGTACTTCCTTAATATCGAAAAATACTCGGAAAAATAGGAAGAAGATTAAAACTACATCCACTTTTCATTTTGTGCAGTTTAATTCGAGTCCATTGTATTAATCATTGATCGCACATAAATAATTGTACTAATATAAGATTCAGTGTACAAATTTATTTGTTCATGATATCAGACTTTTTTCGAAAACCTGTATTCTGAGCTAAACAGTATTGCAGATGGGTGAGGGAGTTCTTGGACGAAGAAAATCAAGGCCTGGATGCTTTGATAGACTATCTCAGCTTCAGGCTATTGATGATGCGGCATGAGCAACGGCTGTTGCAATCGCACACAAGTTCCGAGGAAAAATTACAAACCGGTAAGAAGTTGATTAGAAAGCCAAAAAAGGAAAATCAGAGAATCTATTTTAGCCCGTTAGAGAATCATAATAAATTAGGTACCTACGAATTCTAATCTGTTAGAATTGACAACGAGTGTAAGATTTCTAGTTTACGATAAACTGACGAGTATAAGGAATAGATAATTTATATCGACAGTTCAAATTCCATATTTATCTAGAAATACAAATATTTACTTGCTTTTCGTTATAGTCATAGATTATTGCGATAATATTATTGTTAAAAGTTACATATTGTCCGTGAAAAATATTTTTAAAAGAAGAAAATTTCTGTCTTTTTCTAAAGATTATTAGAATGAATATTATATTTTTAAGATAATTAAATATTAATGCTTTTGTGACAAACTGACTTATCGTAGACTAAAAAAATAGTCGATAATAATATTAACACAGCGGGCACTGGCGATACCTCACCATTAAACAACGGATGCTTAAGGCCACCTCTTCACGATCTCAAAGACAGTCCTGGGGTCAAAAGGAGATCTCGACACGTGGCACGTCTAAATATGGGTGAAGCAAAGGATGATATTCACGTTTGCATACTATGCATGCGCGCCATCATGAATAATAAGGTGAATATCAATTCCGATAAATTTTCTTGCTTTTCAAGTACAAAATTCTTTGCAAAGCAGATATTTGTGTATTCTTTATTTCAATGATACATTAATAAATGATTTGATGCAACGTATATTCACATTTACATAACAACATATGTATATAATAAGCACATCCATATCATCGCGTGCGTATAATAAAATAAGATAAATTTTTATATTGATAATATTTATCGATTTTTCACAGTACGGATTTAATATGGTTATTCAACACAGAGAAGCCATTAATTGCATTGCATTGAGCTTAATCCATAAAAGTTTGAGGTGAGTCACGTATTGTCTATTATCTATTATTGTCTCGTATTTCTTAGAAAGTCTATGACATTATAAACGTGTAAAACTATATCCGTAATGCGCTGTAACAACTTAGTCATTCATTTTATATTCAAATGACTACAAGTTCTTGCTTCATCACATCTTGAATGGATTATCGTTTGAAAATTATCTTTTTATATATCACATTATTTCAAATAAATGCTTCCATAGTTTAGCCTATCATTAGCAATAAATACACTGTTCTCTCAGGACGAAAGCTCTAGTATTGGAGCTCCTCGCTGCAATCTGCCTAGTGAAGGGTGGCCACGAGATCATTTTGTCAGCGTTCGATAACTTCAAAGAGGTGTGTTCTGAGAGGAGAAGATTTACGACACTTATGGCATATTTCACCCAGTATGACAGCTTCCATATAGAGTTTATGGTCGCTTGTATGCAGTTCGTCAATATTGTCGTGCATTCGGTCGAAGACATGAACTTCAGAGTTCACTTGCAATATGAGTTCACAAAACTTGGATTAGACGAATATCTCGAGAAGCTTAGACACACAGAGAGCGAAGATTTGCAGGTCAGTTAACTAAATGCGTATGATGAAATTTTCATAAACAATGCACAGATTATAATAAATAAATATTCTTGAATTGTATAAACTGTATATGTTTGTCTCTTTTGACTAGTTTATGGGAAGCAGGAAAGATAAGGCAATAGAAATATATTGTAACTATGTTTAGCTTCATGATGTAATGTCACAATCAGTAAATCAAGATGTCTGTTGTAATCTACATTTATTAAATTCTTTTATTATAGCATACAGTCGGTCACATAAAGGTTGCAACACTTAATTTTTGGATGGGTTTTAAAACGCACAAATATTTTGAGACTACGGACCACTGCCAAAACAAATCACCCATCAAAAAATTAAGTGTTGCAACCTTCATGTGACAGACTTTACATTCTATAAAAAATTTCACCAAAAATGAAAAATACAGTACTAGATTATGTGATGACGTGGTTTTTATTTTAAGTGATTTCAGTGTTGGAAATAATTTTTAATGATAATCTAAAATTCACATGCTATGACCTTTTTTTAAATTATTGATTAATTATATTGGTTAATTATTGATTAATTATGTGTGATAAGTTAATAGTGTAACACTAAGAGCTAACTAAAGCCATGAAAATAAAATAGATATGTACGAACACTTTAATAAGTAAATAGCACTCGATATGTGTACAATACAGAATAAATAAATAATAATATTTTTGATCGTCGGGCAGAATTTTACGCCTAATAATTATGTTTTTTAGTTTTATCAATTTTGTCCTTATGCTTTTTTGTAGATTATCATATCTTGTTTTTTTTTTTAGGTTCAAATCTCAGCTTACCTAGATAACGTATTTGATGTAGCTGCCTTAATGGAGGACAGTGAAACAAAGACTGCAGCATTGGAAAAAGTAGCGGAATTAGAAGACGAACTTGGTCATGTAAGCGATATAAACTTTCCTATACTACATTTCCTATTATTACTCTATAAAGCTATTAGAAAGGGAAAACACATAATCCATGAGATCCAATTTACACAAACGACTTTTATATCAAAAGTGCACCAGATTAGAAGTTTGCTCTACTTTTGTTTTTTATACATATTAATATATATAATATTATGTTGCAATATATATTCAACATTGTTAAATTATTCACATCGATATTTATCTGTTGATTGTCATAATTGATTGCGTTCGACACAGGCACATGATCGTATGGCAGAATTAGAAAGAGAATCATTGGCGAAATTGGCGGAACTGGAGACGGAATTAGGCGCGATCAAGGTGGAATATACCGAGGCCTTAGAAGCGCGTAGATTAGTGGAGGAAGAACTCACGGCTTTGAAGAGGCAAAGACAGGATTCTGCACGAAGGCAGAGTGTTCTAGAGAATAAGATCATCGAACTGGAAACTCTCACGGGAACGCTTACAAAATGCTCATCAGGTATCTTACTCGCCAGATCGAAGTATTTGTATGAGTAATAAGCGGTATAAAGTGGAGATCTCGTGCAAACGTCTGTTTGACTTTTCAGCCGCTAGTCTACGAAATGGCACCGCGACGAGTCCTCTGAGTAATTCGGATAACGTTACATCCGAGACGTTCGCCTCGACACCGCCGTCAACGTCACATGAAACGCTTCCAGTGGCTCCTGCGCCACCACCTCCACCCCCGCCTCCGTGTCCGCCTCCGCCTCCTATGGCACCTCTTTCCATGGGAGATCATAAGTTACCACCGCCTGCCCCGATACCTCCACCGCCTGCTGGCATGATGCAAGCGCCCAATGGAGCAATGACTATTAAACGAAAAGTATATATTTCGTTGGTCTTGCGTTTCGACATTGCATTAAGATGTAAAAATATCGATTATAAATGTAATATTGAACATGTGAGATTGAATGGAGTTGTTAAGATTATCAAATGATTGAGAGAATATGTTTTTCTATAAGATTAATTATTATGATAAAAGAACTAACAAAATAGTGATTATTATTATTAAGAAATAAACGATTATCACATATTTTGCCAGCAAGAAAATATTTTGTTTGCTTTTCTCTCTGATTGTTTTGACTTAATACGATATTACGTTCTTTTATTCAGGTCCAAACAAAGTACAAACTCCCTACACTTAATTGGATTGCTCTAAAGCCTAATCAAGTACGGGGTACTATCTTCAATGAATTGGATGACGATCGTCTGCACAACCAAATCGACTTTTCCGACTTTGAGGAGCGATTTAAGATCGGCATGTGTGGACACGTGGCCAACGGTAACAGTGAAATTGATGGACTTCAAAGCTTTCCGAGTAAACGATTCAAGAAACCCGAAAACGTATCGCTTTTGGAGCACACGAGATTACGAAATATTGGTAAATAAATTTTATCTATGACCCATGTTGACGTAATGTGTGAAAATTAGACTCGTCACTCATTTCTCATTTTTCTTCCAACTTTAGCTATATCCCGTCGAAAAATGGAAATGCCGGTCGAGAAAGTAATAATGGCGGTAAATGCTCTCGACTTGAAAGTCCTTTCACTTGAAAATGTAGAATTATTGCAACGTATGGTACCTACGGATCAAGAAGTACGCTTGTTCTACATTTAATATGAATATTATTGTTACTAAAAAATTTTTACAGCATTAAAAAAATAAAAAAAATTAATTTCAGATCAAGGCTTACCGCGAATATATTATAGAGAAGAAGAACGTCAATTTGTTGACAGAAGAAGATAAATTTTTAATGCAACTTGGTAAAGTGGAAAGGATATCTACCAAGTTGTCAATTATGAATTACATAGGAAACTTTTTCGACAATTTACATCTCATTACGCCACAAATACACGCTGTGATATCTGCATCCAGTTCGGTTAAGAGTTCAAAGAAGTTAAGATCAGTATTAGAAATCATTCTTGCCTTCGGTAACTACCTAAACAGTAGCAAACGGGGCCCCGCATACGGCTTCAAGTTACAAAGCTTAGATACATTATTAGATACGAAATCGACCGATAAAAGGATGTGCCTTTTGCATTATATCGTCGCCACAATACGAGTCAAGTTCTCAGAACTTATTAATTTTGAATCGGAGTTGATGTACATCGACAAAGCTGCGACAGGTATGCGCTCACCGTATATTTGATCAGTTAATAGAATATTAATGCTAGGTGAAATTGCATGAAAAATCGAATTAATGCATTTTATTTATATTTGTAAAATTATATATTAATTTCAGTTTCACTAGAGAACATTACGACTGATGTTCACGAACTCGAGAAAGGTATGGATCTTGTGCGAAAAGAATTCGAGTTACGCGGCAAAGAAAAGCACAATACGGTATTGCGCGACTTTTTGAACAATTCCGAGGAGAAATTACGCCGTTTGAAACTTGATGCACGTACTGCCGGTGAAGCATTTCGAGAATGTGTCGAATTCTTTGGGGAAAGTCCGAGGCAGGCTGATGCCAACACCTTTTTTTCCCTTCTTGTCAGATTCGCGAGAGCGTTTAAGGTGCGTTAATAGTTATATTAGATGTCAAAGTTTTTAACGTGTATTGTATCATAATTTTGTTAAAAGCGCCTATGTATATTAAATATAATGCACGAATTTACAGGCAGCGGATCAAGAAAACGAACAACGTCGTAGATTAGAGGCTGCTGCAGCAGAAGCTTTAAATACGTCCGAAGAAGTTATAAAACGTAACAAATTAAATCAGAAGAAACAACAGGTATGTCGTGCGTTTTTAATGTTTTACTTTTGTGTATTTACATGTGTTAACTCAGATTTATGAACGAGGTCAAAGCACTTATACCTTTTTACTTAAATTGTATATCTAGCATGTGCTACTCTTAAAATATCAGTTTAAAAACTCTACAAAATCTTTATAATGCACGTATTTTTTACGATTTGTAAACGTATTATCATTACAATTACAAAAATTACGCATTCTTCCTTTTTAGTATAAATAACATTTTATATAAAAAGAGTCAAATATATAAATAATTTTATTTTAGCATTTATATTTCTTCTATGAAGTTCTATGATAAACTACATATTATTTTTCGTGCACGTTAAGCTAATTGAGTCTGATGTTTCTATTACTATGTACTTGCTAGTTGCTATTACTGATTTTTTCTTATTTCTTTGAATCAAGAAAAATTTTAAATGATATTTAAATATCTTATCTGTTAGTTAGATAATTTCCCTTCCATTAAATGTGACCTATTTATTAATATTTATTACTTTAATTGTGATAGTTACAATTTCTATTGGTTATATATATGTTATCATTTATATTTCTCTGAGCTTCTCTCCTACAACATCAATGCTGTAGATGCATTTAAAATTAACATTCATCACATCACGTAACATTATAATTATAACTTATGTAAAAAAATAGAAAATAAATGCATAAAGCATTAATTTTTTTGCATGTTGTGAAGTAGCATGACATTGTACAGGGATTATGGACGATTACATCGATTCTGATAATCTCACGCGTGCCTCTTATAGTTATTCCATTTCTTAAACACTATAGATTCATAAACGTTTTTTTCTTATTTGTTACATATTTATTTGGATTTAAAGTCACCGAAATTTTGCTGTAACTCGAACAAGAGTCTGTTACACCGCCACCTTAATGAACTGGAGCTCAGAACATAACAATGTAGAAACAATTCACAACATGTAAGTTTGTCCTCACTCACTTCCTTGTATTAACATATGATTTTTAATATATGTACACACACCACATTATATATAACGTATAAAAATTTGATTGTCGTCAAACTTTCTCTCATTAATGTATGTAAAACAAATCATAGTTTTTTATAAAGGAGAATTATTTTTACTTTAATACCATACAATTTATACCGTATGAAATCTATTGTAGTTTCGAAGAAATTTCACTAATATATTGATTACGTATTCTACACTATACATTGATTACAATTGAATACTCTTTGTATATATGTGTATATATGCTACATAAACTCATATTCTTTACATCACATTTGTACTAATAGCAATACATTAAAATACGCATTCGCATGTTTTAGCATTGATGTTGGCTGAGAGAATTCTTCTATTATCGCTTTCCTTTTTATTGACATAAAGTTTCATGTATTGTATAAGATAAATGAGTAACGCCACTTACGCATAAATAGAGAAATAGATGTTATTAAATTTTTCTTGGTTTGAACTTATTGTTAGATAAAGTAGTTAATGATAAATCTTGCATTTTCTTAAATTTCTTAATAAACATGTGTATATAGTATATAACTTTAAAATTAATAACTTTACGTAACAATAATTCATAAGTTAGTTTAGTTTAGACAGATATATATGTAATAAATACATATTTTTTATACAAATATTTTTAATATTTTCTGTAATAATTGACATTCTATTATATATCATCAGGATGCTGTTATAAACGAACTGAAGAATAAGACACGATTAGTGCAAGAGAAGAAGCTACTGCAACAGGATGAAGTGTATAATGGTGCCCTAGAGGATATTCTTCTTGGTCTCAGGTCCGAACCATATCGCAGAGCGGATGCTGTAAGACGTAGCCAACGACGACGTATCGATAATCACAGACTCTCGCGCACTGCCGAAGAGCTTGAATTCTAATCTTTTTGCATTTCCAATTTATACGCACTTCAAAGTTTTTCTATTCTAGAGAACGAATTTGCCTTGCAATATTGAAGTTTCATTGTAATTTAGCTTTAAAAATACGACGGAAATCAACAGAGAACACCAATAGTTTCAGAATACTTTTGAAAATATTAACAACGTTTACAACTAGATAGTCACTTGTACATTCTCCGAATTTTTGAAAGCATTTTACTTATAGTCATAAACTTGAAATTTACACACAGCTTTAGGATATAAATTTTTCGAATATGATATTTATCACAAGGTAGATTTTGGAAAACGCGCGATATTTCGCACATTTGACGATCCTTCTATGCATAGTTCATACGTGAATCTCGCAATTAAAGACAATGTAAGTTTCTCTCAAGTTAGCATAATATTATATTAATTAAGGCACTTCTTTACTATTTCTCTCTAGATAATTCTTTTTAACTTTTCCTGACATTTACACAAAATTTGCTTATACCTCGATTACACTATTACTTTCTTTAATTTTTTTGTTCGATATATATATAAAATACGTAAACGTAGAATTGTTTAAATTTAGTTGTTGTTGATTGTTATATGTATTAAAAATATTTATAATTTTCATATGAACTCAATATCCCCGTTAATTAAATTAAAATTGTTTATACCCTATATCTTGTAATTGCTTAATATCAAATGGACAAAGTCATATAACTCGTAACGTTAAGTTTGTGTGTAAAGTCGATCTAGCAATTGCAGGTTTCAGTAAATCAATGACATGGTATTTGTGACATTCCAGCGATATGTAATAAGCTGGGAAAACTTGCTACGGAATTACACAAGTTCTATCAGCTTGAAGGCAAATGTACAAAATTCAAAATGAATGTTTATACTTTTTTTCATATTACGAGTCATAAAAATGTATCTTCTTACAACCAACAATAAAATCAAGATGATATGTTGCAAAGCGATAATTAACTGTACACGTATTTGTCATAATTTTCTGCGATATATTATAATGCATATTATTATGACATAAATGAAAGAGAGATCTTAGTTGTCTCTTGAAAGCATTTCAAAAATAATTTTACAGCATATTATTACTTATTTACATTCCTCGAACACGTGCATACACACCTCAAGAATATATATATATAAATATATATATATATATAATAACACAAATACATAAGTAACTGCACAAGAGCGTTCCACATTATTTAATAATTGATATATATCGAGCTGTAATGTGAGGGGACAAAAAATATACAAATCAAAAGTTCGTATACACATCGACTATTGCCGTAATTCTCTAAGATTCTTATTACCAAAACATACAATAAAAGACTACAATTCTCTTCAAGCTTATTTCCGATTGAAAACATATCGCAAACTTTTGAAAGGATGGAGTTATATTTTTACTTTTGTACGTTTTTGATATTATATATTATACTAGAGGAAGAAAAGTGTAAATACTGTTGTAATATAGAAAATAGTTTTGAATCGTTCAAAATATAATGTAATTACTATTATTGCTTAGAACAATTGCCAATGTGATGTTTAGATAAAATATTTTCTGTATTGTATTATTTAGCACATATCGTTTATTAGTGACTTATATGTGACGAAGAAAAATTGCTATTTCAATCCTTTGGGGTTGAAGCACTAAGCTATTTTATATATATTTTGTGCAAAAAATGTGTATATACACATGCACACACATACATAATATGCATTTCATTATATTAATTGTAAAAATTAGTAATCTCATTGTATAAAATCAGATATAAATAAATGTAATAATTAATACTTTGACAAAGAATGGTGTACTCATTTATTATATAAAATAAATAATAATACACGAATCACGAATGAATAATGACTTACAATTACAATACATTTTCCACCGTTGTAGTTAAACATCCAACATTTTCCTTTTCTGGAATAAATGAATAAACCAATACCACACGTATGTTGATCTGTGATCAGTGAATTATTAATATTTGTTCTTTATTATGTAATATTTATTGGTCATTAGTAAATTAGTATATAATTTATATCTTTTAAAGTTGTTTATTTATTGCTCGTATAAACTACATTGTAATAATAATTCATGTAAAATTTTTTATATACAAATATACAATGTACAAAAGGCACGATATATCTACATTCTTTAGCTCACGTACAATACAATGCAAGACGATAAAGTAAAATTACGAAGTGTAGAAAGTACATATAAATATATATATGTGTGTGTGTGTGTGCGTGCATGTGTGTGTGTGTGTACACATACACCACAGACATACACATACACACATGTGTAATTTAATATATAATTAGCACGTTCTGGTTAATAATGAAAGTGCGTATTATAAATTTACTTGTTAGTAAACTTATTCCGCTTTATTAACTGAACTTTCGCACATTAAAAGTAACAAAGATTTTATGTAATAGAATAATAGATGATTCATAAAATTGGAATGGCTTGTAACACGATTGCAATGTTTATATATATATATAAAATTCTTTGTGTGTGTGTGTGTGTGTGTGTGTATGTTGAATTGTTAAATAAATAAAATAAAGTATAAGTAATAATTGAAGTATAGAATAATATATAAAAGAGTTTCTTGATTTTACGTAAAATCAAGGTGACTAATCATCAACGTCACTACATAAAATCTTTGGATATAATTTATGTGCTTATACATACAATAAAAAAAATACTCATTCGTTGTAACATTCGTTGCCAGAACCCAGAAACACATAGTTTGATAATAATTTTATATCATAAAGAATATATGTTTTTTACTTTCTTCAGAATTTTTGGTATGCTACAATGGTTCAGTCCAGATCGTGTCAGATTTTTTAACTGACATCTACTTACAAAATTTAAAAACAAATATGCATGCATTGAGACAAACACAATATTTAATTTATTTTTACTAAATTAGATATCTTTCATACAAATCGCTGCTCCAATCTAGTAATTAATATGGAAAGTCAAAAACATACGATTAATTCGCATAAT
Organism: Leptothorax acervorum; assembly: GCA_035220615.1. Lineage (NCBI taxonomy): Eukaryota > Metazoa > Arthropoda > Insecta > Hymenoptera > Formicidae > Leptothorax > Leptothorax acervorum. Next base: position 1,286,564 of record JASTWQ010000009.1, on the reverse strand, counting down.
GTGGAAAAAATAATACTGATTATTTTATTTAAATTTTCTTTTGAAAGTATAATAATCAATAAAGGATCAGTCATCAAATATACAGAAGAGGCAAATAAAACTTGTTCCATTTGCGATACAAGTATATTGAAGTTTTAAAACAATTGCTTTTATCAAATTAGGGAAGGGCTTCGAGCCGTGATAGGATGTTTGTGTCGATAATATTTCTGTGTGTGAATTTTTACTTATTCCAATATTCAAATAAACTGCGCGCCGAATAAATTTTCAGTTTTACAACACAGTCTTACCTTTGTCGGAACAGTACATCCACACATTTTAAATCGGTAATCGATTTAATAAGCAAGAATCACTATGAAGAAATTTTAAATAATTTATTGCGAAAAATATTACCCCAGCCAGGGTTCGAACCTGGAACCTCCCGCAATCCGTGCAGGCGTCGTACCAGTAAAAATTCACACACAGAAATATTATCGACACAAACATGATCCTGTCACGGCTCGAAGCCATTCCCTAATTTGATTTTCTAACGAGCCTTCTTATATTATTCTTGCATTAATTGCTCTATTATATTTCTGTAAAATTCATAATTAGTTTTGTACTTCATAATATTTAATTTAAGAAGCACGCAGACCTCTTTTATAGATACATAAAGATACATAGCACATGATATATAAAAAATTAGATATAGAAAAAAAGGATACAGAATCTTTCAATCAATATTATATATTTTTTTTATATAAAGAAAGGAGTTTCAGTTAGTGTAATTATTTTCAGTTTATGACAATAACAGCAGCTTAGAATTTATTTATAGAATGCAAAGCACAAAGATTTAGATATTATATTGAATAACATTACTTCTTCAGAAGAATGGATGAACATTTTTTTCCCACAGCAATTTGAACACAAACTGGTTAGCTTCATTTGGTTTACATGGCTTCTAGTATTTGGTTTTCTGGTTATTTAACCGTTTGAGTGCTGGAAACGGCTGCAAAAATCTGTGAAAAAAATGTTAAGCAAGCGCCGCAATAGATCCAATGTTGATCAATTTCTATCACATTTCTCAAGACTCAACTACATATTTACTAAATCGAACTATCCTCAAATACTAGATAACAATATTGAATAATGAGATAAAAAGAGGAAAGCACTTGTTGGATATTTTTTAACATGAAACGAGAGAAGCGTGATCGTGCTTGTTAGCATTTTTCAACATGAAACATGGGAGAAGCGCAATCATGCTCCTTGACATTTACGACAATTAATGTATTCAGAGTAATTAATCTTAAATAAAAAAATAAGTTATTTATAGATTTGTGAATCCTGGCTTAATATAATAACCAGCAATAATCTTATATATTAAATCATGGGAGAAACATCGAATCACATATATCTGTACAAACATAAGAATCTAAACTGAATTATTTGTAACTGATCCTTTCTTTTTATACAAACACAATCCATTATTGTAGAAATTATTGACAATATATAGAATACAAAAAAATATGTACAATAGAGTTGTATAATGATCTTATAACCATTCAATATTAATCAAAAGTACAATAAAAAAATGTATCTTTTATATATATATATATATATATATATATATATATATATATATATATAATCACGCACATACGCGCACGCTCGCATACATGCACACACAGTGTATATAAAGTCCAATTTGTTTTAATATATCTTTACATCAGGCAGTTGTTTCTTCTTTATAAATGTATCTATAAATGTATCTATATATGAAGGTAAATATTCAAAAGTTGTATATCCATACATATAGGTATATTGTCTTATCAAAATGCGTTTTGACCTAGCGTATACATATATTGCAATATTCCTCGAAAACTACAGATTGGATTAATAATATATTAAATGTTAAATTTCTGACGCGTACCTTTGTTTTACTAGCTGCTTTATCTGGTTAATTACTCCGCTTCTACATTATTGAAGCATGAGGGATTCCAAGTTTCGGTGCAGAATAGTATCCTTCACAGCATTAAAGACGACTTTAATATTTTCTGTGTCTACCGCAGTAGTGAAGTGATGAAACAACGGCTTTCTTGGATCCCTCTTGACCGAGACGAACATATCGAGGATAAAATTTTGCACGTCCTTCATGGAATGTGGATCACCCGTAAATTGTGGGAAATACAAACGGACATTTGTATCTTGTGACCTCACTTTCTTATCGAGTAAATCCGTTTTGTTTAAGAACAAAATTATAGAGACACCACAAAATATCATGTTGTTCACGATTGTATCAAATATATTTTTAGATTCTTCCAATCTGTTAGTCCTCCTGTAAGAATTATAATTGATAAAAACAAAACCGTAATCATTATTTATTTTACGATTTTGTAGAATAAGCAAGGAGATAACATACCTATCTTCCAACAAGACCTGGTCAAATTCCGACGATGATACGAGAAAAAGTATAGATGTCACGCAGTCAAAGCATTGGTACCATTTTTGCCTTTGAGATCTTTGACCGCCAACATCAACAAAGAGGAATGGGATATTATTAATCGGTATTACAAATTCGGAAATTCCTTTTGTCGCCTTCCTACAGTGTAAGATATCCTGATGCGTAGGCGTATATTCCTAAAAAAATATTTCTTTTACATACTTAATAAAAAACAATCAAAATTTAAAAGTAACGTATACGGCAAACAGTATAATACTTTTCTCTGTACTTTTTAGTAAATAAAAATATATAAAATTGTCAAAAGTATTACCACTCTTGCAATCCTATCAAGATTATCCAGGAAGTATTGGACAGAATCACTCTGAAAATATCAAATTACATACATAAATATAACACCTAAATTAAACAATACAAAACTAATAAATAATTATATATATTTCAATGTTTTAATATTAAAATATTTACGTATCACATATCACGCATATGGCATATGTAAAAGATGCATGTCTATAGAGCTAATTTGAGAAAAAAAGAAATCTTACTAATTGAAATTCTCTTCGCCTATCGAATGCTCTTCTAATCGATGCATCCTTCCATAAACTCTGCAATGCTGGCACATAATGCAGAAATAATCTAGTGTCCAGCACCATGGTGTTCTCAAACTTGAGTAATTGGAAACCGATATCGTAATTCTTAGGATTCTCCCAAGGGATATTTAGTTTATCCCGTGCATCCACTAGAACCTTCATACCCTTTATTATATTCTGGTAGATCACATGTTGGTATTCCTTAATTAATTCGGGCTGGAAAAAAACAAACAAACAAACGTGATATGTATCAAATCTAATCCTCTAAATCTAAACTCTAAGTCTAAAGCAAACTTGACATGAAAGAGACTTGTGCTTTTATTTTATAACATACTTTGTGAGAGATGTAATAGTAATAACATGAAGTAGTAAGAGATAAGTTAATGCTTAAAATGTAATTAATGTGACAAGTGTTTCACATCATGTAACATGTAACTGTAACTGAATGCTTTAGTTTTGGAATTCTTATTGTTATTATGGTTTTAATTAAATTGATAATTTACTTTTGTAAAGAATTTGAGGAGAGCGACATAGAAAATATTTGTAGTCAATTTTAATGCTCTTTCGCAAGCTTCCATATAGCTACATGCTACACGGCTACACCCCTATCGCGCGTTATCCCTTATTGCCTTATTCCATATATTTAATATAGGTATTATTTGTTAGACCCTTCCTCTTCTGGACAATCTCGACTGTCGCACTGCCAGTTCTTACTTCTTATTGTTAGCGAAACATAATCGAGTTTGAACTCCCCGCTAATTAAATGCAGGCCAAGCTGGCCAAGTCATCAGGTGTTGGTGTTCTGCATGAGCTAGGCGACTGCAGGCGACTGGCGAGTGGCGACGTCGAGCCCGTCGAGTGGTCGAGCGTGCAACGTGCAACGTGCAACGACCAAACGACCGGTCACCGCCGACCGGTTCCCGTGCGATTGCGATACTCCCGCTCCCGGGGAAAAGCGGGGAGACGCCGTCGTCGCCGTAGTCGCCGTCGATTGAGAGAATTCTGTCACGTGGTGTGGTGAGCGCACATGCCGCATGGTCCTCGGTTTCTCGGTTACTCAATACTCAATACTTAATACTCATTACTCTTACCTCAAACTTGATCCCGTGAATAATCCGCATCTGCTTGAGGAATGTCGACTTGCCGCTCTCGCCCGCCCCGAGCAGCAGCAGCTTCACCTGCCGGCGGAACGTCTGCCGGTCCTTCTCCAGCATCCGGTCGATCTCCTGGCTCTTGTAACGCTGCTCGATCTCCTCCGGGCTGAATTTGAAACGCAGGCAACACGACCACGTTAAGGAGCTCGCCATCTTGCCTCTCTCATTCACTTTCACTCTCCTTCCTTCTCTACGCTCCTCCTTCGCCTTCGTCGCCACTTTCCTTCCTTCCTTCCTGCCTGCCTGTCACCCTTTCCGCTTTCCGCTTTCCCGTCTCCCACCCGCGGCCCGCGGCCCGCGGCCCCTGGCAGGCCCTGGCTACGCTCCTCGCGGACCTCGCGGACCTCGCGTCGCGCGCGCGATGCCGAGCCGTGAACGTGAAGCCGTCTCGACTCTCGACAACAAACCGACCACGTAAGTACAAACGGGACAACCGGACGCACACTGGCCACTGGCCGTCCGCCGTCCGCCGCCCACTGGCGTGCACAACTGCACAGTGCACTGGTGCACTGGCGTGGCGTGGCGTATCGCGTACCTCGCAAGTCGCCCTCCCCTTCACCGCCTTCACCGTCTGTCAACTCACCCACCCTGCGAAAGCGCAGGCCTCAGGCCCTGAGGCCGATCGGAAATCGCCGATTCAGAACCGCATTTCTCGGGCAGGCGTAACCGTAACCGTAACCGTAATCGTAACCGTGTAACCGGCCGGAGCCCGGAATGCGCGACGCGCGACCAACACACCACCACCGAGCGAATCTTGTACACACTCTCGGCTCTCTCGCTATAAGACCGATGCGATGCGGCGCTTTTTTTTTCCAATCGATTTCAGCATTCCCAGCAGTTCGGCTTCGGCTTTCGGCTTGCGTAGCGTATGGTGTATTAGCGTATATTCGCACGTATACCGTTATGTTATCAGTTATGGTATACCGTGTTACACAAGCACAGATACACGCACGCACGCACGGCGCGGGCGCGGGCGTCACGATACACGATAAGGCATAAGGCGTGCGATACAGGTATACGCTACGCGGAAGAACGATGGCATACCCAGGTAACCCAGGCCAGACATACCGATTGGTAAAAGGAAGGGGGAAGGTATTTCACGCGGCGATCACCGACACCGCGGCCGCCGACGCTGCTCACTCCGGCTACTCCGGCTACTCCGGCTTATACTCCGATGTCTCCGATTTCGATTTGTCGACGAGCCTGACGAGCCTGACGAGCCACGCAATCGTCTCTGGCGAGCTCGAGCCGCGAACGCGAATTAGGCATGATTGAATAATCACCGGGTGGCGGCGACCACTCGCGACGACGCAACGTTCACCTTCACGTTTTGTGTTTTGTGTGTCACCGTCACCAGTCACGATTGTCTCTGTGTGCTGTGTGATAACTGGTGATAACCATACGTCTCGCTCCTCGCTCGCTGCACAGTGCTGACAATGAGTGCACCGCCTTAATTCTTTCTCTCTCCCTGCCCCGCGCCCCACCTCCTTCTCTACTCCTCTACTCCTCTACTCCTCTTCTTCTCCACAGTCCACTCTCCAGTACTCCAGTCTCCTGAAAAGTCGGCTGTCGGCTTCGGGCTTAGTCGAATAGTCGGCGTCGGCGAGTCAATCATTCGCTCCTGTACGCGCCGTGGCCGTGACACACCTCTTTTCCTTCTGCCTAAGCAGCGAGCCTACCGATGCCGCGCCGGCCCGGGCCGCGCGTTAACGCTAACGGATGCACGACGGCTGTTGTTGTACCACTTGTACCACTTGTAGTACCAATGCGATCGTGATCGTGATGAGTGATCGATGCGGCCGAGATATTTCACGGTCACGGGAATGCATGCCATGCATAGTAAAGGCGCGCGACGGAGCAACGGCAAACGCGACACGCGTGCAGAAACACGACACGAGGAAACGCTCAACGCTGGCTGGCTGGGAAACGCCAGTATGCCAGTATTGCCAGTAACGCCACTGAACTGACTGAACGTGAACGGTCTGAATCTGAACTCGGAACGCTACCGGCGACCGGCCACTGCCACTACTGCCACTTGCCAGTACTGCCACTGCTCCCTCACCCTCACCCTCACCATCCCTCGCCCACGACTATACCTACAGTTACACCATTACCTACCACTTTCGGGGAATAGCTATAATATGCTATACTTGGAAAACAGATTCTTTCACAAACTTCTACATCTACATGTTATTAATCAGCAGAGAGAAGGATGAGAGCATTGAGAGAATTGAGACTATTGAGAATTTGAGAGCGGTCATGAGGGCGCATTTTAGCTGTCATCCAACATCTTATTTGGCTTATTTTGAAACGCCTCGGTCTCGACTCTCGGTCTCTATTGAACTACATAGCCAATATTTATGAATCCCGTAAGGTAATGTCCACGACTTTGTGGTTTTCTTCCGTGTTATACCCACGATTTTTTTGTGGTTCTCTTCCGTGCTATGTTGACAATTTCTTGGTTTTTTGGGAAAAATAAAAAAAACAGAAGAGAACTAAAAAATTGTCAAAATAACACGGCAAGCTAGGATTAATCTCTAATATTAATTGATTAATTGACTGTTGCTTATCGAAACAGATTCATCCTCACATTATCATTATATTCAAAATATACAATGTATATCATATAATTTGATGTATTTAATAAGAATTAAAAAGATACACACATCTAATTAGTAATTGTATACATATTTTCATATACTTGTATTATTAAACGTATCATTATTTATACATATATATATACCTACGTTATATATACAAATATACAAGTTAGGATTTCCATTTAGGTACTATAAAAAGTTATATTTGTAAAAGTATGAACAAGTAATTTTCCATGGTAAACAAAAGATAATGCACTACGAGTACATCTTATCATCTTATAAATATAATAATATCATCGAGTTATTTAATATCTATTAAAAGATATATTAGTATTGTGGTGCGTACGCGCACGTAATACACCTTAGCGCTGTGCACGGACGCACGCATGTAGCATACTTACAAAAGGCTATTATCTTCATTATTCATATAAGTAATTAAGAAAGTGTATTAGTTTATATATATATTTCTAAATTACTTCAAGAATCTCAATGTGAATTATTTTAATTTTTTAAGATTTACTTTTAACAGTGCTAACATTAAATTTTACATGATTTTTTCGAATCATGTAAAATGATTTTGGAAACGGACAAATCTCAAATTACAGTATTTATATAATAGACGACATTTTAGATAACATTCAGTTCAGTCTTCCATATTAGTATACTCGATTCGATTTGCAACATATATATGTATATATATATATATATATATATCGTCTTTAATATACACACTTTAAAGAAAAATAAATAGTCCATAATTTCGATACAACTATATACTATATAAATATGCCTAATCCATTTGTGGAACTATGAGATGGACGATTATTTTAGAATTCTTGATAGCAGAATACTAATCTTCTATTACGATTATTACGATTTGCATAAATTCAATTGTATCTCTATGTTTATAATATGTCGATATAAAGATTTTATTATCTTTGGTTGCTTTATTGAAGAGATGAATTTGGCTCGTTTTATGTTATTGGCCTGTGTTCTGACTACTTTTGTTCCGATTGCGCAGCAATGATGCATCTGAAAGAGAGTAAGTCCCGGGTTCGAATACTGGTGGATATTCCAAACCAGGATAATCGGGTGGCGGAGATGTTGGTGGCGGTATGTACGGTAACATTGGAGGTGTCATATTCCTGCCAGAATTTGAAAAGCCCCTGTGGTTGGACGAATATTCATTGTCGTACTGAAAAAAAAAGAGAAAAGAAATCGTTAAATTCCCATTTCTACTTCCTTTGCATAATCTCTCTCCTTGCTCTTTAAATTTATCGCATAATAAGGTATTGACGCATCAAATGGGAAGGCAGATTCAACTGCACGCACTTTTGATATGTTAGAGGATGTTATTGCATCCGGACTCCAATCATTGACCGAATTAATTGGACTGAAAGTTTGAGTAAACTGAGGACTGTTGTTGTTGAAAGAACTGTGAGTCTGACTGATCTCACTAGGACTTTGACTGCCGGAACAAGTAGATGATTGATGCTGCGATTGATTGGAGCAACACTTATTCCGAAATAGCGCTCTGTGCAACCGTGGCGAACCTGCTTCTAAAATCCAAAATTACTCGTCAAAATAAATCATATATTGCGTTTAATTATGTTAATAGTTATATTTAATACAAGTTACTTGCCTAATACGATTTTCTGGGCATTTTTAGGAAGATCCAAGGTACAGGGTTTTTGCTGTTTGGTACCGAATAAAACTTTCAGGCGACTCGCTTTCTGTACGTGATCGCTTTTATCTAAATGCATTTCGAAAGCGGCACGCATTCCATCCTGCTCGAAGGGCGATGTCGGTGGTGGTTGATACTGTGCCGCGTTCTTCAAACGATTTTTGTCACAACTTGATCCTTTCTTGTCGCCGCGTCTCAGCGAATCTAGCCAATGTTTATCGGAAGAATTGTAATCGTGACGATTAGTACGATTGAAGCTCCCCTTCCGACTAATCGACACATCTTTTTTTATGCCTTGCTGCGTTTCAGACGATGTGTGACTCGCGAGATCGTTACTGGATCCAGAATATCCTATAAGCGAAAAAATCAAGGTAGATTTAATTTCAAATAATTTCACCACGTTCAATTAGTAGGACTCTAGATCCTGCAGCCCAATGTTTTACCGACAGATCGCATTAGAAGAAATCTTTGAATTGGCTTTACAGAATCGCAAAATTCTTTTACAGAATTAAAGTACGCGCAAAAATCTAGCGCGCAGCGGTCGTTTGTATTAAAAACGAAAAAAAATTAAAAATCTTACTTATTTTTGAAACGTAGAGTTGTCACCTAATGACAATATTTGCTTAATACAAAAATACTGCAGTTTATATATACAAAATGAGATAGAGGCGCGCTAGGGAAAACATGTAAGAATAATATCGTGCAAGTAGAACCAAGATTCGAAGCCTAGAAAAAAAGATTTTCTCTAATTGCATTTTATGAATGCAATGTTGGTTATTGTAGGTACTATCCTTGTCTAGACCATTGTCTATACAAGGACAGATATAGGTCGGTAACATAGAAAATGATAGAAAATGGTAATTTTTTCGGTAAAACATTCGGCTGCAGAATCCCCTTAAAATACTACAACTATAATTTTGTCGACATGTTAAGATTGTCATTTTTAACAAGTGTTATTTGTACTTGAAATCCTCCAACATACCAATATTCCTCGACGAAAGATAATCATGCATCTTGTAGCTTTCGTGATTGGGAGATTGTACACGTTTGTTAAGCTCATAGTCTGCACTCTCATTCGGAGAATTCTGCTTGTTTGGATTTATCGCGTTTCTCCAATGAAACAAATCGTCATGTCTCGCTTTCTGATTCTGAGAATTCACAAGTTCCTGCGCTCTTCTCTTCTGCGCATAACTTGACGAGTCCCACATCCTTTTCTGTCCGATTGCCATACACTTGCTACAAGATTTGTCGCTTACGCAATTTGCTTCGCTTTCAGATCGGGCAACGATAAAATTATTTTTGACGGATTGACGAGGCGTGTGTACATGTGCATTCGTGTTCTTCGATTGAACATACGTAATATTGTTGTTCGGTATTTCATCGTTTGTCTTGCCATAAATATTTCCAATGTCATTCAAAGATATGTCACTTAATTGTCTAATTTGCTCGGTATACGCCGCGTTATCATTCAAGTTCCTGTGCTGTACGTGCACGTGATCGCTGAGCAAAGGCGTCGCGCGTGGAGACCTCGATTCGTTTATCATACTTTGTCGTTGCTCTTCATCTTGCTGCGATATCACAAATTCATCTTGCGTAACGAAACCTTGCAGATTGTCTGGTCTTCTACTAACAGATCTATATATAACAATGGATATGTGTGTGTGTGTGTGTATGTTGCTATATATCAAATCCATAAAAAATAAATAATCCATAAAGAATCGTTTCCACGACGATAGAAAATATGTAATGTAATGTAAAAATTACCTGTCTGTAGCATGCCGATAATCACTCATGTCTGAGTTATTCAATGTATCTGTAGTACTCTGTGACGTGGTCGAGCCGTAGAATGTACTACCAGCGATCGTCATTTGCAAATCCGGAGAATTTGAATTGCAAACTTCTTTCCTATATAAAATGTTTTAAAATTTTTAAATAATAGGCCGATATGCTTATGTGAGAAAATCCTTGATATATGTATATACTCACTTATTTGGTGTCGATGTAGGAAGCACTCGTCTGTAACTTCTAAATTGCGCCGTTGGAACAGGCATATTCTGATTTCTGGCACTGAGAAATTTCAAATACTTTCGATCCAAGCTCGTACCAGTAATTTCGTGATCCTTAAACGATCCGCCGGCATCCCTTCGTACAGACTTTTTCAAAGAGCCAAACGATTTCTCCTGACTTAATTTAGAAGATTCCGATATACATTTCGGCTTACTCTTGTGACCTTCGTTATCGCTCTCATCCGTTTCGCTAAAAAGTCCGACACTTTGGTTGTGAGTGTCCGCACCTAAAGTGCCTTTACTAACCACATCCAGCCACAGAATTAAACAGTCTTCGGTATCAGCAGCAAAATAAAACACAGTTCCCGTATGATAAACCTTGAAGGAATACTTCCTCGATTTTACTTCGCTAGCCGGCGATACAGTAAAACCCGTTAATACGATCAAGCAGTCAGCCTTTATACTGTCCTGTGTTTTAAATCTAATTGTAAAGATAAAAATTTGTGTATTTAATCAGTTGTGTGTGATTCATTCATCGTAATATGTTTTATACAATTTTACCTGTACAACGATGAACACTTTAATACAAACCAGGCCTTTGCCCACGCGCCACCTGCTCCTCTACTACGATATGTAAGCCATCCTTCTAAATCGCCAGCACCAACATCTCTTACGGATACATTTCTTCTCTCTAATAAGAAAATGGTATATTTTTTCCGTATTCTGATTCAATTCAAGATGTAGACAGTTTCGAAAATAATGTTACACCTCAAAGTGCAACATATTTAAATAAATTATGTATAATAAATAATTTATATAATATAATTTGTACATTTGAATAAATTGTCAAAACACCTAATTAACACTGCTGTCAAAACAAATGTCTTAAATATCATATAAGAAAAATTAATATTCAATTGTACTTACTTGCCAGTAACATATTCCGTTTTCTATTGCTTCTTGGACTGCTATTAGATTTATTTAAACTACTATGTAAGCCGATACTTTTAGCTACCATCATAGCTCTATTAACAACACTTTTCTCAATACTTTTATCCTTCTCTGATAATCTTGGCTTTAAATCTGACGATATTGTTTGTTTTGAGTGTGTTATACCGTCAGGACAATCGACATTGCGAGGAGAATGATCAAACCTATAACAGTCTGTTATGGATTGATCCGAGCAAACGAATTTTTCAACAAATGTTTCAAAAGGACATTTTTCTTCTCTTGATTGCTTGTCATTATTTTCATTATACAACGAAGCATCAGATAAGTTTAAACGATCAAATTTTTGATCGCTTAAACTTATAGTTCGTGATTCACCAATTAAATCCATTGAATTTTCTGTGTAATTAAGCATACGCACATCTGAAGAATCCTTTTTATCTTGACAATCCAAATTGCTTTTAATATGATTAACACATGAACTTAAATCTATTTTTTTAAATTCTCGTTTTATGCCGGGTCTCTCTGGAACTTGAGGCTTTTGCGAATCCTCCAGAGTTTGTGGAACATTGTTTAATTTCAAGTCAGTTATCGCTTGGTTTGCATAATATTTACGAGGTGGCGGTTCTGGGGGTGTTGCATGAGATTTATTCTCAAGTTTTTTAACAGACTCAACCTTTGGTAACTCTATATAGCGACAGGACTGTATTGTGGCCTGTGCCGAAGACGAGTCTGCAGATTTCACTTCTTTAGTGTGCTGCTTTATGTCAATCTGCATCTTTAAAACATTATGAGTAATATTCGATAGGTCGTCTTCAAATTTAGTATTATTATTTAATGATACCTTCTCGGCACAGTTCTCTCTTGATAGCACTGAGGAAAACTTCTTTTCGAGAAATTCTGCATGCTGAATTGAAGTACAATCAATTGTTTGTATATTTTTATCAAATTTTTGCGTTTTGTTTCTTTCGATGCTATTGCTGTGGCTAATACTACTACTGTTACTATTACCACTATTACTACTACTACTGCTACTGCTACTATTACTATTACTACTACTACTACTACCATCCCCACCACCGTCACCATCATCACCACCACCACCATCACTACTACTACTACTACTGTTACTATTGCTTCTATTGTTACTGCTACTGCTACTAGTACTGTTACTATTACTACTACTACTATTACTACTGTGATTATTGTTACTATTACTACATTCCCCTTTAGTGTTTGACATTTCTGAGGTACCATTATCAGCATTCTCATGATACTCGCATGCCGAATTTTTTAAATCAATATTTTTAGAGTATTTGTTTACGACATTCTCACATTCGGTACTTAATCTTTTAACAGCATACTTTTTATCATTTATATGTAATATATCATGTTCAAGATCATTTTGGTTTTTCTCTTCTGTGCTATTTTCAAGATTTACGTCATTTATTGTGACATTTATGTTATCTTTATGTAGGTCTATTCTTTTAGGCACTCCAAAGGCACATGCTTGTTCTTCTGCATTCTCATGCGCGATCTGCTTTTCGATGTTACTAATTTTTCGTGCAACATTACCATCGCATCTTCTAGCGGATGCTTCTTTATGCTCGCTACTTACGACCTTCAATTTTTTATGATTATCATTCTCAATAACTTTACGAACATCAGTTCTTGTTAAATTATTGTTTGATATTTTGAACAAGCAATGGTCAGACAAGTCTAATTTCTCATGATCCGATAGATCATATGCAGAGGTACTACAGTTTGTATCTAATTTACCACATCTCTCAACGTATTGCATACCGATTTCTTTGATATTCGGCATGTTTTCATTAATACTACATGTATCGCTAATAGAATTATTAGATTCATCTAAAGGCACATTCGTATTATTTAAATTATTGCTATCAGTGACATTATCCATGGGTGCTTGCAAATGTTTTATATTAATATCTTTATGTACAATATTTGCACCATCATCATCACAGTTATGCGTAGGAGTTAGTTTTTCTTTTATATCATCTGGACGAGTGCTTTTAACATCAATCAATTTTTCCTTAAATTGCACTTTTTTATTCGTTTGCTCATTAGTCTTGTTCTTCTTTTTTGCCGATTCTAATCCTAAACACGTTTGGGGCCGTATATTTACCATTGGCACATTGTCCAAACCATGGGCGCAAGATGCTGCTTTATCACGCAACTGAACAGTCGCATTGTGCTCTCGTTTCAACTCCTTCCAAAACTGCTCGATATTAATACCATGTTTGGTTGTGGGACTGGCACCTGTTATTGTAGCTCGCCTTTGGACTAAGTTTCTTGGTTTAGGATAAAGTTGCGATTCTGTTTCGCTGTCAGAATCGCTACTATCTGTAGTCATTGTATCTAACATTTTAACTGCATCTAAAATACTTGCTGGCTCTGGGCTGGTTTTCTTTGGCATATGTCTATGTAACAAAAGATTTTTTTCATTAAATATAAAAATAAAAATTTTTGTGATTAAATTCAAAATAGAGAGAGACGTTTATTAAATTATATATTATATATAGGATATTATGTATGTATGCAATACATACACATAAATCATGTATGTTATCAGATTTAAAAAATTAAAAAAAATGTTAGCAGGGCCACAGTTAAGATATATGTAGAAAGGCAGCTTACCTAGGTGATGGCATTGCAAAGTCAGGTATTGTTAATAATTCTGGTCTAGGGGATGGAAGACTACGCCCTTGTGCTGTGTAAGAGGTGTTTTTGTTACTTGGAAGTTTATACGGTTTTATGTAAATTTGCCCATAAATTTTAGTATGCTTTGGTCTACGTTTCATAGTCAAGAGGATTTCCGCTGGGCTTTCACGAAATAATTCAAGCAAATTCTTCCTCTCCCAACCAATCACCGTTTGATAATTTACCTAGTAGATTTACACATGTACATTTTAGAATTAAATAATTTGTCAAGATTTATGATATACAAATAGGATATATATAAATAGGACATTACTTGAACTATTTCATCTCCTTCCTGCATTTTGCCAGATTGATGTGCAGCAGATCCAAGTTTAATTTCAGTTATCTGATGTACTCCATGAAAAGATGGTAAAATGTAAAAACCCTAAAGGATAATATTTCAATAATTAAACAGATATTAATTTGTATAATATATCTGTAAGAATTATGTGAACTTAAAAAAAATATTTTGATTATGGGGTTATAAAGGAAATGTTATCTGAACAGGAAGTGACAATCAGAATATTATGGCTTGTTGATAGAGCTTTATCAATGCAGGATATGATAGTAAAATCATTCTGGAACAAATATAGTCACTCAATAAATAATATAAGAGTATATCAGAAATAAAATTTTAAAAATGTAACTCGCTAGTAAAAAAAAAAAAAATTCACAAACAAAGAAAAGTCTTAAACATAAATTCTCAGATTAATTGACAATTTTCGAAATATTCAGCTTCCTATAAATTCTTTGTATAATTAATGCATACAACAGTCGAAAACCTACCAGATCATCGCTAGATTTCTTCTTTAACGTTGCCAGATCTAAACTTGCAGGCTGCAGTATTATAGGATCAGTGATATCTTGAATAATATAATCCGCTAATCTCGCTAGTTTACTACAAGTTGTCCGAATTTCTTGGACTGGCTTCTCGGCAAATCTATCTCTTTGCGCGCACGTAGCCATTTCTATAGATATTTTCATTAATTCAACCTTCTTGCCGTGATATTCTATGTGTCCGCTGAATGGAGGATAGTCCATCCATCTCACTAAAGGTTTTACCACCATCATAATTGACGCTACATCCGATAACGTTTGAGTGGTAACAGGCTCCGAATCGTTCTGACGACACAATTCCTTGTGTAAACTATGCGCCTGGCTTGAAAGTCGCAATGCCAGCAGTTGTAGATTCTCTTTGTCCAGCTCATAATGAAACCTTCTAAGATATTCTACAGCCTCAAGAATGATTTCTTGATGACCAAGCTTTACTACGCCCAAACTTTCCAAATCTTGCGATTGTAAGTTCAATAACTGTTGTCCGTTAACACCATGATTTAGGAAACTATGGATATATGGAAGTACAGTGCTATCCAAACCTATGACATAAAAAAAAAATTAACTGACGATAACATTCCTGATATTACTCATAACGTTAATTAGTCCTAGTCTAGGACATTTTATTTATTAGACATGATTTTTATATCTGCTGCTTTTTAAGTTTGTACTAATATGTACTGAAGACAGAAGATATCCGTAAATATGTAAAATATATAAAAATAAAAATTAAGATGTAAAAACAGATAATATATGTATATCAAGCATCGTTACGGAGCATTGTATAGTTAGTATACTAAATAAAATAATTATAAATAAAATGGAAAACACGCGTGTGTGTGTGTGTGTATGTATGTGTAATAAAATACCAACAAAAATTTTCGATTATTTCCATTCAAGAGTGATATTAATTAATATTTTAATAAATGGTGACGTTTAATCGGTCGACGTCAGATTTTATATTGTGTGTGGGCGCAGAAAATCATACAAGAATAACAGGATGTGTAATCCGCGAATTCGATTAAATTAAATAGACGAGTGAATGGTGGGTTTTAACGAATTGATACACCAAAGAATAAATACAAAGTGTGGACGTGGGAATGAGGGCGGACGTACACATGTCACATACATACATTGTACATACATATATACGCACGCGTAGAAGAAGAGGGGACGGGGGCGGGGAAGGAAGAGAGGGGACGCGGGACGGAGCCGACGGAGAGTACGGACTACGGAGACCGAGACGGAGCTTCACAGTCGACACAGTCTTCACACGCGAAATTTAATGAGATTCCTCGACATGTCTGGACATGTCCTCTCTCTCGCGCGACACAACACAAGCCGTTTCTCCATCACTGATCACGGGCGTATAGCAGGTCGCATGTCGCAAGTGGTCGCAAGGTCCCGAGTCCCGAAGATGGTCAGCGCCGGCGCCGGCGCCGGCGACGACGACGGCGACGACTCGACGAGACCATCTTCGTCGTACAATGTACATACATACATACCTTTCAGCCATTCGCACACCTGATCCGGCTTCCACTCGGCTACATTAACATACGCCATGACCCGATCGCAGATTACTGGTTGTTACTGAACTGACTCATGTACGATATACACAACCGTTCTCAGGTTCTCACGTCCGCGTCGTCCGCAGCCGTTGCCATTCCAATTTTCACTCGCCCCATTCGCACTCGTCGATTATTCCACAGAACAGAAGCAGGCAGCACGGCAGCAGGTTGTGCCGTTGAGTGCGAGCACAGTGAACAGCACAGAACATCAAGGTGAACAGTCTAGCAGGTCTAGCAGCTAGCTGCGCACAACAGTTTGTGAGTTGTGACTTGTGAGTGTGACACTTGTGACACGCACCGCACCGCACCGCACCCCGCACCAACTATTTTCGATGCCTTCCCTAGTTCCCTCTTTCGCCCTTGCCGCGAACCCGGAGCCCGGAGTGGCCGGAGTTTCAGCCAGTTTCAGCGCATGCGTCTGCGTCGGTTACTCGGTTCTGCAGATATCAGCACTATCAACAGACCGACCGAGACCAGCAGACATCTGACATGTGATGCAATTTGTCGCGTTAGATTGCGTTAGATCAGGTTCAGTCAGGTTACTTTGACATTTATTCGCGCTGTTGCTGTGTAATTGCTAATTGCCTTGAAAATGTCATTTTTCGATTTTTTCCGAAATTTCCTCGGTGTGAGACGTCGCAATGAGCCTGGTACAAACGGGTAAGGCTTGGACGTGCTTCACGAAAAATATTTAAATGTAGATATATGTATATAGACGTTAAGCTTACGCCTTACGTACGCCTGTCTCTCATTGTCAGTTTATGTTTATATTTTGATATGGAATTACTCTCATTTTTGGCTTTTTGTATAAAAACGAAGATTTGAAAGACAAAACTCGCCGCTCGATACTCTAAAAACGGTGATTTTAAGTGCTAGAGGTGATGTTTTTAAAGGTTAAGAAATTTGGCTTTTGATAAATGTGGCTCGCAAAGAAAATATGTAACTTTCAACTCCAAAACCATGATACGTGTTGCATCGGCAATTTTAGATTACAGTCTATCGATATATGTATACATTTCAGATTTGACGAGCATGGTTTGCACCGGGGAAGTTTTCGGAACCCAATTTGGCAGAGTGATGAGGACGACGACGATGATGATGACGGTGATATAGACAACTTTCGGTAAAGAAAATAATACTTTTCTAATCAAGAAATGTTTCATCAATGAATTTCAATTTTAACTTTAATTTCTGTTTTCCAGGCATCCTGGAAATGGCATGCGCTTTAACATCTTTAGCGATCCACTTGAAATGACAATCTACTTTGAATCCCAGATAGATAACATGTTGAAAAATTTTTTTAAATTTAGTAATATTCCTTTTGGTATGTTTGCCCAATGGAAAATTTATCATTCTGCTTGCTTTATTTATGAATAAAGTACAGAATTTTCTTCTGCTTATCACAAAGTTCTTTTTATTTTTAAGAACTTGTTAATATATGTATTATTCTAATTGTAAGTAAGAAAACCGATTCTTGTAGATGATAAAGCCATTGCAGCTTTACCATTTGCTGGATCTGAAAAGGATGGCAATTTACGGGATAGGGTGCTGAAATCCGAGCCTGATACATTTGCCATCGCAGATATACCATTTGAAGACAAAGCAGATACAGATTTAGATGGGAGGTAGAACTGTAATTCTATTCTTTCTTTAATTTTTTACTGTATATCTCAAATAAGTAGGTATATTTTTATATTATATATAATTCATCTTATAGAGTTTCTGCAAAAGAATTTTCAAAAATGTGGAATAAAGGAAATATGGAAATGGAGAAATCTTCTGTACCAAGTAATTTCTCAATTGGAAGATCTGTTAGAAAGGAAATTGTACGTAGACCTGATGGAACTGTAGAGAAAAAACAAGTAATCAGAGATACCGAAGGTAATGAGCAGACAATCATTTCAAAGGAAATAGGCAACAAAACATATGTTGTTACTATAAAAAAAGATAAAAATGGTGTTGAAACAAAATCCGAAGATTTGATTAACATGGATGAAAGTAAGTGTATCTAAGGGATATACTAAATTTAATAGTTATGAATAAAAACGTATAATTAGTTCCTAATATTGTGCTCATTTAAAAATTCGTTTATCTTCATTTGAGACTTAATTATGTTAACTAAATTTTATTTTAATTATAAAAGGAAATTTTTATATGAACTTTATTAATTAATATTGTATGACTGACAATGAGTAATGATAATTTGACTCTACCTATTCTTGTCAATTTAACATTTAACATAAAGAAAATTTTTTCAATTACAGGTGAACTGAAAGATTTTACTCAAAAGTGGGAATCTGTAAAAGATAACGTAAATGGCCGCAATTCGCTTTTTAATCGTTTTCCATGGGAAAAGTTTTTCGGTCCCAATCCGAAATTATAACAAGCAGTAGATAAAGAAAAGTCACACACAGTTATTATTCCTAATACATTAAAACATGCCTCCTGTGTGTACGAATGTATTATATGTGTATATGCGTACCAATAAATTTAAGTAAATCAACGATAGGAGCACTTTAATTTCTAACCGTTAAGTTTTCTTTATTTGATGGAATATATTCTGTACACATTTAATATATACATACATGTGTTTAATAAAATTTATAATTTATGCAAGAAAATATTTTCAAGTTTGTACAACCGAATCGTCTCACTTAGAAATGTAGAGTAGTTAGAGATAAGTGGCTTGCTGTTAAAGATTTAACCTGTATTTGCATTATGTGAATCTCGAGTGTCTGATATTAATCGTAATACCATACTGATTTTGAAAATATGAATGTTTTTAAGATATAATATTCTTTTTTGAACACGCAACAAGTATAATATTAAATACAAAAATATTAATTATTATACATAATTCTTTGTAAAGGCAACAACAAATTCGATTTATACATAAAATTTTTATAATGATACTGCGCGTGCGTAAGATTCCTAAATTGCATTTTCTTCGAATTTTACATCCAATTATATTGTATCTCCCTTTTTTGTTAAAAATAACCAGATTATCAGCATGTGAGAAAGATAATAAAAAATGCGTGCATACAATAAAGCACTGAATTTATATTACCTATAAATATATTTATATAAATTGATATTATACAAGAACATAAAAAACAAGTATGCTAGCAAAAATATTAATATATTGCTGTGATAGCAATATATTCAACATCTCATATAAGCATGTATTTTTATTACTTATTACCTCGACCCTTCAAATACTTAAATATTCTGTATCAATCTTAATAAATCCAGATTTCTTATGGATATTATGTACATAAAATATTAGTTATAAACAAATGCACAATTTTATGATTACAATCGCAAAATTTCCCAAATATTTCATTACTATAAATACAGCGAGAAATATTTAATATAATATTTTTAGGTAATTTTTTATTGTATTTGTGAGGTAATACGCAATGCGTCGATAAGTCTCTAAATAAATGACAATACAAACGTAAGGAATACACATCCAACAATAAAAATATCGGAAATTTCTTTCTACAATAAAATTGGCCGTTTGTATATAGCAAATATTCATAATATATATCTAAATAAGTATAATTATTAATATTCGCTATATCATATCTTCCGTTGTAATCGTCTTAGGACAGAACATAAAATTGTTAGTCGCCTATAAAACATCTTATATATGTATTATGTATAGCGTGTTCCGAAATTTGCGAATTAAAATAGTAAGAATTCTTAAAAAATTGAATAAAAGTATTTGTTGCTTTTTTATTTCGAGCAGTAGCTTTTGCGCTAAAATTAAAAAATGAATAAATGAAAGAACGAAAGACGATCATTAAATTAAAAAACTTGTATTATTTAATTTTTCAAGAATCTTTTTGTTGTACATTTTTATTCGCAAAAAATTATGGAACTCTTTCTCTTCTTTCTCTCTATGTATATGTATGTGGTGTGTGTGTGTGTGTCTGTATTTGCGCATAATTATAAATTTCATATGTACACTATATATTATGAAGGAAAATTTTTAAATTCTGCATTTAGGCGTTTAAATATTAAAATATATAGTAGAAAACATTACAAATATAAATTTCCAATTTCTTCTTTCATATAGAGAATTGACTTGTACAAATTGTAACAATATAAGTAGGTAAATTATGTCAAATTGGACTACAACGTTAAGCGATACAAATGTCTCGTTTTAATAAAGAGAAAAACTAATTTCTAGGTATTAAAATAATTTTTTTTAGCTTATATATATATATATATATATATAATATATATATATATGCATGCTGGAAAGAAACATTAAATTGTACATTTTTACCTAATTTCTTAATGTGTATTTATATTATTGTTAGTTTTATTATAAATTTCATATCTTATTAAGTTGCAATCTCTTATTTCTATTCGCAATGTCTATGGTTAAGTTAAAAATGTCGATAAAATATGAAATATGTTGAAATAAATTACAATAGAATGATATAGATTATTACATTATAATTTACGACATTTTATACAAATTTTTGGAACAATATATCTATACACATTTTCAATTATTTGCAACTTTTACAATGTTAATTATAGCTGCCTCAAACAGATCTCAAATGTAGCATATAATCGTTTGTATCTGTTTCTGACTACGTTAAATTTTATTTTTGTCATCCACTAATAGTACAGAAATGTAGTGTACCTACCACGTTAATCATTAATTAATATGTTTACAATTATTCTTGGCCAAAACCTTCCGTTTCTTCAATGGCATAATTCAGTTTCTCTACTAATTGGTCGTAGCTCTTGTAAGGTGGCAAATCTAGTCTATTGAAACAAGTATGTGATCTTGGTAGCCAGGTATCTTTGCCGAATTTCTCTATACAAAATCTTTGTGGCCCATTGCTCCCTGTAATACACCATAATATAATACAGCCAAAATCGATGTTACTGTTATAAGACATCAAAACTTTCTTAATTATCAATTCTTAAATCAGTAAATAATAATATATTAATCAGTTTATTTTTCAATTAACAATCTCTTTACCAATTTTCTTATAAAATCCACATCTATAAAATTGGATAGACAACCTATTATCATTTGGAATAGAAAAAGTAATCCTTCTCTGTAACTTACCCATCAGTTCAGCAAATCCACCAACAGGTACACGGCAAGTACCAGTTACAAACTGTAACAATCTAGCTCTTTTCTCGCTGTCTGTTCTCGTCACAAACTAAAATACAAACAGAGCATATTTGAACGTAACGTTAGAAGTAAATGCGATAAAGTTTGATATAATAACATTAAGGATATCGTACCTGCCAAAACCACAGGATCTGTTTACTGTTACGAGTGTAATGTCTATAAATAGTATTGCGCTGCCAGTCTTCAACGTCTATCTCCTGCATACCGCAAAGCATGAGCTCCAGTTCACGTTCATCGAAATATTTGAGCCATTCAAGTGGCACGACTGAATTGAAGCCTTCTAAAAATGCTTTTGTTTGTTCCTCTATACCCCTTGTCATCCTCCACTCTGTCATCAACCTGTTGAATATTTACTAGTAAAAATTTGTTACACAGTGTACACATGTAATACATGTTCTTTCTTTTTATAATTTTCTAAATTACAATAATCTCTGTTACGAAGGGATATACCTGATGTATTCTTCCTTATTGTCTTCACCTACTCTAACTTTATCACCACCTTCCTTCAACTCGTGATGTATCACTTGACCAAGAATCTCAAAATCCACGCTATAATATAATTCTAGGCCACACTCATCGATGTTATTTTCTTTTATCCACACGAGGGATTTGTAGAATTCCGGGTCGATGGATTCTATATCCTTCATTACTAACTTTTTATTTAACATGCGCTTATAAAAGGGCATTGTGAATCCACTATATATAAATCGGCCATGATAAAGAGCCTGAAAGAACAAGAAAAGTAATTTGTACATAATTTTCTTCATACAGTATAAAAAAAAATGCATCCTTATCCGTAAAATAGAAACATACCATTGCAATAAATCTTCCTATAAATTTAAAATACTGCAAATGGTCAGGATTGACGTACGACGCTGGATTTATTTGTAAACTGTAATTGCTTTTATTGGCATATTCAAATAGGCAATACATCGGATTTAAAACTTCGTGGCTCAATAAGAAAAACCATTCCCTGAAAATCAGAAGTGTTTAAAGAATTTCTTCATCGCAGCTGACAATGAACGCTATATGAAGAGCTACTATGGCTTTTCGTACAAAGTGAAAGTATAATTACACGAAACATAGTGGCTCTATGTAGCAAAAAAATTAACATCTGACAGTAATATGATGTACTCTTTCTTTCTTTTTTTCTATTAATAAGTTTATCATATATTTGTGCATTACATACCTAGATACACCTCCATAATCCAGACCCTCCTCCCCTTTAAATATTATATATAATCGCCGTCTTAGTGCAAAAGCTTCCGCGTTCATTATTTGATGATAAGAATCCTCAAACAATGTCTGCCGACTAACGCTAATCTTAATATGATTAGGCAGCGCATTAGTCTGGCACAAGAATCGGAATTGAGACAGTTTCCATCGGAATGACCTTTCGTACGCTCTTGGAACACGATATACGCCTTTCGGACTGCAAAAGAAAAACAGGATAGTTATTATATTTTTTATTTTGCACCATACGCGCGCAACTTGACGCAATGTATTTGACACTAACCCTTTGGGTGCACCAGGTCGCGGATCCTGAAATGTTGTTGTACGAGTATTGTGATCTACAAAATATCGAACTCCATCTTCTGTTAATCGTATTTCCCAGCCGTCCGGCAATGGTGGTTCGTCCATTCCAGTTTCTTGACCTTGCGTTCGAGGATCCTCCCATTGTGTAGTACGGTTCTTATGGTTTACATAATAAACTCTTCCTTCTGGTTGTTTCCGTTTTTCCCAACCAGCCGGTAATGGTCCCAGAGCGTCGTCATCGTCAACCATAGACGTCGATGGGCCGGCAGAAGCTTGACTACCGTGAGCCTATAGTAATAGTATAACACAATGTACAATAAAATCAATACAAAATTTTACAGAATCCACTTTAGTTTTCTTATATTAAAACAACTTAAATAGTAAAAAAATTATGTTTATTTTTTTTATTTATCTCTTTATAGATCAATTGGTCTGGTTACCTGAGGATAAAGAAATCTCTGATTGCCTTGTTGGACGACATATTGTCTTTCACCTTGCCAATGTTGGAAATGTTGTAATCGTTCCGTATTTGGCCTCTGCCACGTGGTGCTTCTTGTATTATGATCAACGTAATAAATTCTACCTCTTGGATCTCGACGAACTTCCCATCCAGGAGGCAAAGGCTGTGGTCTTTCCCAAGATGTGCTTCGGGTGTTGTGATCGACATAATATCTAATAGCACGAAAGAGAGATATAAGACAGAGATAAAAGTTTCATAAATTTTTATAACTTATATGTATACCTATTACCTTCTCCCATACAAGTCGTATCTCATTTCCCAACCGGGCGGTAGCGGTTCTTCGGAATGATTGATATCTTCAGCGAGCACTACGGAGGATCCTGGTTGCGTCACAGATTGCCCAGGTATGGCTGCAGCGACGGATTGATTTGACAATGAAGCTGCGGTCTGCGGGATTCGCGGTATATTGGAACGAGTATCTGGTAACGCAACAGGAGACATATGTTCCACAATAGGAATTGTTCGTCCATCAGTGAGAGGGATCACTGCCGATTGTTCCGATCGAAAAACTACAGCACGACTATCTGTTAGTGGGACACTCGCGTTTTGTTGACCACGCGAAACTCCACGTAGCTCCACAAGGGGTCCCGCATTTATTGATTGCTCCGCACGTGGAGCTCGCAAATCCTCTTGCGGGCGAACGTTCGTAGATTGCTCCGACTGTCTTATCGCGCGCAAATCCTCACCCGCACGAACACTCGTAGACTGCTCGGATTGCCTCATTCCCCGTGCCAGATCCTCGGTCACACGAATGTTCGTGGATTGTTCCGACTGTTGTCTCATCGCGCGTTGATCCTCATTTGTCATACTCGTCCGTCGAATGGTTGCAGACTGATCCGGTTGTCTCGCTCCGCGCAAATCATGCAGATTATCTGCTAAAAGGATATTCGTCGATTGTTCCGAACGTGTCATTACACGGCCATCTGGTAGAGCCGCGACGATCGGTTGTTCTATCCGTAGGGCACCAGCACCGCCACATGTGTCCGCATGTGACGATGCACTCGCATCTGTTTGAGAAACACTGGAACTGTCCATATTAGAAAGTATAGATTGATCTTGTCGAGAAATCCCACGGACATCCGCGCAAATCTGTTGCCCGGGTATCATTGAAGGAGATTGTTCTGATCGTGGCGGGCCACGTGAATCCAACTTGACTATCGCGGATTGATCCGCGTTGCTGTAATTGCTCCATGTGTACACTCGGCCCTCCGATGAATTGCCTGACGCCGACGCCGATGCCGACGGTTGCTCCTTAACGGTCGATCTACCTGCGAAAGTTCGTACGTCTGTGGAATGCCGGTTTCCTGGTGACATCATAGACTTATCCGCCATTGGAATCGCGTGGCCGTTCACCAAAATACTTGTGGAAAGGCTGCTACTGCTAGCGCTACTACCAACGTTGCTACTCGATGTGCCATCCGCACTTGGGATCGTAGTAGAAAGTCCAACATTTTTGTTACTGTTTGCTTGACCATTGTTTCCACCATTGTAACTGGGACTAAGGTGAATATTTGTCAAACCACGATATATAGACGGCGCAAAATTCTCCGAACTGTGTAATCTCATACGCGCGCGGACCCCACCATTGAGAATACTTCGGTTATTAATTGAATCGTTTGTGGCACCTAAAATGATACAATTTGATATAAAAGAAATAGAAGAAAAAAAGAGTATATTGTGATACGCAGTAGTATTAAAAATTAAATCTCTCTTTTATAAGCAAACTTCTGGTATAAATATTAATATAATTTGTAAAATTTGTTCTGTATTAATTATATTTTTCTTACCATCAGATTGTATTTGGCAAGATGGTTCATTAACATTCACCGGTATCTCGTTAGTGGTATCAATTCTAAGTCCATCGAACACTGTGATCAATTCACCGACTTTGCACAGTTGAGAATCGTGCTTGCTCTCGCTCATTAAATCAAACGTCAATTCCAAATTTTCTAGTTTTCCATTATAATGCGATAACACTTGGAACAGGTTTATCCGTTTTTCTCCTATCAATGTATCTTTGCGAAATGTACTATGGTCAAGTAATCGAAAATGCAATTGTGAATATGGCGTAACGAGAATAGTAAATTCCTCGTTCCATTTTGGCTGATATGTGGACTTTGACACTTCAGTTTTACGAGGACTTTTATCATCAACTGAGAATTCTATATATGGATTAGGCTTCAAAAAGGTTGAACTTCTTAGTATTGCTCCTTCAACTAGAATAATTAAATATCATTATTAATGTAGAAAGTAGATAAAACAATCGTACAACTCTGGTCGCTCTTGTATCTATTTATAATGTGTAAAAATAATTTTTAAACAGTTTTTAAATATAAATTGTTTAAAACATTGAGTATTTAATAGAAGAGATAAATTGTGTCTGTTGTAAAGACATAAAAAATAAATAATTATTACACATTTATTTTAAATTTTTCTTTAAATAGATACATTATACAAAACATAATAAGAAAGAAAAACTGACTATTATTGATTACTCCATCTAACTGCGTGCATTATCCCTACAAGTGACACAGCATATGTAACAGTTCACAAACTGATAATTAGGTAATATCAATTCCATAAAAACACAATCAAGCAGATAAGGAAACATCTGATCAAAGATAATGCATGATAAGAACAGAATTTGGTAGACAAGAAATAATAGTTTACATAGTAGGTAATATAATAAATTCTTTTATCTCTCCTCTCCTTCGGCTTCCTCTTTTCACTGTGCAATTCTTTTAGAAAAAATTTAGTGCAATTATATTCCTCTTTTGATGCAACAGACCATTTACAATAATTAAAGGTTAACAATATAAATTTTGAGAATATGTCTGAATCACGTCTGAAATTCTACATGACTTACTTGTGATGCTTAACTGGTGAAAACCGGGAGACGCCGCATCTTCCTCGCAATGAGACATTGTAAGAAATTTATTTTGCGATTCCAATTACTTTAAAGAGGTCATAATTTTCTCACTGAATCACTCTCTTGCGATTGCTTGCGATATCTGCAATGTGCACAAGCAAATTTTGGAGATACGATATATAGGTTAACTTCTTGGGATTATTTATAATATATATATATCACTTATATAAGACGTAGGTACATACTCGTATTATACTTGTATGATAAAATCTGCTAATTGGTAACAATCTTTCTGCCTACATATCTCTCACTTATACCAGTAGCATAGAAAATGTTATTTAAAAAAAATATACATATAAAAAGCGGAATCGGTGTGTTACTTTGAGGAACGGTATAATCAGTGGTATAATTATATAATACGCGTTCGATCCTTTAATCCAGTCCGGTCTTGTCTCAACGAATCCAGCAAATGTGAGCGTATAAAAACGAAGAATACTTTGATATAAGATCGTAGAACAAAATTTTGGAATTTTTTAGTCACTGCGATCTGTACGTGACGACGACGACGACGACCGACGACTTGACGTCGAACTTTACCTACGGCCAATTCTCTTTCTCTCCGGCCATCTCCGGCTGAAAATATTCACGAGCCACGTATGTATGTATGTACAATACATACGTATGTACATACAAAGGGTAAGTACCGTCACGTTGTCACTTGTCGTTACACGAAAATACACGATCTCACGAGTCACGAGTGTCACGACTCAAGGATCGGTCGCTGTCAGTCTGTCGAGCTGCAAACGATCGCGACACGGCAGACGGCATCGCGATCGAGGGGGAAATAATAAACAAATATGCAACGAGAAATGATCGGCGAATACGAACCGAAAATCGAAATCGATGCGTCGCGTCGAACCGACGCTCACGATACCCTCGACCCTCGACGTCCTCGCCTAACACGATTACGGATACGGGACGGGATGCGGATCTTATATTCTTATCGCCGCGGGCCGCGCCGCGGGAGCAAGTGGAAATATTTCGGAATTTGCGTTATCATCAAAGGCCTCGTTAGCTGATCGTTACTCGCTACCACTCGCTACTCGCTACTCGCGTCTATCGGTCAGTCACCATCTTCTCGTTCTCATAGTTGCATAGTTCTCATACGTCAAACGCGGGTGCAGGGTGCTTACTACTTTTCTTGTAGTAGGTACTAGGTAATTTTAGGTATCACGCGAGAGCGCGACAGCGAGCCGCGAGGAGGTTCGGCGACATTCGCGCTTGTCGCGTTCAGCAGGTGCTAGGTGCCAGGTATGTATGTACATGTATAAGTTATGTACATACACATACTCGCGCCGAGTGCCGACAGAGATCGAGCATTCAAGGTCCTCTCGGGATAAAGAGAGATAAAAATAGTCACTCGTCCTCGACTTTACTGACTTCTGTCCTCCCTTCTTATCTACGTCAATCGTTACGTGGTTACAGCTGCAGAGCAGACTGCGCTCAGCGCTCTGTGCTGCGCGTTTGGTGCAAACATTTGTTACATACGCGATACGCGAGTATCGGAGAAAGAGAGAGCGCCGCATTATCTTCTCTTTCTAATATGAAGTTGAGATTCGAGACTTTCGAGAGTTGTGAAGTTGGCACTTTGGCGCAGGTTGAAAATTGCTAGTGCTGGAATTGCATTGCTGGCAACTTTTTTTCACTTAATGTCACTAAAAAGAAATGGCGCTTAATACAAATACATATGTCAATAGATACGGAGTAGAACACTTCATGTGCGAAAAATTTATTTATTTATTTGTAAAGCATACTAATTAAACATTACGCATTTTCTTTACAAATTATTTGATAAGCTAGGTCGAAGCTGGGGCAAAGATTAATCAGTAGGCAGCCTCTAATCTGGCAGTATAAAAAGTACTTAATTATTATTGCACTTTCTCGATTTCGTTTTTAATTCAAAATTATTACAAAATTCTATAAATTCTTTAATGCCGGAGATTCTTTAATTCAGGAGCTTACTTTTCTTCTCTTAAAAAAAGGAAAGAATTTAAATTATTCTAAAGATGCGTATTAGTAGATATTTGTTGTTAAATTGAATATAAATATAATTTATAATTATGTGACATTATATACTATATATGTTCTAGCTTGAGATTGCGTTTCAATTAGATTGACAATAACGGCGCGTGATTTGCGAAGCGAAAAATGTACATAAATTCACGCGAAAAATATTATTAGGCACATAATAGATATATATCTAGTCTGACCGCATATTGGCACATTTTCTATTTACTTTTGATTGTTATCATAACGGTCATGACTTACCTAATTGATATATAATTTAAATTGTTATTACTAGTATACTAAATTAATATTTAAATTTGATTTTTAAAGCTACAGAAAAAACTTGTATAAAAAGCCTTTAATCATATAATTATCATTTGAAAAACAAGAATTCAAGACTAATTTAGAGATAAGATTTTGATGAGCAATCGTTATTAAAATGACAAAAAAAAGCCACAAGAACGCGAAAAAATACACGATAAATCTATACACGTGAAGGAAAAAGAAACCCTAATTAACTCTAATTCATCGATAATTATACTTTCACGTAAGCGTACGCGTTAATATAATGAAGCTCGCTGATGAACGTGAGTAGAGACAGAATGGCGGGTAACTGCCACCATGTAAGCCTGACGTACTCCTGGATGCGATATCGCAGATTTCCGGGCAGAAATATCGCCAGAAGTATGTAATCCATCATCGCGTGAAAATTGAACATCTTCCAGGCGAAGGTGATGGCCCAAAAGGCGGAACTTCTGAAGACAACGGTCTGTCTATCGTAGGAATCTTCCCGGCCGTCGATCAGAGGAATTTTATTGTTGCCGGTCTCCAGGAGATCCTGATACAAGTATATGTATCGGTTCCAAGCAACGCTTATTAAGGAGAAATGCAGACTCACTATTAGCATGTTATATAGGGACGATTTCCGGTACGACTGGTACGAGTTGGAGTTGGAGGAGACGTGGAGACCGTGGGGCTGCAGCGGCGACGGCGACGGCGACGGCAGCAACGGTGCGGGCGCTCGAACGGGTCGCTCGTAATTGCAGGCGCAATCGTTGGTGTTGTTGCGCCTCAGGTAGACGAACAACGCGACTACGAGAGCGATGCAACCGAGACCGTCGCAAATGCCATCCACGAAGAAGCCGATGGAGCCGACGTCGGACCTTTCGCCTTTGATATCGAATCTCATCCTTGCCACGTGCCCGTCCAGATTGTCCATCCAGGCCCTGACTTGGAACAACACGACGCCCAGTTGCCTGCTGAAGAGGGATGAACTTCGCGTGATGCCGCGGGCGCCGATTATGGCTATTACCACGTGGGAGATGCTGATGGCATTCGGCGTCAACCAGGTCCAAGAGCGACTGATACCCAGCAGATAATCCACCAGGGATGCCAGGGGACTTAAGATGTAATGATTAGGGTGGTCCAGCATCATGGCCTTCACCGTTACCATGCAAATGGGATTTAGATTGCAGAGGACAGGCGAACGATACGGCGATACCCGTGTGTCGTCGTTCGCACGTGGGCAGATGTCATAATTCTGCACTCTGAAATAAAGCAGCAGATCCATCCCGATGAAGTACAGCAGTAACATTAGCAGAAACGCCAAATATGTTTTGTTGACGAACTTCGGCAAAAACATATCTTCAGAGATCTGCAGACTTCGTTATTTATAATTTCTCTCCCCTTAATCTTATACTTTCATTCCTTAATTTAATTAAATCTTATAGTTATTTTTATTTTAATCAATGGCTTATTATCGTTATCTTTCTTATATTTAAGACAATCCAATAATATTCAAGACAATCCAATATTAAACCTATATATCTTGTTATAGCAGAATATTATTGTTACCATTTAAAATCATCGTAAACGTCCCGACTCCATGCAACTCCATATATGTGTGCCAGCGTACGCGAGCATGTGTATATATATATATATATATATATATATATATATGTGTGTGTGCACGACAAAGTTTTTTAAAAGTACATACCCCTCCCCCCTCCCAGTCTTTGCAGCGTTATTTATCACTGTTATGATTATTCTTCTCGGTAATCCTTTTCGTTCGTTTTCTTAATTCTTCAAGCATATTCAAATCCACATACATCATGTATATGTTTGTGTACGTGCATGGTACGTGTATGTAATATATTATCGACTCATCATCAATAACTTATACTACTATCACGCGATAAAAACTACGACGTTATTAAAGTCAATGCGTCATCCAGGCCGAACATATGCATTTCTGCTGCAATTAGTACACTGCAGAGATGAATTAGATAGAAACATCACTAATTTTAAGAGGCAATTAATTGCAGCATACGGAAAGAAAGTAACTATATAAATGTTCTGTAAACTCAAATAATTGTTGAATTGAGACAACACGATTATACGAATATTTCTGTCTTTTACAGTGTCGAACTTGGATTCAAACCACTAGTAAATGCGCATTAAAGTCGTTAGAAGTACGTTTAATAAATGGTGTATACGAACTGGTGTGCTCTTCGTTGTAATACGTGTTTTATAGCTTCGCTAGACGAACGTGACTTGGTTCGCAATTAAGATATCTAATGCTTATTGGTCACACTTGTCGCAAGATTCTCCAAGACAGATGCTGAGAAAGCACAAGAAACGTTTACGTAACAATATTTGAAGTTTCTAAAAAAAAAAAGTCAAGGATACGCTAGCTAAACTGAACAATATGTATCTTTAAATATTCGAAAGATTTTTCATTAGATTAAAAACAATCCCGAACGTAAATTATTTTATAAATTATAGGTGTGGCAAAAATAATTAATTAGATGGCAAAAATGATAACTTCATTGACTGTGGCTGGCACATTTATATTAAAAATGTCGACACGACGTTTCGAGCCAAATTCGGCTCCTTCTCAAGTGTATAAAATAATTATTCTTACAGACATTCCTTAATCACAACATTGTGCCTGCAAGTC
The DNA here is from genome assembly GCA_035220615.1 of Leptothorax acervorum. Lineage (NCBI taxonomy): Eukaryota > Metazoa > Arthropoda > Insecta > Hymenoptera > Formicidae > Leptothorax > Leptothorax acervorum. Next base: position 1,254,907 of record JASTWQ010000009.1, on the reverse strand, counting down.
CGATCTATAAAGACTGAAAAACGAAAATTGTCGCTGTAATATAAAATCGTGGAAGATCGGAACCAAAAGAATTATTTCAAAAACTTATGCATGCTCTGTGCGTTAACGAAGGTGTGAATTAACATGGTCAAGTTGTAAAATATAAAATATATAGGATACATCGATTGTGTTCGGAAGCACGTCTGCACGCCTCGGTTACGGACAACACAATCGATGTATCCTATATTTTATAACTTGATCGACCATGTTAATTCACACCTTCGTTAACGCACAGAGCATGCATAAGTTTTTGAAATAATTCTTTTAGTCTCGATCTTCCACGATTTTATATTACAGCGACAATTTTCGTTTTTTAGTCTTTAGATCGGACTTGCAGGCACAATAATGTTGTGACTAAGGAATGTTTTTGTAAGAATAGTTATTTTATACACTTGAGAAGGAGCCGAATTTGGCTCGAAATGTCGTGTCGACATTTTTAATAAATGTGCCAGTCATAGTCAATGAAGTTTATCATTTTTGGTTTTTAATCACTGGCGAAGAAATTTCTATTCGTTAGTTTAATTAGATGGTATATGTTGCATTTTAAATAATCTACCATTTTGTGTTTTGTATTTTAAATATACTTTGTGAATGATATATCTTTTGTCTAAAGCGCATGAGAGTATCTGATTTTTTAAATCTATATTATCTATATATTTAATTATTCTCAACAAATGTTTAACAATTAAACAATTAAATTTACTAATTAAAAAAGAATTAAGAAAAGTCCTTGGTGTAATAAAAAAATTTATTTGAGATTTGAGAGATATCGCATATGATTTTTGCAAGTTTTTTGTAAGGTTGTGTGTGTGTGTTTTTAAAACAGAATTATTTAATTGTTAAATGTGGAGTGTTCTCTTCTTTCTTAGCTTTCTTGTGGAGTTCTCTTTTCTTCTTTCTTCACAAAAATCTCCAAACTTGAGCCGACATCTTATTCAATTATTAACGTAAACAGATTTTCCAAAAAGGTAGGGATTAGATCGATGCAACTCCGTATTTTTTCCACAGCCCGATAAAATAAATTGCTGAGCTCACGGTGATGCAACTGTAAGAAAGAACAATAGAATCAGTAAAAAACTCGTAAAAATTTGCGACATAAATACCAAGGTTGAGTGTAAACTCCAGGAATGCTATTTATAAATATCGAGAGATATAAAAAACACAACACTGTGCACTGAACAACAATGTTCTTAGGCATTCTTAGTTCTTAGGTTATAGTTATAGATATTTATTTTCTCGGTGTTGACAAGTCTGCATCCGGAACCTCAAGCTTCCACCACGTGAGGTCTCCAAGATCAATCAGGCTCATTATCACTCCCTGTTGCTCCCTGTCAGCTGTCTGCTATTCTGCAGTTCTGCTCCATACTAATTACTTACCTTACCCTCAGCCTCAGCAAGCCTCCGTATATGTTCTGTGAGCCTCCAGGCCTCAAAAGATTTCAATTTTCAATAGGTTACGTTACGGCGGAACGTTATAATAATCGCTGATAATTAATAATAGATATCGAATATGGCAACGAAAAAACTCAATGGTTTATGTGCGTCTTTTAATAAATTGTACAGAGGAAATGTATCCATAATAGATGCGATAGCGCAACGTACATACGCAACCGCGGATGAAGGGGATACTCAGGTTACGCATACTGGTCAGGTGAGATGGTCACTCGTTTACTCGTTTAGATCTAGAAAAATATTCCTTACCTATATAAAATTCCAGTATTTTATATAGGTAAGGAATATTTTTCGTTATTTGAACTCATTGAGTAGAATGATTTCCAGTAATCATTCTACTCAATGAGTTCAAATAACGAAATTCACACCAGGTGTGATTCAGCGATACATATTTATGAGGGTATATTTATTGATTACCAAATAAACTCTAAACTCATTTTTTAATATTGTCCTTTGACTTTATCGATTCTTGAAAAATACTTTTTGTCTTTTTAACAATCATTTCTTATCACGTTTTATCAGGTATTTGAGAAAGACGACTATCGACTAGTAAGATTTCTGAACAGGCCGAAAGAAGTTAATAAAAATTGGGCGATTAAATTGATTGATCAAGTACCACCGACGCCCAAGAAAGACAGAATCGTAGCTTGCGACGGTGGTGGAGGTCCCCTTGGACATCCTAAAGTTTATATAAATCTGGTTAGATTTGTATTACACACATATATATACATATATATATATATATATTTATTAGTTTACCTTTGTTTTTAATATTAACACACACACACACACACATATGTATATATATATATATATATATATATATATATATGTGTGTGTGTGTGTGTGTGTGTGTTATTAAGTTTATATATATTAAAAGTGCTAAATTGTAATAAAACAAATTTTATTTCTAAGAAAGGTAAACTTAATTACTCTATTCTCTCTTTATTCTTTGCAGGATAAACCAGGCAATCATATCTGTGGTTACTGCGGTCTGCGCTTTTATAAGGAGGACCATCATTAAATGATCACTGTACATGAGTAGTTATATTAATTATTAATTTATAAGTGTACTTTAGAATGTGATGTTTGTTGCAATAAATATGTAAATGGTAATAAAATTGGTACGTAATGCAATTTAATTATATTTAAATAAACATTTAATAATTAATACGCGAGTTGTGGATATCAAGATTAGGATTTATATAAAGCTTACTAAATTTTTTTTGAAAAATATTGTTCAACAGTTTAATATAAATTGAATCCACATATATACTGAACTCAAAAACACAAATGCTTAAACATGTGTCACTTTGTGTGTATTAATTTATTAGAACTCTAATAAGATCAGTGAGAGATCCTTTTTTTATAAAAGTGCAAATAATAAGATTTAGATCTATATTATCTTCATAAGATTGCATTTATCTTTATCAATCTAAAATCTTTATTATCGAGAAACATCGCTTTTAAATACATTAAAGATTTAGGTAATGTAATAGTAGTAGTAATAATCTAGTGGGTGGTCCTAATAGAGTCCCCGACGACACCTAAATCGATCTGATCCTTTGGATTTAGGTAATAGTTTTCACAAATTTTATTTTTATTATAACAGAAATTTTCACACTGATGACAAGAATATATTTAATTTACTGAAAAGAGAGATTTATTCAAGATTCGTCTTTCTTTAACTCACATATTTCATCTGCATTTGCATCTCATAAGGCTGTCTTTTGACTGTTCATACTTAAAGGTATAGCTTGCAGTTCTGTTCTCATACAAAGAAATTCTCCGCAAACACACATTATACTTAACGACACGAGATTTAAACACCACCAGCTAAAAGACGTTGGATAAGTTCCGTTATACACCCAACAACAGATCAGATGAATCCAATGGGCCGTGCACGCAAAGTCCATGCATAATTTTGTTCTTTGCACCAGCCACCATAATGCAAGTGCGCCAATGAAGGCATTTAGGACAAACATAACAATAACTAGCTGCCCTCCAAAGTCACGAACATGTATTTCTTTATATTGAAACACATAATCCAACGATTTTGTCCAGCCCAATATCGATGCAACAATCCAAATCCAAAATCCAAGGCAAAGATACATAACGGTCTGCACAGCGATTATCTGGGAAATTATGAGAATGGGATCCCATGTTGTTTTGCGGAATTGCCCAGAAAGATTATTCATTTTCTTGCACTAGGAATGGTACTTATTCGAGAAATAAAAGTCTTCTAAATAGATACATGCAAACTCTCATCATTCTAGACTTCTGAATCCAGTATCTGCAAATAACAAAGCAACCAAATATATTATTGAAATAGAATGAAGGAAATGTAAAAATTTGAATGTTGAACATACCAAGTAGTATGTAAAACGTATGTAAGTATGTATATAGGTATATATATACACATACAAAATAATTTAAAAGAGATTGTTGGACAGACACTCTTTGAGGCTAGGAAAAAAAATTATTATCATACAAGTATAGTACTCACATATATATTGTGACTCCAAAGTCGAGACACAGATACAATCCAATCTGAGTAATTTTTTCCAGGTACATTTAGTACGATAACAGACGAAAGACATGTATAAACAGAATTACAGCATGGACATAATATGAAAACAATGGCTGTGCATGATTAGCTCACGCGACAGCTTTAGATGCAAGACGTCGTCAGTCTCATTTGTTCCAAATCGTGAAATGTCTGCCCTATCAAATCCACGTAAATAAAAAATATGCAAGACGCAAAGAGGTTTTCATCAGAAGTGCATTTGATCACAGACACCAACATACACAGTTTACGCTTGTCAGGCGTGACGAAGCCTGTTCGTTTTAGCTGAACTTCTTGCACGGTTCATCTTTCCTCTTTTTCTTTTCACGTCGGAGAGAAAAAGAGAAAAGATAAACTGTGCAAGAAAGCTCAGCTAAAACGAACAGGCTTCTGGTTTCGTCACTTCATCCAATCAGCTGTGCACGATAAATGCAAACGACGCAACGACCAACGACTGGACCAGACTAGAGACCCTCTAATAAGAGTCTGGCCACAACTGTTGGATGGTCGCCATTTATGAGCGAAATCACACGAGAGAGAGCTCGCTGTCTCACTCGGTTGCAAAGCACTGTCTCACTTGCACACATACCGAAGCGCTCATAAATGGCGGACCAATCAAAAAGCGGGACCAGGTGGCCAGACTCTTATTAGAGGGTCTCTACTACATACCGTACACCACCGCCGCGCCACGGTGGTTCACGGTGGTGGTTCCACGCTTCCACGTTGACGAATTGACGACTACCAACGACGCCAACGACGGCAACGACTACCATGCTCAACTTCCACGTAGCACGCGGTGGTACGTGGTGGTGCGTGGTAATAATGAAGTTTACACGGTTATGTCGGAGCACTCAAGTACTGTAGGATCAGTGTCGTCGTGAGTGGATGTTGATCAGTTGATCTCGAATTGGTCAGTGTTGTTAACAGAAGGGTGCCGGCCGAGCAGCGGAATAAAATGAGAAACTTTAACATTTTTCTATTCGCGATCGTCTCGACGATCGCACTCGCGGCGAACGGAGGTAATACGATTCACAATTTATTCGCGTAACATATCCTACGCGTAAGATTATAATAAGCGTGAAATAACACCCGATTTGAGCCTTCAATGTTTCAATTCTTCCTCGCCCGGAGAGGCTCCCCGCCGCGGCCGTAGTGATTTAGTCAAGTATTCTCGGACGAACGATTTACGTGGCGATCTGGCGATTACGATTTAGATGGTATCTTCTATAATGTACTGAATTTTCTAGTTTTCATTTTCATGCTAATTCTTGTATGCGTATGCTTAGCTTAGGGTAGTGAAACACTTTTATCATAAATCATCATAAATGAAGTACCTACTTAATATTGTGCAAAAGTTCGCAAAAGTTTTGATTTAGGTTGAATGTGTAAATATATATTTTTAGAATATCTAATACTAAATAATCGAGAATTGAATATTTTTATAAAATACATTTTAAATACTGACTACATATAAAAAATGTTTTAATTTTTATTATAACTGTTGCTCCTATCTGCAGAGATCAATTTTGCGTAATACATTACTTATTTGAATTATTTAGAGATACCGTTAAAATATATTAAAATTTGATAGACGTTTTCTTACGTTTACATTTATACTTACAGGATATGTCTCCGCTCAAGAAGATGAGAATATTGATGATATTGTTGATGTAGAAGGTGAAGAAGGTAGTATAATAACTGATGAAGAAACAGAGGAAGATACTAGTAATGCTTCAATTGACGCTGATACAACGATACTTTTCACAAAACCTGTTCATAATACATTGTCTACCCTTGGTATTGAATTTTTCATTATTTAGATTAAAATGTATGATATTTTTTTCTGTAATACTAAAATTTATTGTAAACGACAGAATTGCCAGCTGGAAATATAGTAGAATTTCTTGTGGGCTTTACTAATAAGGGTGAAAATGATTTTGTCTTGGAGTCGCTGGACGCTTCTTTCCGCTATGCGATGGACTTTAATTTTTACATTCAAAATTTTTCCACGTTTACGTTTAACAAGGTTGTGAAGCCCAAGCACGAAGCTACCTTAGCTTATTCTTTCATACCATCCGAAAGTTTTGCTGGAAGGCCATTTGGCTTGAACGTTAACTTGAATTATAAAGATGGAGTACGTACGATATTATTATATATAGAGGATATTACATACAGGGTTTTAAAAGTGTTTAGTAGGGTTACATTATTAAAACTGACCTAAAAATCTCTGATTCCGGCAAAATCAATTATTTTGCATGTCGGTCAGGTCCTTCATTCATTTCAATGAGTATCACATAAACTTTTTTAACTCTGTATGTTTGAGAATATATTACATGTACGCGTATTGATTTATACATATACATATATATATTTGTTTTGTTTTGCAGAATGGAGTTTCCTACAATGAAGCGGTCTTTAATGAAACCGTACAAATTATAGAAATAGACGATGGTCTTGATGGAGAAACTATTTTCCTTTATGTATTCCTTGCAGCATGTGTTATATTGACTCTTGTAGGAGGTCAACAATTATTGTCATCTCTGGGACGCAGATCACGTTCTTCTACTACTCGTAAAGCACCAGTAGAAATGGGTACATCTAATCCTAATAATGTAGATTACGATTGGTTGCCAAAAGAAACTCTCAACAGAATCAGTAAGTAATAATGATCAGAAACTAATGAAAATCTGCTTACGTTAAATTAAAATCAATCAAGTAGCTTACTTACTAAAGTGCAACTTTTTTTTTTATAAAACTAAGAAATATTAGAATTTTACTTACAAGATTTAAACATGAGAAATCTGTTTATCTATTTTCTTTTCCAATTTGATGATAACAAATCTCACTGTTGCGTCTTAATTACTATCGCGAATAGTATAATATATTACAAATTTTTTGATTCATTTGTATCGTTGTGTTAAAAAATGCTGTTTAAAGAGCATTATATTATAAAGTACGAATCATGCTTGTTTACAGATAAATCTCCTAGAACTCCAAAGCAAAGCCCAAGGCAAAGGAAAGCAAAAAGAACAGCTGATGATTGAACTATATATTAATATTTATGTATGTACGTTATTTAAAACTAATGCGGGAAGATCTGTATTGCACAAGATAACTGCAATAATTTTTGGAGAGGTAATACTGACAATGAGTTCTTTAATCTCTTCCATAATTTCTTAATTATGAAACAGATTATACGAACAAGAAATATCCAGTTTCGATAAGTAATCAGTTTTAATAATAATACAGAACATGGAGTTCCTCAATGGGTTTTTAATGAGATATTGTTATGTGGAGAAAGCCATATGGCTGTATTCTGTAATATTACAGGATACGTTGAACTTTATATATGTATGTACGTCCAAAATCAATAGAGAGCTAATGATATGGTACAATAATGCCCAGTAATTTTTGTTTTTTCACAAAACCCATACGTAGCTACATAGCTACTTCGAATGATGAATTATACATTTTTTTCCTGACATTAATTGTCCATTTTTTTACGTAATCTGTGTTATCACCCCGGATAACACGAATGCATGCATGTGTGTGTGCGTACAGATAAAATTTGATTATATTCTGTAATTTGTATTGTATTAGTATGTAAAAATTCAATAAAAAAACCTTTTTTACGAAGACATTACGTCTCGTATGTGTTTTTCTGGAAATGTTTCTCTCGATTTACGTAAAAGAATTTATGTTCCCATTTTAAAAATGTGTAAAAGCTGCTCCAACCTGTATATACGCGCCGCGCGTATGTTTTTCGCGATATAATAACAACATATATATACAATAATTATACAGATAGATACACCTGGACATATACATACAGTTGGTCACATAAAGGTTGCAACACTTAATTTTTGAATGGGTTTTGAAATGCACAAATATTTCGAAGACTACGAACCACTGCCAAAACAATCACCCATCCAAAAAAAAGTGTTGCAACCTTTATGTGACCGACGTTACACCTGTATGTACCTGTACAATACGTTTGTAGCGTTACCATCTAGCGGTAAATAGCGTCTCCCCGAGGCCCGAGTTCGTATGTATGTACATACGTACACGTAACACGTAACTCAACGTAACCTGAAAAAAACACCTGTCGCGGACCGTGGAGTGTGGACGTGGACGTCGTATCCACGCCACGCACATCATTATTTATTACTCCGCGATCCTTGGGCTGTGATTATTTAATTGAAACGGCATTGTAGAGACACACTGCGTAAAATGTCAGATGTGAGAGACTGGTTCAGTTCTCTACCGACGTTCACGAGAAATTGGTTATTGGGCACCGCAGTTCTAACGTTACTCGGCAGATTTGGGATTCTGAGCCCGCACTCGCTGGTACTGTCCGACCGATATTTGAATAACTTCGAAGTCTGGCGGGCAGTGACGTGCGTCTTGTATTATCCCCTCAGCCAGGGCACCGGCTTTCATTTCCTCATCAACTGCTACTTCTTGTACAATTACTCGTTGAGATTGGAGCGCGGAGAGTATGACGGGAAACCAGCGGATTACTGCTTCCTCCTCATGTTTAATTGGATATGCTGCGTCGTCATCGGAGTCCTCGGACACTTCCCTCTGCTTATGGACCCTATGGTGCTCAGCGTGTTGTACGTGTGGTGTCAGCTAAACAAGGATGCCATTGTAAATTTCTGGTTTGGTATGCCTCGCGCTCCTTTTCTTATATCATATCTCATTTATAAATAATTATAATGACAGTGTCATTACTTACATACGTTGTAACGATAACGGTATTACGATGACTTGTATGGAAAACTCTGTGTCGTCAGGTACGCAATTCAAAGCCATGTACCTCCCATGGGTCCTGTTTGGATTTAACTTGATTATCTCCGGTGGCGGAACAATGGAGTTTTATGGGATTCTGGTAGGACACCTGTACGTCTTCTTGAAATTCAAGTACCCTCAGGAACTCGGTGGTCCGGAATTGCTTAGCACTCCGAAGATACTTGAAAGATTCTTCCCACCTCAAAGAAGTGGGATCCGATCATTTGGGAATATACCTGTGCAAAGACCAGCAGCGGAGCAGAATGTTCAAGGAAGGAATCTATTTGGAGGACATAACTGGGGAAGAGGTCATGTACTAGGTCAATAATTTAAAAAGTTAAAAGAACAACTCGTGAGAACTTGATAAGAAATTTCTTATTTTATTATATCTGTTTCGTCGTCTACGATTGATGTATGTACAAGAGTAGCCCTTATTTCTGCGTTACCGATTCTTCCAAATATCTGTTTGTAAACTTTTGTGTAATTTTGATAATTAAAATATGAGTTCAGTATGTGCATTTTGGTGTAATTTAATAAAATAAAATATATATTTTATAAACATGTAAAAAAACTAAAAAGAAATTCTCTTTCACACATAAATTGTATCACATTGTGAAAAGTAACAAGAATACTTTATGTAATGTTTAGAATGTGTAAATACACGTTATTCACGAATATTTTTTATAGGAATTATTATAATCTTCAAAATTTAATAACTGACTGTTAATTGCACGTAATGAAGTATATTTATCAGGAAATTTCCAAGTATTGTTTTCTACACATTTTTATATTTAATAGTATAATATAGTTCTACGAAGTGTTTTAAGTATACAAATGTATAAAATTTGCATGCATTAATTTTATTATATTACAGAAATTCCAACAATACTTACAATAAAAAATTCTGAAAAAATTAATCAACTTTCTAACATTTTTATGTATTTTTATGAAGAATTATCTGTAAATTCGCGAACTATTTTGAAGCAGAGTTTTGATCATGCTCAATTTAATAACTGCCTGATGTAATGTACCTTGTTATGTGTACTTAAAAAATAAAAATAGATAAGGTAATATACATGTGTAGTTAAGTAACATAAGGAAATTACAACGCATGTTAAACTCCGTTTTAAGGTATTTTTTTTATTTTCTGCGCACCTTACAAAATCTGTAAAAAACATAAAACACGAGATACTTGGTTATACACGCATTTCTATATTGCCGAAAAAATTACTAGATTACATGATTTTTTTATTGAGGTTGTCTCCTCAATGGCTAAATGCCTGTTAGCACCCGACACATCGTTTGATGTAGTCGGTGTTAGACAGGTGGATGGGATGCCAACCCCTACCAAGAGCTCAAAGTTAACACTTTTTATTTTGACTATATACGTTAAAAGATGCATAACTTCAAGATTGTATTAATAATAAATCGCATAATTACACAATAATTCTATATAAACACATATATATACGAGTACATTGTTAAAGTATTTTATTATGCCAAAAATGAAAAGCATGAACTAGGAGCCCTATACCTACCAACAGTTATTCCTCTGGAACTTCCAGTTCTCCAGCGTTGATATCGTCTATAAGATCATGGGGTGGTCTACCTTCCACAGTACATCCCACTGACTGACACGTGCCCAAAATTTCTTTGACAGTACCGCCGAGTGTTCGTGACATTGATCTCGATCTCATAGCATGGGCAATGGAAACAACATCATCGAATGACAGATTACCACTGTGCTTGATATTCTTTTGCCTTTTGCGGTCTCTAGGTGGTTCTTTGAGAGCTTTAATTATCAAGGAAGCAGCAGACGGCACGACTGAGATCGTAGCTTGCCTGTTCTGAATGGTCAGCTGGACTGTGATTTTCAAACCTTTCCAGTCACTGGTAGCCTTGGCAATGTCATCACCAACTTTTTTCGGAGACTAAAATATGAACCAAAAAGTAAATGTTTGTTCCGCCAATAATACTTAACACAAAAAGGAATATATTTAATTCTGACAACAATTGGCCAATCGATACATAAAAAACTTCACAACGTTTCAACCCAGGTCTGTTCCTACTTTCCATCGCGTGAACATGATTCGTTTTGTTGCTTTGTAAATTGTCAATCTTATTAATGTAATTACTGAAAGTTTTGCTAGTGTGTTACGCAATTATGAATTGGTGCCATCGTTGGACATTCTCCTCCCTCTTCATGTATGATGTTTCGGTCAAAATCTCATTTGCGGTAGATTGAGAATGTGTTAGCGATGGTTCTCTTTTCTTCATCAGATCACTTGATAAGGACCCGAACCCTGGGTTGAAACGTTGTGAAGTTTTTTATGTATCGATTGGCCAATTGTTGTCGGAATTAAATATATTCCTTTTTGTGTAAAATATGAACATTATTTATTAGTCATTGACTCAATACAATGCCTCTTTACTGTATGTACATGGTCAACTATACCTTTCAGTTAACTTGAAATTAACACATTTTCTATATTTACATAGAAAAAAAAAATTTATTTAAAATATTTTTTCAATAAAATCTTATGAAATTATATTAAAATGGAAAACTTTAATTCTATTGAATTCTACTTAAAATTATATAAAAGCGGAAGCAAAATACAATTTTTTATCCATTTGTAAATTTAAAAATAAACTTACAAGAGAATTGCTCATGCCAGAATAATTCCTAATTAAAAAATAACTAATTTTTAAATATTTCTTCTCGTCTATAAATGCATGACAAGTAGAAGCGAGTTTCCATACAAGTTAAATTCTTTCTGAACTTACCAAACCAAGAGGACCGATTTTAGGGGCAAGAGACGAAGTAGCTCCTACTTCACCACCAACGCATCGCAAAAATACTGAAAAACATAAGATAATTTAACATCTTCTTCTAGGTTATAAAAATTATAACCTATGCTACACAAAAAATATTAATAAATTACCTTTCTTTATTTCATTTGGATCGAATTTAGGAGGCATTTTGGTAGCCTCTCTTAACAATTTTTAGAAGAAAACGCGGATGAAATCCGATCACGAGAAAACCGCGTATCTAACCCACGAGTTCTATCACGGAGAGGCTGCGCAAGGCTGCGGAGCGAAAGGCTGAGAAAGTGAGAAAGCCAGAAAGAGACAGAACAGAGGGATCGAGCGGAAACCGCCAAACCGGAAACAAATCTCGACAGTGTTGCCAATACATACGAGCCTTTTTCCGCATAAAACGCACCTCACTGAAAAGTTAGCCGGACAACTTCGACTTATGACAATTTTTTTTTACGAATCGTTTGTTAGTCGTTTGTTATTGATTGTTAGACTAATTAAAATATTTGTTAGTTAATAGTTTTTACGTAAACACGAAAACAATTTTTAGTGTTAATTTAGCCGGTAAATATAGAATATTCTTTACAGTTTTCGTTCCAAAACGGGGTCAATCGATGCGAAATCGTTTGTTAGTTCCAAATAAACTATAATTAAAACGTTTGTTAGATCACGGTTTCGCTTAAAAAGGCGAAAAACTGTATATCGTTTAGCTGCCGGAGAGTGCGAAAATTCCGGAACGACTTGTGTTCCGCCGTGTAAACCTCGAACGCTCGGTTATGTCCGTCCGCGCTCGGCGGAGCTCGGCGGAGCTCGGCCGGCTCGGCGATCACGGCGAACGACGTACGACGCGACGTGATCACTTCGCCGCTCGGGTAACCGAAGCGTGCCGAGCGCGGACGGACATAACCGAGCGTTCGAGGCTTACACGGCGGAACGCAGGGAGCACAAGTCGCTCCGGAACGGAATTCTCGCACTTTGTCGAATCTTTATTATCGGGCAAAAGTGAGTGTCGCGTACAAACGAGTGTCCGGCGAGGCGCTTCGTGGGACAGCAAGCGGTGCAGATGTGGAGACTTTGAAACCGTAAGTTATTCCTTCGTTTCATGTTATATCCGCGATCGGCGACAATTCGCCTTTCGAAGATGGCCGAGCATGCGCGGCTGCGCACGAACGACGGACCACAGACTGCTACGGACTGCGCGCCTTTTAATTATGTCGGTTGATGAGTTATATTAATACGCTTCGTTTACCGATTACGGCTCGCGCGATGACAATGGACACGGTGTGACGTCCCAATTATATTTGCCGTCGCCACGCAATTCATGATTGTGGTCGTTTGACGAACGGCGTGACTTCGCGACCGCCGTGTTTATATGTATATGCTCGCGGGAATGCGTCGCGCGTTGAGCGTCAGGAATCGAGGTTTAGCTGCGCCGTACGAACGTGCGTACGTCTTCTCGCGATGTTCGGCGTGCGAGAAAAAGTCAGCGAGTTGCTCATTCGCGTCTGTTCGTTCCCAAGCTCGATCCGAGTTCGGTTAATTTATATAAGTGCGTTGAAAAGTGAACGTCGCGGTATGTCGCGTTGACGCAAAACTAAGTGCAAGTCGCGTTCCTTCTCGACCGCGAAACCGAAGAGCGTCGTCACCGGGATGACTGCCGTGCCAATTGCCAAATGGTCGCCCGATTGTAGTGTGGCGTTAATTGCGCGGGATCGTAATTAGGGTTGTTTTTTCGTGCAGTTATCCGCTGACGTGAGTGCGGAGCTCGATCCATTGTGAGTCGGAGCCACGCAACCCCGACGTGATGCTGACGTCCATGGAGGTGCAGATAATCACGGCTGGTGAGTAAATCAATTTATCCTTTGATATATTTATTGATAATTTACGTCACAAAAGAAACGTTTACAAATTACCTACGTCTTTCGAAAGTTCAATTACCGAATTACATTTTATTTAATTTTCGGTGAGAGAGAATGCCGTTCGCGAAGTCATAGGTGGAATAAATTCTATTATTTATTAATTATCTAGTTCTATCTATGATAAAATATTCGATGTACAGTGGAATACTTAATATTTAATGCACTAATACGTTTCCGACCCTGAAGAAAAACGACGATAAAGCCTCCTTTTTCATCGCTTTATTTACATAAAATTAAGACAAAGTAATGCAAAAATTTACGCTGTAATTTTGTTATTGATGATAACAAAAAAGTGTATATTTTAATTTTATTAAGGCAACGTCTTAATTCTTTTTGAAAATTATTAATCACCGCTTATTTGCATTTAATAATATTTATGCCGCTGTCAATTACTTTAATTTTTACACGTACGTCTCAATAAGTGCCACCGATAGCGGTTTTTCTTGCATCATTAATTTTAATTTACATCCCCTGCACATGCGTTATCTTCTCCGTTAAGGCTTCGCTATTTCATAGCTTTTTATGCAGCCTTTTATCATTTTATTTCACAATAATTTAGAGATAATAATGATTCGGGAATAACGCGAATAAGATGTTTGATGCGCGTAAAAATTATTTAATTGAATCGTTTATTTGAATGCTTCAGAAGACAACGACGCGGAAACTGGCATCGTCGCGTCGCATCGACGAGGGAATCCAAGCTGACAACCCGAGATGACTGCCTGAGAGGAGGAGAAGAGGTGTCGGGCGCCAGCGGAACAACTTTGCGGTAAATATTATTTTTTATTTAGTGTATAACAAGTAATCTATTTTCCTGTTTATTCTTGAATTATTTTATTTCACTATGATTTAGAAATAATAATTAAGATATAGAAGTAATTTAAAATTGTATAAAAGTTTATTCTTGTAAAGGTTTTTCTCGAAGAATGTTTAGTTATTCATATAAATATCTAAAATTGAATAATAAATAGAAATTTCGATGCGCGTAAGAATTATGTTTTGAAACATTGGTTTTCCTCTGAATGCTGTTTTAATATGAATTTTATATTTTTATTTTACAGAATTTACGTAGCTACGTGGCAGATACTACTCTGCTGCTACTAGCTGCTGCGCATCAAGGTCGGTGAGTGAACGACGAATTCACTTATTTATTGAGGTAACGGATGTGTGTGGGAGCAATTTTTCTAATAAATATATATATAAGACTATACATATATCTGGATGCATGTAGGTATGCAATTTTATAATAATATGAAGATGTTGCAAATAAGTATAAAGCATTCCACATATATTCGTTACCTCAAAATAGATAAGTTAAAAACAGATTAGGATAAGTTTAATCCTGGATGCCTATTTATTATTATATTTATATTGCATTTATTGATAAGTTTAGTGTGCATACGCGCACGCAAGAATGTACTTGTATGCACACACTATATACAGATAGATTTTTCGGAAAATTGGGAATACCATGAGGACATAATAGAATATTATTTATTAATGATTATAGTAATTAATAAAATATTAATTATTAATAATATTAATTATTTGGCCAATATTTTAGTATCAAATATATTAAATTTTATTTAAGTTTTATTATATCTATATATGTACATATTTTTTTACAAATAAAAATTAAAGGAATCAAAAGATAAAGAAACAAATAAAAAATTTTAATTAAAATTTTTTCTATTTACTACTAACTTACTTAAATTTACTCATGGTATTCATATCTCGTAATTAGCAAAGAGAAAGAATAAAATATTTGTATATTTTTATTTATGCAGTTATTTATGCAGGTAAATAAAATAAAAATGTAGATATTATTAAATTAAAAAAATGAGCAAAAAATAATTAGAGTATATTATATTGCTAACATAACATTAAGAAATGATTGTTACAGTGTAATAAATATTGCATTATTCTTATCTATCTCTTTCCCAAATATTTATTCAGGATTAAACTTTATTTAAGTTAGTGCAAATAAGCAATATTATTGATCTCGCTATTTTTATAAAAGACATGCTTACTATTACTAATTATTATTACTTATTTTAATGCATTGACTTTAACCTGAACTGTTATAACTTATATATTTATACGTAGTGACTGATGACTGGATTTTATACTAGTTAAAGTAGTAATATGACGTGAGATCCTATTGTATACTTCGTGAAATAGAATAAGAATTTTTTTCGACGATTTTTTCTAATTCTAGTAAATAGTAATTGTTTTAGGTCCGAATTAATAGACGTTTCTCAGTTGTCAAGATTAGTCTGTCTTTGTCTTGCGTATGGTAAAACGGTATACGCGAAACAAAGAGAGGCTGATCTTGACAATTGAGAAACGTCTATTAATTCGGACCTTAGAACTGATCAGTTTCGCGTTACTTAAAAATTCTTGATCTTAAAATAATATATATTATACGAAAAATAGTTTCAATAAGTACAAAGTACACACACACACACAAAGAGATATTTTTATTTATTCTAATTGTGAGGGAAATTTGTTATCCCTTTCGGATCTTACGTCATTCTTCTGAATTTCTCATCTTTGCATGCTTTTGAGATAAGATTAAGCAACGAATCGTTCAAATCGATAAAGATACGCATATGTTGGCCTTAATTAGATTCTGTTGAATGGCGCGTTTAGCAATTTTTAATTATTTACTTTCAAATTAAAGTTGCATTTATATTATAAAGTTTGTAATTAAAAGTTTAATATAAAGTTCTTATTGATAGTTGTATATAATTGAATCTCTTCGAATCAAAACGCTGTCAAACATAGATTTTTTCAAATTTAGATTTGTTTCCAATCGGATATATGTCTTACAATTAGTTAATTAATACATGTAAAGAATAAATGCGAAATTAATTTGTATGCAAATAAAATTATTATTATTATTGTTAATTGTTAATTTCGTACTTAATTAATCTGATTAATATGATGGCCTCTTCGCGACGCGTTCGTGTTTCGCGTAATTATATAAAAGCGTAAAATCTTACGCTTATTGCCGGCGATGATTATTATAGCCGACAGCAGAAGGAGTATTTCTCCTTGCTGCTGATCTCTGGCTATATGAAGCCAGAATATAAAAGGTTGTTATAAAAGGTGAGTCCAATCTGGCCAGAAGACTAAGAGGATCAAGGTAGGTTGGTGTACAATACCAATCGAAGTAGCTATAAAAAATGCAGGTAAAGCCTGTAAGGTTGTTTTATACCAGAGACGGAAATAGACCGTCTCGAATTAAAGATTTCTATCCCGCGTCAATTAAACTTTCAATAAAACTCCAACCCTAGACGGTCCCAATTTAAAATTAAATTCGCGCACACTCTTCTAATTTCGGGTAATCGCAGTCGTAAACTGTGGAGATATATTAGATAGAGATACGGGTATAGATATAGGAATACGGGTAAAAATTATAAAAAATCGGGTAGGTAGGAATACGTGTAAAAATTAGATAGAAATCGGGTAGGTAGGAATAATACGGATAAAAATTAGATAAACATTGGGTAGGTAGGAAAGCGAATACGCAAGAATACGGATAGGTATGGGATATAGGGGGTGTGATTTTCGACGATAGAAGGAGAAACTTTAATTAATATACATAATTGTAAGAAACTTAGGTAGAAATAAATAAGCATATGAGTAGGCAGGGATAAACGGGAGGGTGTGATTTAACAATTAAAAAAAATTAATTTTTTTTATAATTTTAATCCAGGCAGCACGACGTCTAAAAGACGTCGTAGGGACATCTTTTAGACACACACGTGTCTAAAAGATGTTAAGATATCTTTTAGACACACACGTGTCTAAAAGGCATCAGACATCTTTACGATGTCTTTTAGACATACGTGCTGTCTGGGAAGAAATTGAAATTTATTTGTGTAAAATTGTAATTGTGTATGGAATTGTCTGAGCAATTAAATTAAATTTTTATTTTACATGTTAATACATTTTAATGTAAAACAAATTGTATAAAAGATAATAAATAATAAAGAAGCAAAAAATAAAGCATTTTTAAAGAAAAGAGGACCGCTGAATCGGAATCGGCGGGGGTGGTGGAGGGCCTCTACAGGTTGGCTCATTTTTATCGGACGGAATTTTAGTTAAAATTGAAAGTGTAACTTTTAAAAAATTTTTATTAAAAATAGCAATTTTTATTTATTTATTTTTAAAGTTTTATTGTTTATATTAGCCACGGATACGTACATATGCTAACATTATAAATTTAATAATTTTTATTTTTTTTTTTTCAAACACCGATAATATCTATAAATAATTGCGTATTACTAAACGTATTTAGTGACCTCCTTTGTGCATGATAAATATTATTTAACGCGTACTGTACCCAATCAATAACTCAATCGATATTGTACTCATTGATCTTGATCAATGTATCCTATCTATCCTATCTAAAATATATCTGACAATGAGAATCAATTCTACAGAATACACAAAATTAACCAGAACTAATATTAAGACAACTTAACACACACACACAACGCGCGCGCACACATGTGTGTGCGTGTGTATATACAGGGTGTTACTAAAAGACCGCCCACTAACTACATAGCGGTATTCCTTGTCAAAAACTGAGTCGAAAAGTCCTGAACCACTTTTTTCTATAATGCTTAACAAAGCCGTAATCATTGAGTAAAGTTAGTCCAACCAGCGTCGTTCTTTAGCCGGGCGAACGTCGGTGAGCCGCGCGCCTGATAGTGTGCGTGAGCGCTCCGCCGCGCAACGCGTGGCGGCACGGCGGCACGACGGCACGGCCGCGGTCGGCCGCGGCGGCCGCGCTATGCTTTCGCGCGCGTCGCGTGCAATATTCTTACGCATTGTAATAATAGAAATAATTTTTTCTTGCACTAAAAATCACTTTTTACTCTTGTCAGAAGTACCTCCTTGCAGAAAATTTTGATAACGGATAAAACTTTCGCCAAGACATAACTATTATTAACATATAAAAATTTAAACAAGCACAAAAAATTATGCTGTGTATTTTACGATACAAAATTTTACAATACAAAAATTATTTTCTAAACAATCCGCTTCGTTAAATATCTTTGCGTTAACTTAATTTAAATTATAACACAAAACAATTATTGAATCTTTCTGCAAGGTTTGCTCAGTTACTCAGAAGTAATAAATTTTTTAAGGGAAATTTACTGTAACAATTAGATATTTAAATAATCTCGTACTTAAAAGAAAATGCATTAAAAATATTATTAAAAGATAATGTATTCAAAAATAAAAAAAATTGCTTTTATAAAAGAAATTTATCCTAAGTTATAAATAACGCTGTCCAGATGTACAATTTTTTTGAAACTTAAGGCAAATAAGAGCAAACCGCCAAGCGAACAATATTAATTTTTATAGCGAATAATAAATAATAACACGTTTAATAACTTAAAACAAAATACAATACAAGCGTTTCTGTCTTACAATTAGTTTAGATGCATAAATAAAAGTGAAATGTTATTGTATTCATAAAACATTGGTCAGCGGTAAAGTTGTTGGAAAAGGTTGAACATAAGGTAAATTACATGATAACTGCTGCTTTTTAAATAAAATAAAATTGAAAAGTTAGCTGCAATTTGTATGTTTTTTCATAAAGATGTAAGATTCACTTATCAGACAGTATAATATCAATCTCTACAGTATAATATCATCTCGGTGATAATCTACCGCCGTGTCTGGTTTCAGTAACAAAACAATGCTTATGAGTTAAAATCAGCGCCCGGATTGAAGGCCGATGCTCAAACGTAAGGGAAATGAGTACAGAGACAATATCATGGAGCATCATATAACAAAGTAACACTAATAAATAAATAAAAGTAAGTTCATTCGAATACTGTTGCCAATTTTGTGGGTCTCTTGACCATTATTAGAAAGATTTTTTATTCACTAATTTATTAATTAATTTATTTTTTATTTCTAGTGTTATTTTATTATATGATGCTTTATGTTATTTGGTGTACTCATTTTCCTGGCGTTCTAACCTAGGCCTTCAGTCCGTACGATGATCACTCATAAGCATTCTTTCATTAGTGAAACGAGTTAAATTATCACGAGATTGATAGTACACTGTCTGTAAGTTTTTTTTTACCCTTATAAAAGTTTATACGAATTGCAAACTTTCAATTTCCTTATTTAAAAGGCATCATAATCCTATAATTTAAATTTGTTCCTCCTTTCACGACAACAAATAAATGGCGTTTAAATTTTTTCAAAATCTTGATTATTGACGGAAATATGTCAACTTTTATTTCTTATTTTTTTTAAATTTTTAAATTTTTATTTTTAATTTTTTTTCGTTTTTGCAAGTTTGACCAAGTTCAGTTTGAACTATTTTAACGATAAAATTGAGCGCAAGCGCGCACACCTATAACATGTTAGGCGTGCGCACTTACGCTCAATTTTATCGTTAAAACAGTTCAAACTGAACTTGTTCAAACTTGCAAAAACAAAAAAAATAGAAAAATTTAAAAATTAAAAAAAAAATTGAAAATAAAAATTGGCATATTTCCGTCAATAATTAAGATTTTGAAAAAATTCAAACGCCATTTTGTTTGTCGTGAAAAGAGGAACAAATTTTCTCCAGTTCATTTTTTTATAGGATGTACAGTTTGATCGCTAGGGCAATTTAAACAAATAAATTGTTAATCACTTTTTATTGCATCGACTTACGAAAAAACTATTTACAGATTCTTGTTCTACGACCCAAAAAACATAAAAAAACATTAACTTTAGCCATCAACCTGGATAAAAATGCTCAATCGACCTGGCATATAGACTATCTGTATTCACTATCCTTGTTCTCAATTACGCAGGCTCAGCACTTCCGTAACCCAAGTATTATTTTTCTTTATATTTGACATTTTGACGCATTCTGCTATAATTAATGAAGAATTTCCAAACTTTCTATTGAAAAGTTCGGGGATTAATAGGTCGATAATCGATTTAAATCAACTTACCGCTCCGATGTATTCACGCTATATCGCGAAATACCGTTACATGCCGTTAGATGCAAAATGAATTAGAACTACATATAACAGAATAGAGTTAGGTATGCACCACTTGTTTTAATTTTTTTGAAACAAAGATACTATCATTTGAGTTTTTTCGAGGTACAAAGATATTACGTACCACTTGTTGCTTAGGTTTTTTCAAGGTACATATCTATAACTGTGTGAGAACTGCAATGAGGCCAATGCCATTTTGTGATACATGCTTAAAGATCGAAGATGAATTGTAGTCTAATAATCTTTAAAGTATGAGATTTATTATTTTAACTTTAAGAAGCAGAGTGGTTATTTTAATTCCCAAGTACAGATATGCGCATTTCACGAGTAGCATACAATATTTAAATATTGTGCCAAATTTTACAGTAACTTGAAACCAGCATAGCCAATATTATTCTACGGCATACATTCAATGTACTGAATGCGACACTTGTTCCAACTCCAAGCTATGGATATTATATATGACTTTCACACAAGGTAAACTGGGATAGTACATTCTAATTGTAAGTGTGACAGTAACTGGTTCCTGCGATCGTAATGATAAGCTACGTATTGAAGAGATAGGATCAGTTTCATCCCGTTGCCGTGCAACAGCTCTCTTTCGAGTTCTCTTATTAACTCTCTTATTCCCTCTTATTGTTAGCCATGTCATTACTCTTTTAACCCTTTCAATTTATGTTTAATTTCAATATACTTTATGCATTTCGAGCTACGCAAAGTATATACATTTTGAGATACGAGATTACAATTAATGGTTGCTTACATTGCTTACGAAATCGAATAAAAATTATATCTTTTACTGTGTACGTATGTCAACGAATGTATACTAATGCAATTGACCGCAGTGTATGCTTTTTATATAAAGTATTTAAACAATTATGAAAACATTCATGCCATCGACTAATGTATATATACATATACATATTTTTGTTATATATGTATATATATATATATAACAAAAACAGAAAAGATATCCTTTGAAAAATATATTGTCGAAGTAAATTACTGTATGTTACGTATTAAATCTTTACGTAACATTACTAACGCATATCGACATTTTCTTATTATTTTAATAGTACAGTTGTGTATTTCGGGCTTGTTCGAAATACAAAGCACTCGATGGACGCGCCATTACGAGCGTCGCGAAGATTCGCCTTCTGGCTTCACCTGGCCACGGCTCGGAGCAAGCTCTGAGAAGACGGACCGGTTCCAAAGGTGCTCTTCCACCTTTCCGTCCTTCGAGCAACGTCTTTGCATCGCTTCTTCGTCCCTCGGTCCGTGTCTTCCCCGTTCCTCCGCAATTCGCTCGCTCCCCGCTACTTCTTCGGCGTCTTCTTCGTCTTCATCGAGCTTCCTCCTCTCGCCGCTCTCACTTATCACAGTCTCCCCGTCTGCTGGTCTCCGGAGTTTCCTATACGCGGCCATGTACGCACTACGCGCGAAGGCATGCGATATATACCTCTCTCTCTCTCTCTCTCTCTCTCTCTCTCTCCCTTTTTCTCTCTCGCCGCGCCTCCAATCCTCCTCTTGATAATTTATTTTTGATAAACTATACGCCTCGTCATACCATGGCCACGCGGAATGGGAATCTCACTTCGCCATTTCACACGCGCCTTTCAGCACCGAAGAAGATCTTCGCTGTTGGACGAGAACACGCTGCCGCGGCGCAGTGCGCTACGGCAAAATCTCTCTTCTTCTCCCGGGAGAGAAATCGTGTTCGCGCAAGGTCGAGACCTTGCGAGTCGTAGCCAGGCGTAACGAGCCGTGTGGCCCATGTATACCGATTATCGCATCAAGGCAGATATCATTTTTTTGCTTGTAGAATGTTTCAACCAAATTGACGTTCTTAAGTATTTAGACGTGACTATCTAAATATTGCAAATAGTTAGACTGCATATTTTTGTACGTCTAAACCTTCGTACAACTTTTGAGTTCTAATGATTGTTTCTTACAAAACAGAATTAGGGGAAAGGGGGGTAAGATGATGACCTTAAGGTTTGTCGATTTTTTCTAATTTCTGTGATGTAAAAATAATGATCTATTTTTTTTAGATTCACTAGTTTTTTGTATTAACTAAAAATTTAAAAATGTTAAATTAAAATTTTTAAAAATTTACATTTTTTAAGAACGTGTTGTTTTCGTCATCTTGCCCCCATATGTGGGTAAGATGATGAAAAGAGTCAAATTAAGTTAAAAATGTACTTTTTATAAATAAAAAAATTTATTATATTATATACTTACATTATTTTGGTATTATAACGCAGTTGCAGACATATAGTACTACTTTATTTTTCAAAAATAACAAAATCAAAGAATTGCATATAATGAAATTTATTGCATATGATGAATTTACAGGTTACCAGCAGTATCAAAGAACTAATTATTTGCGTCACTTTTGCAGTCACGTTTAGGTTCAATGCAGAACATATAACCTATTAACCTGCATACACAAGTGCGTTGTCTTGCCCGCGCACGATGTTCGTCATCTTACCCCACAGTCATTGTGTTTATTTAATTATTTAATAAAAATACTACAATGCAAGAAATGAAAAGTATGAATACGTTATTGTATACGTTTTTAGCTATACAATACTATGATTTTATAAAGAAAATGAAAGTATTTACTATAATTATGGTCATTCCTTATAAACAGTTTCATATGTTGGAAAATACGCGTATAATAATATAGAAATATTATTAAGCTATCTAAGATCCAAGCTTGGACCGTAAATGGCTCTTTCCTTTGTCTATTGATTGTATATCTTAACGGTCTTAATATATATTAATGATATTAACTATTTTGGGAACAAATTACATCTTATAATATATTTTTGAAATTCCCGTTTATAAACTGTTGCTTTTAGTAAAATTTTTTTCAAATAACAGTGCTACCGTTCTTACTCTTGTATTTCGATCCTCGCATCTTTTGGTGCTTTCTTTCGCGCTAAATATTTACCCCCCCCCCCCCCCCTCAATGATCTTGACCTAGATTATAGAAGACATCTTCCTGAGTAACTTTCAGAAGATTTTAGCCGTTGTTTGTTAAAAGTTATGGACAAAAGAAGTTCTACACCTCTCGGTGCTTACAGGTCGAAACGAGGTCTATTATTATACCGTTCGGATTTTCAACTTTCCACGTAAACCGTACAATGATATATCTCGTTTTGCCCTGTAAGCAGGGATGTGGTGGGGTGGAACTCGCTTTGCGTGGAAAGTTGAAAATCCGAATCGTATAAGGATAGACTGGGATAGACCTCGTTTCGCCCTGTAAGTATCGAGTAGTGTAAGACTTCTTTTGTTCATAACTTTTTAAGGCAATTTTCAAGTTGGATTTTTTCGTCGGCAAGTGGCGCATATCGGTATCTCTTATCGCTGGCAGCGCTCAAACATAATAAATTGGTACACTGCTAGAACGAGGCATTTATTGAAATTTAATATGACGAAAAAGGCACTTGAGAGAGAGAAGGCGTTTTAATATCACGTACCTGTCGAAAACAGCGCGGTTCTCGGTGGCCACACGATTAATAATTTATCACCTGTCAACTCCTGATCGAGGCTGATGAGTGCGCTGCCGAATTAGTATACATCTATATGCATTTAATTTGATTGCAAAACAAGAAAAACCGATTTTCTATGAACGTTCTGTTATGATTGAGTTCCTGTCTGGTATCTGGTGAAACGTGAGTTTTATGAAAAAAATCTCGCATGAACAAATCGCATCGATTTGTCACTACTCTTAACGATTACCTATACTTAATTAACTTCTTTAACTCGGGAATGTTTGCGCTAATGATTGCTGCGGCCAGATAAAAAACTTTCTTTCCACACAAGAAATTATCCTAATTTTTTGTGTCGAAAGACGAATATCCTCTATAAATTTTAACTAATTCTTATCATTTTGATATACTCTTATCACGGGCGACATAGC
Source organism: Leptothorax acervorum (assembly GCA_035220615.1). NCBI lineage: Eukaryota > Metazoa > Arthropoda > Insecta > Hymenoptera > Formicidae > Leptothorax > Leptothorax acervorum. Next base: position 1,230,367 of record JASTWQ010000009.1, on the reverse strand, counting down.
AAAAATGAATATTTCAATAATTAATTACTCGACAACCATGTAGACAATTGTATTCAATTTTGGTATGGACGACAGATTCCCATAGACGAATATCCTCCATAAATTTGAATTAATTCTTATCATTTTGTTTTGAGCATAACCACCCTCCTTAATATAATTTTCTGAAAAAAGTTTTTTTCCAGTTAAACGGTTTCTTAACAATGACGTTCCCCATACCGTATCCATACCATATCCGCCATTTTAAATTTTGCAAAATAAATCTCTGATTCATATATAATCCGGACCCTAAAACCGCTGCGCACATCACATATTTTCTTCTTCAACTTTTCTTTACAGAACTACTTGTATGGAAGTAGAGAAGAATTTGTGAAGAGTAGTTACTACCCTTGAAACTGCTTATTATAATGCTTGATAGAAAAAAAAAACAGTTAAACTATTATTTTGGTGTTCTTTATGTGTGCGGAATTTATAAAAATTCGAGTACATGCATTTATTCTTAAGATATACTGCTTTAAATACGTGTAAAGTCGTATACTTGTGTATAAAATTTTAAAAATTAAAAAAATAAAAAATTGATTTAAGTTAAAAACTCAAAAGTAATAACAGATTTTTTCATACTTTGATATGAGAAACAACTAGAAAAAATTTTAGAAAACTCGGCGTCTGATGTTCTCCGAGGTTTACTTGTAAACGTAATAGTACTAAAAATGTAAGAAAAATATCAAACCAAATAATTTCGGCGAAACTCCTCTCATTATCGACGTCAGGATCCACTAGTGATCACATATGTAAATACCCGAAGAATCTTTAAAAATTATACTGTATAGATATTATTTCCGCTTTTTCAGAGGCTTTTATTATACAAACTTAATAGGTACTTAAACGCTCGCTGCAAAGGAACATGGGTGAAGGATTAAAATAAAAAATCATTCCTCTAATTTATTATAAGGGGAGGGGGGAGGCAAAAAGTTGACGTAGCCGAAATCAAAAGGATTAATAGAAAAGAAATAAAAAACTCGAGAGCCAATGTACGATTTCGAAGATTAGAAATTTAATTCCACCGAGTAGATTCCCGTCAATTCCTTTTAGTCCACCTGTTCTCTGGGGGGGAGGGGTCTGAGCGATTATAAATTAAAAAAGGGAGGAAACGAGAAAAGGATAAAGTTTTAATAGCGTGGAAAAGAATTTTGGAGGGAAAAAGAGAGAGGGGTGGAAATCGCCGGCAGGAACGAATAACAGAATGGAAAAGGAAAGAGACAATGATGGAAGGCAGAAAGAGCACGAGAGAGGAGAAAGGAAAGAGTAAAACGAAGCCGTGGATACGAGGACGCATTGGAAAACGAATGTTAGGTTTGCTAAGCTCGATGTCGTCGTCGTCGTCGTTATCATTGTCGTCGTCGCCATCGCCGTCGAACGTCCTCAGACAACGCCACCACCATCGACCTCGTGCGAGCGTCCTTCGCTAAAGTAGGAATTAGGTCGATGAGACCACGACGACGATGCTGCCGCGGTTTTTGCGCAGCACTCTCGATTCTGCAGCAGCCTCTCTTCCTTCTTCTTCTCTCTCCCATCTCTTTTTCTCTCTTTTCATATTATCACTTTATCTCTCTTTGCTTCATTTTCTGTCACTCTTTTTCTCTGCCCTCTATCTCGCTCCTTCTACATTTATAACTTTATCTTTTTCTTTCTCTCGTGTTTCTTTTTTTATCTCTATTCCTTTATCTCGCCCTTAGAGAAAAAGAGAGTTCTTTACATTTAGTATTCCTATTTGTTTGAGTAAAATTTATTTCATTGAAATAACATATGCTTAGACGAAATAATATTTTCAATTCAATTTAATATCACCGATTTCGGCCGGCCGATCTAACGGCCGTGATCTAGCAACGAGATAAACTTGCAGATTCTCCGACCGTCGCGGTCGCATCGGTCGTGCGGTACGACTCGTGCCTACCGGATGTCAACGTATATCGAATATATCGATCCACCGAACTGGACCCGCGAGCTACCGTGTCGCACGGGCCGTCAGACGTAACGGACAGGATAGTAAGTAAAAGCCCTCTGGTTCCAGTTGGTACGACGGGTCCGTTCGTACATCCGTCCGTACGTCCATCCGCTCGTACGTCCGTCAGCCCGTTGGATAATACCAGAGTTCACCTAAATATAACTCATTGTCAGAAGTGGAGAAACAGAGGGAAACGCGCGCGCGAGCAAGTGAGCTAACAAGTACGGGAGTGAGAGAGAGAGAGAGAGAGAGAGGGGGGGGAGGTTCAGGGTTCAGCTTACACGGTCAGTTGCAGCTGCATCACCATGGCCATGTATTATTTTGTAGCATGCTTAATATATACGCTTGGAGAACAGATCGGGCCGAATTTCAACCATGGAACGAGGATTTCGACTTTCTATAATGGAATACACACACACACACATATAAATATACTCCACACCGCTGATGAATTCCAACTCGATCGATCGCCAAGTTAAAATCTTGACGAGATACACTAATATCTGAATATCTCCCGCGTGTATAGCGCTGCAACACCGCGCTATATCAATTCTCGATCGATTCGAATAAGCAAAAATGAAAACGGACGATCACCGTTAACTGTCATTCCGCAATCTTAAACTATCGTTATTGTATAATGTTCTTACGTAAAAAGCGCAAGTCCTTCTGGATCATGCGCTTTGAAGATTTATGTTTTCAGAAATAGCTATTGTCTGAAAAATTGTTGAAGAAACCCATTAGAAAAATAGGAATTACAATTAATAGAAGCAATATCAATTCCTTGAATATTCTAACATTTAAGTTTTAAGTTGAAAAATTTTGTTTAAATCGAATGAAATTTCGGTCAGATTAAAATAAAAAAATATTATTTTATTATTCATTTACCTTTGCCAAATATGTATAATGTACCTATATGAAGAAAATTTACAGTATAGTACGTACAACATGGCACGAAATATGTGGTATTAATTTTACTCTTATTATACAGGGTGTTGAAAAAAAGGGTAAAATATTTTAAGAGGTGATTTCTCACATAAATTCAAGATAAAAACTTCATATGACCATTTGTCCAAAACGGCTTACAATTAGTTTCAAAAATACAAGGTGTCAAAGTCGAAGGAAAAATTTCGTTATTTCCAAAAATTTCGAAAACCACTCGGGTTATTTTGATAAAACTTTGTGTATGTGTTTGAAGGACATCAAAATAACCCGATGGTTTTCGAAATTTTTGGAAATGAAATTTTTCCTTCAATTTTGACACCCGGTTTTTTTGAAACTAATTGTAAGCGGTTTCGGACATAAGGTCATATGAAGTTTGCGTCTTAAATTTGTGTGAGGAATTACTCCATAAAATATTTTACCCTGGCCTTTTTTTCAATATCCTGTATATATAAAATCGTATTTTATACATACATATAAATATAAAAGTATATGAGATAAGATGCTATAGAATTACATAAATAATTAAATGATAATTTTGATAATGTGTCTTGTCAATGCTTTTACATACAATCACGACTATTTGATCTGTGGTAATTATATGTCCGTTATACGAGGAAGGTTCCCTCAGTAGCGTTAATTTATAAGCTTGCGAGTATTAATTATTTATGCTTACTTGTCGAAATTCTTCTTTCATTGAAGTTCAATGAAGTAAATGTAGACAATGTTTCAGAAATTATAATTGTTACATAGAATTTGAAAATCGAAAAGAAGTTTTTATATATCTTATTCTTACTTTTGATTGTTTTCTCTCAGGCATCCGCGAACTGAAATTGTACAATAATTAAAAATATATTAATATACAGGGCATCGCGGAAAAGCGACAACAATAAATTTTAGTAGATTCGAGTATCGACTTTACATGCCTCTTTTAGAAATGGAAACACTTGCCTACACAAAGAATTGAACAATGTTTCGTAAATTTTAAGTTTAGTGTAATAATAAATCTAAATCCTACTGCATTGTTTAAATAATAATGGATAACTATTCTATTCTGTTTTGGGTGACTACAGTAGTACTAACAATAAGAATCATATCGATTAATGTAATGTTGAACAAATATTGCCAGTCAAACAATTCTTTATTTGATTCCATTTCTTGTGATGAGAAATTTCAGAAATTTTTTGTAGGTTTTCCAATTATTTCCTAATCGTTTTTAGTTTTTCTGGCTTCAGCTTGTGCATTCTTCTAGGCAAGTAGAAATTCTAGAGAACAGTTGATGATAATTCGCATTTAATTGCTTAATGTCGATGTTCTCCTTTCTTCTTCGTTGTTTGTTCGCGCTGTGATCATCTTTGTTTATTAATCACTTGCAAAATATTTTAGAATAATATTTTTAAAAAAGAATAGCTAAAAATGAGATAAAATGGAAGACAGTCGAAGTAGCACTTGTCATTATAATGACAATGGATGAGTTGAATTCTAAATTAAAAATTCCAACAGTAAAAGTTACTTCTATTTACTCATTAATTTTACTAACTTTTTCCAATTACTTCGAAACCGTTACGTTCATTGCCGATCACTACTTCCTCTAAGAAACAAATCTTCGAATTCAATCCGATTCACTCTTCAATTGCAGTCAGTCGCCGTTATTATAGCGCTAGGCGACCAAAACTTCGAATTATCATGAATTGAGTTTTTCTTAGAGTTCGTCTACATTAGCGAAAAAAGTTTTTATTACATATCTTAAAGGAAATTCTCGCCACTTTCATGCACATATGCATACGCGCGTAAAAAATATATTACCCTCGAGTTATTATTACAATTCATATTTGTTAAGATTGTAAGGTTATTTGATGAAGACTTCCATTGCAAGTATAATCGCAGAGCTTTGGCTTATTTCGATTAATGTTGAACGCGCGTTCTAGGACCACAATGTTAACCATTGTAAATCAAATTTTCCTCTTTACTAATGCAACTTGAACCGCCTTCGGGAATATCGAACGTTAAAGCAAAACCAATATGCGCGCGCACAGACACACGCACTAAGTTATATAATTTTAGGATATCTGTTCTATTTTACTATTTATCAAATCGCGTTTTATCCAATACCAAATATATATCCAAAAATTTAAGTTGTTATTTTAAATCTATTATATTAATTTTGGACCAAATTAAGACTAAGAAATATATCGAAAAATTAATGTTAAACAATAATCTCATTGTCAGTTTCAAATTAATTAAAGGTCTCGCATCATAAAAGACACTAAATTTGTAGGACGTTTTTTGTAAAAGAGGGCACAGGAGATGCGTCGAATAACTTGCAAGAAATGTAAAAAATCTACCAGGTACTCATTAGATTTATCTTCCATGAAACTCGTTTGTAAAGCGCAAGACGCAAGCAGGGAAGAGTGGGAATCTCGCGGAGCATCCTTACGTCCCATTCGAAAATAATACGGCGCGCGGCGCCTCTCGTTAAATTACTCGCCCACGCTCGTTTCGCGTCGTCCGTTCCGTGCGTAATGCGTCACCCTCTTCCTGCCTCTCCAACCCCTGCTCTCATTCTCTGTATTTCTCTTTCTGTACCCTCCCCAACGTAATGTACACAAATACATTTAATCTCGCGCTCCTGCTGCCCTCCTGATATTTTTCGAGAGATCGATCGAGCCGCGCGGTCCTACATTTTCTCTACTAAATTCCGAGATCTCGTTTGTGAATTTTGGTCGACGTTGGCGCGTTCCAAAATTAGTATTAGCGATCCCCGACAGCACTGAGTTTCTGGTTCAAACGCTGGGGATATGGCAGAAAGTGCAGAAACATGCGACTATAATAAAGACGCGTTTCCCTCTGTCCCTATTTTCCGTGCCACGTCTGATCTTGCCTCTCTCTTCTTCTCTTCACTCCACTCCTCTTCTCTCTTCTTTTCTTTTCTCTTCTCTTTTCCTCTCTTCTCTTCTCTTTCCTTCTCCACTCTTCTCTTCTCCTCTCTTCTCTTCTTCTCTTCTTCTCTTCTTCTCTTCTTCTCTTCTTCTCTTCTTCTCTCTTCTCTTCTCCTTTCTTCTCTTCTCTTCTCGTCTCTTCTCTTCTCTCTTCTCTTCTCTTCTCTTCTCTTCTCCTCTCCTCTCTTCACGTTACCCCGCTTCGCCTCACCTCGCCTTGCCTCGTGCTATTGCCACGCGTTTATTCGCTCGCTAGCCCGTTTGCTCGGTCCCGTTTGGGGTGACGGTGGTACCCTCTTTTGACTCTACCGCACGCTCGGAAACGGAAAGGGGCGAATGCGCGGCGACGCAAGGGCGCAAGCGCGAGGGTCAAACGGAAAAAAATCGGCCGGGCTGACGACGGGGGATGGTCGTCGTATCGATCGCGCTAACATCGGGAACCGAGAGTGTCGAGAGAGTCTACGGGTATAACCGTGATGCAGCCACGATGACGGACTATACCCAGCTCGAACAAAAGTGAATGACGCGTTGCCGGATCCTGGAGGACTCGATTATATGTATGTCTTTCGACGTTATAACGAGAAATTCACGGCGCGGCGTAGCCCTCTCGCTATGCATTAAATCGATCGTATTATTACTGCCAAATTGATTGATGACCGACGCCGCGACGGTGGTTGAATTAGCGGACTAGAGCATACTTTTGACATAGACATAATATATCTAGACCGTAGCGTATGCCCTTATTTGAGGAGTGGCGGTAGAAGTCGTTGCGTGACCATTCCTTCTCTCTCGTTCGCCCGCGATAAAGAGAAACGTTCCCGTGGAAGGAGAGAGAACGAACGGTCTCGAAACAGAGTGTCTCTCTTTCTACGTGCACCTATACCTCTACTCCTTAACACTCGGTCTATACTTACTATGTCTATATATGACTTTTGAGAGCACGCTCTCGTCCGATCGGCTCTACTGTCTACAGTGTCTACTCCCTGTTTGCGCATCCTGCGCAAGAGGCACAAAGTAGCAGTGGTAGCACGCGTTAGGGCCGTGGTACACAAAAAAAACTTAAGTAGTAAAACGTAAGCAGTAAGGAAATTAGCCAATCACAGTCAAGAACTTAAGGCATAACGTAAGCGGTAGCAAATCCAAACTGTTGATTTCCTTACTGCTTAAGTTTTTTGTGTGCCACGGCTCTTACCGGTCCTGGAAAAAGCTTCATCCGTTTATACGTACTATAAAGCGCGCAACAAAAGTCAGGGCCGATGTTGCACGAGCGCACCCGATCGCGCTCGAAGTTGCAGCAAGATGGAGAGGAAGATGATACGATGGGGCGAGAAATGGGGAGACAGAAAGGGATTGAGCGAACGAGTAGAGAGGTAGAATGTAGCTGCGGGAGCGAGTGAACAGGGGTTGGCGGAGGGGAAGGTTGATGACGAGAAGGAAAGCGCGTTCGACGCGCAATGGATGCAACAGCCAAAAATCTCGGATATTTTCGGTCGCGTTCGGCCAACGTCGGATATAAAATTTATACAAAAATACAAACACGCGACGAATATTAGCCGGCGTTATGTATATTAAACCGAGAGAGCTGTCCGCGATAAATTCCCGATTTTGTTCAACATTGACTGGTTTTACATTTGTGCAACCGCAGCGCCATAATTATAAAAAAAATCTGTAATATTAATCGTAGCAATGGACCGGATAATTATTCGCAATTCTGGCGATGCAAAATGAGAACAATTGAAGAGAGTGTTAAAGTAGCATTTGCAAAACTAAAAGGTTAAAAGTGGAATGTTAGGACAAATAGATATCCAGTCAGAATTCGGTTAATTAATCTATTACAAATCTAAAGGTAGGGCCGATTATAAATTCACGGTAATCCCGGGGTCTGTCAAAATGAGGCGAAGAGCCTCATCATTAACGAGTAATCGATCTTGTTATTAATTTATGAATAATGCAGCACATTGCCCGATATAAAATCGAATTCTGCCCAATATATTGTAAAATCCGGTATATTGTCAGTTTTTTATTTAAGATGGAAAATTACATTTACTCTTGATTCCTCACTGCAGATCCTTATTCCTCATATTCGATCATGACGTCAGAGATTATACGGAATAACCATATGGATTATTTTCCTGAGCCGTGCGCGTAGAAATAAATTAGTTTTTTCGCGTGTCACAACTCATGGAATAGATTTATGGAACGCGGACTAATAAATGGCTGTAAGCCTCTTGATTAACTATCATAAAAGGACATAATCCAATATGGCCGCAGTAAAGGGCTGAGCTTAGTGTAAATTTTACAAACTTTAGGTCTAGATTTAGCGGTCAGTTTCAACGTTAATATCTATATCTAACAATAAGTATAGACTCATAAACTTAATCACAATGAGATAAGCAGGAGCTTTACTATCACATCTGACAATGAGATGATATATTGCATGTTACTATCATATTTATTTATTGTGATGCGTGTACGTGACAGATAAAAAAAAGGAGACGTCGCAGTTATAAAAGTAATTAGTACAATTACTACACACAAGCCAATGGATACAACCTAAAAAGATAATTTAATCAAACGATTAAATATTAAATACGTATATTATCTATTCTATTTTTGTAGTTTTTTGCAAATACATAGAATTTTAAAATAATTAAACAAATTAACACAAAACGAATTTTTTAGAAAAGATAATATTTTCCGTTGCCTTCAATATGTAAAAAATATTGTATGTAGGTGTACATACATGTTAAAAAGGTTAAATATAAAATCAAAAGTTATGATCTTACAAAAAATATGCTATAATGTTAAATAATTTATCTTGATGTGTGACAGAATACATATTATATTTAGATAGGCGGAATGGATATAGCATAAACAAAATATTACTATCTCCTAAAAGGCCTAAAAAATATCTTTTTTCACAATGTTCTTTTATTAACATATAGTTTTGCAGTAGATTTAACACAATAAATGCACCGTTCTCCCAGAAATATTTCTCATTTGACTATCTTAAAGATTCTCTTGAAGGTATATTTTTAAGTTGTTGCGTGTACTGTGTCATTTGCTTTTGCGAATTAATACTTTCGCTATTCTCTGCTTGCGAACTGAAAATATCTGTAAGGATAACAATGAAAGTTCTTCACATTTCCTTGTATGAAAAGATAAAAAAGATAGTACCAAAGGTATCTTAAATTTGTGAACAACAAAATTTTTGCAGCCGTACGTACCCCGTCGTTACAGCCGCATCGCGGCGCGTTGCCATTTTCATTACCGCGTTAAGCCTACGCCACCGACGCTGCTGTCGCCGCCGTCATCGTCACCATGAGCACAAGAGACGGGCATTCGGTACGCCACGAATGTGACAGTCGAACTCAAATGCTTCGGTTAAGGTCGAGCGGATTCGGTCCCTCTCGGATTTAAATATTGGCCAGAAATAGGACCTCCGTTCATCTGGCGCAGCATCGTGGAAAACGGGTATAAGTAGGTAGTAGGACTGCTTTCGAAAAGTGCATATATTGGTACCTATATATATTGGCAATGGTGATATTGGTGATATATGTAAACATCCAAGAGAAATTTTGATATATTCCTTGAAACCTTCTCAAAAACACGTGTTGTATCGAAAGAAAGAAAGCAAGAAAGACTTACTTTACTTTTACGATCATTAAACTTACGAGAAGTAGTAAATCCTGCATAAAGATCTCTCCCATGAGCTTAGCTATTAGAGTATTAGGTCCTTCGATACAGGATGCCCGCGATACAAATCTTCGAAAGCGAGTTAACGGCAGGCGTTATTAGCGCGACAAGGTGAAACCCAGAGGCAGAAATGTCTATTGATTTTTCGAAGAAAACTCGGCATCCCTTCTCTTGGATCCGCCGCCGCTAACCTACATTCGAATTATACGGCGCGGCCGCGGCGGTACCAAGTCTGCAGATAAAACGCGTCCGATAATGAGACTCGCGCGGGTATCTCGCCGACGCGATGGCGAGACTCGTTACTTTTTTTCCATGGAAAACGAACTTGCCGATTGTTTTTCTAATCCGCGTCTTTTCTTTTTTGTTCTTCCTGCGAAAGAGTTTTTCAGATCGGCGTCGCAAACGAGCCTGCTGTTGCGATACCGATACTCGCGACACCGCATTTTCGCGGATTGTGTTCGAATTGCGATTTGTTCCGTTGGGCAATATGGCACTCTCTAAACGTTTCCGTTTTCGGTGATGAACACGTCAGGATACCGAGCAACGGAGAGAGCGATTCGGTCGCAACCCCCCATTCGCACTCGCGCCAAGGGGGATCGATCCGCGTTCACTCTGCGCACCTACCTCTGCGGCAAAACCCAAATCCGAACCCCGCTCGAAGAGCAGGAGCAACGCCACGGCTAAAATCGTCCGCATGTTTAGCCGGGGCAAATTTTCGATGCCGGTTAAGCGTAGTAATCTATGTGATTCTCTCTCCCTCTCCTTCCCTCTCTCTATCTACTCTCTACTTTTTATTAAGGCTGCATTCCGATATTCACTGCAAGTACCGTAAGCATCGCTCCATCTTCGTTTGATATGCGATGTGCAACGAAGACATAATGATGCTTACAGTACTTGCAGCGAATATCGGAATGCAGCCTAAATAACAATTGAAACTGATAGAAACCGATATAATTTCGATCGAGTCTAACTCGATATACGGGGAAATTGTCTCTTTATTCCCAGCAATGTGCGCGACCATCACACCAATTCCAATCTCTGCTTCTGTAAAAAAAAAGGTTAAGTACATCGAAACTAATAAATTACACTGTACTACAATCTTCATTCATTAGGGCAAAATTATCCCTGCTAATGCAATCTAACTTCACCTTATGATATTGCAAGAGCGCTATTAGTAAAATGACATTATTTTCTTTTGGGACCTTAGTTATTCAAAGAAAGTAACGGTAGTAACGTACTGTGGCGACTATAGCGACTATAATTATACAATATGATAAAAAGTATCTGTTTCTTTTTCTTCTTTGGATAATGGCACTCGTTCTCGACTGGGATCGATTTGGCCAGAGGCAAAAGCGAATAATGATATCACAAATGTCGGATGATGTAACACAAATCAAGTATGAAATAAGCAACACAAAATTTAAGTGTGTATTTGTGTGTGTGCGTATATGTGGGAGTGCTGTGTCACTATGTGTAAGTGTCCGCGGTGATAAACTCGAGTCCGCGTAGGTTTGTTAAGCCCAAAGGAAGAGTATTTGCGTTTGAGCTGGTCCACTCTAAACACCGTTGAAAGCGATGTTTAGAGTGATCATAATAGATAGATTCGTCGATGAGGAAAAATTCTTTTCCAGTGTTGATTAAACCGGATTAGTTACTGTCGGATGAAACTCAGGATGCGACAAGTTGCGAGAGCATATTTTAGTCACAGTTTAGCTGACTCCAGGTACGTGATGTGTGTATTATAAATTTCTACGCGGATAAACTGTGAGTTCCGGCGCATACGCGCACTCCGGTCATTCGCGGAGAGTGCATTTGGTGGAGTCCACTGCCACCTCAAGTTTAAATATTCGAGATGGAAAATTTACAATTGAGTTTGCGAAAGTTGAAGATATGCGGAAGGCTACGGTTCCGTAAGGGCGTACGATCGATACGGAAAAGTTCCTCATAATATCGAATAAAGCTTCGTTCGCCTTGCGCTATTTCGCGTAATCGCGATTTTCAGATCGGCCGGATTCATTCCCATCCCGTATGTAATTTCCTATGATTGTTCTGGACGATTAAAAAGTCATTTCGACCGGCTTTGTGAAGAACGGGATAGAAAAAAGAAATTCGGTAAAGGAATTAATGCAATGATACACGGTGTACATTTTAATTTCGATGCTTGTCCTTCTCGGAAGCTTTAGGGTTAATTTTTCTGATAAGATGAGAAAACTTTCCAGTTACAATGCGCTAAAGGGAACGTGGTCTCGAAGGATGTCCATCACGATCATTTTCAACGTCCAACGAGGAAGTTAGGGCGTGCGCCCCCTTGTAACTTGCAAAGAAAATGAGATCGATCGTAGATGATATATATTTTTGTCGACTGCAATTGATTGATTCTGTCACATTTCTACCTTACAATGTTTTTGTCCGCGAGAAATGCTCATGCCAATTTTAATATATCAGTAAGCTTAAGTATACGACAATACAAAGTCGAGATAATCCAATAAATAATTTTTTTCTCATGTATAGAATCAAAGAGACTCGGGCAATACATACGCTATACTTTTTTATACTACGATAGGAGACTTTCTTCTTAAGAAGTAGAAACAAAATTACAAGCTCGGAAATTAATATGTATCATGCAATGTCTGTCTTAAAAATATTATTATAATTTCCATAAAAATTATATAAATGTGGATATAATATCCAGCTAAAAATGTAATTTGCGGGACAAATTCTATTTGAAAAGAATATGTAATGGTAAAAGATTTGATTTTTTTATCACATGCGTGTGTCTGAAATTGTGAGAGGAGGATGATAGAAAGTTGTCGATGATCAAATAATTTTCAGGAATCGCGAACGAATCGAGAGGTTTGCGCGTTTGCTTCGCGTGTGCATTTTCGAAATTCCAGCCAGGGAGAGAGCCATTTTACATACGGAATTAACGTTGCGCACGCGTGGCTATATACGCATTCGCTGCGTATAACTATTCCAATCCAAACGAATCGAATAGCTCGAAAGTCCATTCATCGCAGCATTCATTTCGATATGTGCGTTGCTCATGCATCATTGATGCATAAAAATGCACCGGACACGCATTCTCTGCCCTGTGTGATGTCGGCACCCCTTTTCATCGTGACATATTAACAACGCAAATTTGGAAAATAACGATATAGACATCCTGCGTTTATCTGTAATTCTGATCTTTGTGTATTAGCAAATAATTCGATAAACGAATGTATGAAAACGATATATTAATTATGTAATTTAGGAGATTAAACTGATAATAAGCAGCTCGTGGTAATACGAGCTAAAATAATGCATATGAATTTTTTATTTCCAAAAGTATATGACGAAATAAACAGATTGATAGTCATGAGATTATCTAGATCTAGATATACATATATAGCATATAGCATGTTTGTGACGCAGCGGAAAATAATGATTTGTTCACGACGAAGTAACTTTTATAAGAATGTGATATAGCTCGTCCCATCCACTCGTTTCTTCAATTATAACGACGCGCATCGTTTGGCTCCTCCTCACTTTTCATAATGCAAATACTCCGTACCTCAATATCCAATTCCATTGAGAATTTCTGACTTATATTTTCACCGAAAAATAAAAAGAAGAATAAAGAATAGAAGGAAGATGAATATACATATACACACATACATGCATATGTATGTATGTACACTCAGTACAGTACTGTGCAAAAGTTTGCGTACTTTTGATTTTTTTGACTTAACTTGGTTTTACGCCATCTGACGTATCTTTGTGAAGAATAATCGCAGAGCGATGTTTAAAAAAGCGTTTTAAAGCTTAAACTCTCAGCTTTCGAATGCTTTAAGGCTCGTTTGGATAATGCTAATACCGGCAGCAGAATACAGTTTTGTTGAAAAAAGACCTTGAAATGCACTACTGTAAGAGACGGGAAAAATTAACGGAGCCGACTGGTCTCGAACTCAGGATCCTTCGTTCACACGCCTAACACTCAGCGTGCGACCCCACTGCTCCACTACTACGTTAACTTCCCCGCTCTCCTATCAATACCTAACTGGTCTTACGGCCCATAACATAAATGCCTACACTACTCACTTCAAATCGTCATAACTCAGTAAATGGTACGTAATGGTTAAAAAAGCATTTTATGACACAATCAATAAAATTTGGAAAATAAATATCGTTCTCCCTGTGCACGCCATCAAAGTTGGTTTATTCTTCAATTTTGCAAGGTCCATTTTAAATTAGCGCCGTTTGTAGTAAAATCTTTGCAGAGAAACGCTTCTAAAGCTAAATCTTCAGCTTTCAATTTTCGAATGCTTCAAGGCTCGTTTCTCTACGAAGATACACAAACGGCGCTAATTTAAAATAGACCTTGCAAAATTGAAGAATAAACTTCAACTTTGATGACGTGCACAGGGAGAACGAAATTTATTCTCCAAATTTTATTGATTGTATCACAAAATATAACATTTCCTCTTTAAAATGCTTTATTAATCGTTACGCTATTTTTTTTCACTGAGTTATGACGATTTGAAGTGAGTAGTGCATTTCAAGGTCTTTTTTCTACAAAATTGTATTCTGCCGCCGGTATTAGCATCATCCAAACAAGCCTTGAAGCATTTGAAAGCTGAGAGTTTAAGCTTTAAAACGCTTTTTTAAACATCGCTCTGCGATTATTCTTCACAAAGATACGTTAGATGGCGTAAAACCAAATTAAGTAAAGAAAATTAAAAGTACGCAAACTTTTGCACGGTACTGTATATGATATATATTATACGAACATTATTTATTTCTATTGATATATATATATATAGAGCAATTAAATAATTTTGCTCTGTTGAGATCTTTTGAAGATCGCTAACATAAAATTGCTATTCTATCAATAAAAATAAATAAAGTTTGTATAATGACGATACGTAAAGCCAGTTATAAAAAATGTATTTACTCACATGCATGTTTTTATATTATGTTATTAAAAAATTAATAAAATGTAATTCTTGTTTGATACGAAATACTGCAGTAGAAAGTAATAGTAACATTTGCGATTTGTCAAATATTTTAATAATTAATTGCTTTTTAAAAAACGAAATTTATATTAACAGATATACATACATATATATGATGTTTGTAGTAACAAATAACATAATTACACCGTGTAACACGATTTTTGTGTCAACTTAATGACTATGTTAGTCGTATTTCTTGTGCCTAAAGATGACGGAAAATCATTGAATTTTTGCAAAAAGATTGTTTTTGTGACCAGGACATCGTATTTTTAAAATTTCAATATTTTTCCAGGATTGGAGATAAATTTGACTCTGGGTGTGCTTTGATTAACAGGTAAAAATATTTTTGGCTTTGGGGGGGGGGGGGGGGGTAGCCTAGACCTCCCTTGAACTGAGAATGTGTGGTAGGTGTGTCGAATAGAAAAAAACATGTTTTATGGCCACATTTTTTTTAAAAATTAACGTTATTTGATTTAATTGTTTATAAAAAATGTTTTTTCTTTTCGACACATCTACCATACATTTCTCAGTTTAGGGGAAGTCTAGGCAACCCCCCAAAGCCAAAAATATTTTTACCTGTTAATCAAAGTACACCTAGAGTCAAATTTATCTTTAATCTTGGAAGAAATATTGCATTTTTCCAAAATTGGAGAAAAATTTGACTGTGGGTGTGCTTTAATTACCTAACAAGTAAAAATATATTTGGCTTTGGGGGGTTGCCTAGACATCCCCTGAAGTAAGAAATGTGTGGTAGGTGTGTCGAATAGAAAAAAAACATTTTTTATAAACAATTAAATAAAAAAACGTTGATTTAAAACAAATGTGACCATAAAAATGTTTTGTCTCTTCGGCACACCTATGCCACACATTTCTCAGTTCAGGGGAAGTCTAGGCAATCTCCCAAAGCCAATAATATTTTTACCTGTGAATCAAAGCACAGCCAAAGTCAAATTTTTCTTCAATCCTGGAAAAATGCAATATTTCTTCCAAGATTGAAGATAAAGACTCTGGGTGTACTTTGATTAACAGGTAAAAATATTTTTGGCTTTGGAAGGTTGCCTAGACTTCCCCTGAACTGAGAAATGTGTGGTAGGTGTGTCGAATAGAAAAAACATTTTTTATAAACAATTAAATTAAAAAACGTTAATTTTTTGAAAAATGTGGCCATAAAAAATGTTTTTTTCTATTCGACACACCTACCACACATTTCCCAGTTCAAGGGAGGTCTAGGCTACCCCCCCAAAGCCAAAAATATTTTTACCTGTCAATAAAAGCACACCCAGAGTCAAATTTATCTCCAATCCTGGAAAAATATTGAAATTTCAAAAATACGATATCCTGGTCACAAAAACAATCTTTTTTGCAAAAATCCAATAATTTTCCGTCATCTTTAGGCACAAGAAATACGACTAACATAGTCACTAAGTTGACATAAAAAAAGTCAAAATTTGTTGCTTAGTGTTATTTGTAATTATGTTATTTATTACGCATTGTAATATGTTATTTATTACGCATAATTAAAAGACCTAGATTGCCTAATGGTTCGCATTGCAGAAGATCTCGCGGCTACTGCCAAGAATTAATCAGAGAGACCCGTGTGACATGCATCTCAGCGTTATATTTTCGCACTTTGCGCCGTGGGCGTTACAGGGTGTCAATATACATTTTTCTCCCCGCGTTCCGGTTTGTCCGCATTTCGCGTGTAATCAGCGCAGCAACATATGCCCCACGCGTTGGTATCTTAGTTTGTTGACATTACGGTTATCGGTATCCGCGTCTAGTACCGACATCTAGTCGGTACTGCAGAGCATCGGCCGTCGTCGCCGTTGCTTTTATCCATCGGAATTTCGCCCGTCGATAATTCGTACGAGACGAAAGGCGGGAACTGGAAGAAGGAAGGGAGGAAGGAAGGAAAATGAAGGTGATAGGGAAAAGAGGATAGGAGAGAATGAGCCAAGATGCAGGGGATGCTGCAGGATGACGCGGGTGGAATCGAGGAGGACGAGAAAGGATAGGTTGAGTGGGTATAGGGTAGGGGCCGGGCGCACTCTTGTGGAGAACGAGAGAGAGAGAGAGAGAGAGAGAGAGAGAGGGAGAGCGAAGTGGTGTGAGTGGGAAAAGTTCGAGTGGGAGGGAAAGCGAGATGAAGGTGGGAGAGATGAGCGAGACTATGAAAAGATGGAGCGAGTCCGATAGGGGCCGGGAAGTGGGGTGTGGGTTGGACGATGTCATTTTAGATATTCGATGGAACCTGCACTGTGCGAGCACGTTGGTAATACTGCGCATACGGACGGTGCAATAAAGAAGATGATGTCTGGGAGAAGAGTAGGAATTATACGAGGTTGACGCATTGGAGATTGGTTCTGTGACTTCTAATTCTGATTACGAGAGTAGATTCGGTAGTAGAGGGCA
Organism: Leptothorax acervorum; assembly: GCA_035220615.1. Lineage (NCBI taxonomy): Eukaryota > Metazoa > Arthropoda > Insecta > Hymenoptera > Formicidae > Leptothorax > Leptothorax acervorum. The sequence continues at coordinate 1,213,385 of JASTWQ010000009.1, read as the reverse complement.
ACTTGTTATTTAATATTTGCTACGCTACGTTACATGCATGCAAAAATGACAATTGTTGGAAGCATATTGGAACCGCAACATTGCTCAGCAGTTGCTTATTGTTAGTCACCCCTTCTTAGAAGTTTGCTTTTCTATCTATATATTTTATGTTAGGAACTGCAATTTAGAAAGTACCAGAGAATTCCAAATAAGTTAGCTGACAATATGAGAGATTCGCTCAAGCTTGTTACGCGACTACAAAAATCATAGCTTATCGAAACCTATTAAAGTACCTATCATATCAAGTTTTAAGATTGGTTGGTTCTAGTTAGGCTTGGTTGATCCTCATTTAAATAAATTTTTTTCCTATTTACGCCAGGTTATATTTTATAAACAGGCATAAAATCGTCAATTGAGATTGATTAATCAAGGTTGTAGGTAGCTGAAACTTATCTTTCTTTAAACCGTGAAAGCATAATCTGCTAATAAGTTTGCAAGAACTCACATAGCAGAGATGATTCCTATAGATTATTTATTAAAATTAAAAATATTAAAAATAAATAAAAAATCTAATATTAAAAATAAATAAAATCTTTTTTATTAAAAAATAAAAAATTAGTTTCGCTCGATCGAAGCAAACGCTAAAACGATAGAAGAACGGCCAATATTCGAGCAATAATAGGCAATAATAACATTTATATTTTTAAATAAGAACCTATTATTGCTCGAATATTGGCCGTTCTTCTATCGTTTTATCTTTTTCATTGCTTAAAAGAAAGAAAAGATTTAAAACTGGAAATCCCATAACAAAGTGGTAAGTTGCAAAGTTTCAAAGAGATCTCTTATCCAAGAATTAATAATCGAAAAAAGAATGTTAAATTTAACTTTTTTCGGATCTTGATTCGCGGTCTCTACATGTAATTATTGTATAATCGTTTGAGATTTTTCTTCGAGTTTTTCTCGATGCACGCGCTCGCAAACGCGTATTTGCGCAATGTAACATATACATGCGATCGCGCAATGGAAGAAAGCACTTAACTGATTTATCTTACGCAAACACCGCTTTGCCGTATACTGCAAACGGGATGAATAGCGCAATGATATAGATATCGTCTAATTGACTTAATGTATATTGTTGTTCGACAAACCAAGATTCATTAAGCCCAAGTTTTCATACTTGTCTCACGAGCAACAACCAGCAACTTTAAAGAAAGACAAATATTCCAAGTAGAGACCTTATCGCGGCCCTATTACTAAAGAAGAAAAGCTTCAAAGTTCCATCATACGCTTTATGATATATATTTCTCTCACAACTCTTTTCCTCATGACGTAGTAGCGCGCTGCTAATATCGTCAAGAGAAAACGTCGTGCTCTAACAATAAGCGTATGCGAATTCTAGAAAAAGATTCACCAGTTTTCGCGAAATTATGGCTTTTTAAAGAGATCGATCTCGCGCAAATCGATGGCTTTTATCGATAGACTTTCGTCCACGTTAGCGCACCGTTACGTCGTCGCGTCGGTCGGTCATGCGACATGAATTATAATCCGGTGAGATATATTAATGATCCTTAGATATTCACGCCTTACCGTAGATCACGATGGGTCTTAATCGCGCCCTTCTTATTAACGATCCTGCTTTAAAGGTCTGCGGGATACGCCTCTTATGTGACAAATTACATGCACCGTAAACTCGACGCAATAACAATAATGATCGGAGGCAAAGATTGGAGAGAAGTGGAGGATGAGAAGAAAATATAAACGTTTATTCGTATCTTGGGACAAGTAAGAAGTGTCGATACATACAAAAATTTAATGTGTAAAGTATGTGAAAAAATAACATCCTGAATTTATTGGTATACTAGTAGTTTATAACTGATTATCAAATTACAAATTGATTTCTATAATTAACTAATGCTTAATTAGAATGTAATAATTTCGTGGACCACACCACTCCAGTACTATTTTCTCCATCTCATTTATTCTCTAACTTATTGGTAATAGTAACTGATGTCTCTTATTGGAATCCAACATGGGAGCGGGGCTTACATCATATGGTCCAATATGGCCGATTTAACCGCACAGTAAATATTTTAGATACCGGTAATATCGCGTAGATTTTTGATAAACATGTGACTAAGGACCCATACAAGCCCATCCGAGAGGAATTATAGACAGGACGAAAGTATTCTGAGCGTAGGACACTTGACAACAAGTGCACAGTGTGCGGTTATAATAGTTCACATCTCGCCATCAAATGTCATAGCGCCCGATGTTGGAAGCCAATTCTCAGGGAAGAAACTAATATAAAAATCAGCACATTATATCATATTATTTGTGAGAAAAACATTCCGTAGATGCTATAAACATTTTCGGCCATTCAAAGGTAAAGGCATTCCTAACGCTTAATATGTCTTTCGTACGTATCAATTTCACTTTGATTCTTCACATCGTTACAAAGAGACGTCAATACCTCGATACGTCATTGATTTGTCCACCGAGCGCGTTTCGATCGTCCTGAGGTCGGCGTTTGCAAACATTTCCTGCAGCCGCGTTTTTACGTTTGTTTACACGAAAGCGAAATACCCGCGGTCAGATGCGTGAGAAGGGGAGGAGGAAAGACGAAAAAAAGAGAACTCTTCGGCGTGTTCTTCTCCTCGCCAACCTTTGGCAATACTCAAGTATGCCAAACAATTGACCGTTTAAAAACAATTTTGCGGGCCGATACATATCTCGGCGTGGCGCGATATAGTCGGCGTCTGGTAAGTAGGAAGAGAGAGAGAGAGAGAGAGAGAGAGAGAACCTGAGGATTTCGAGCTTCACCTTATTCCGCCATCCCATGACGGCCGAGACGGCGATAAAAGCGGAGCGGAGGCGGACGAATCGCACGCGCTCGTAAATAGAGTCGCGGGTCCATTCATGAGTTCGGCCAGTAGCAGCAGCAGTAACAGCAGCGTGGTGGAAGTGGCGGTGCGCTCGTGCGTACACGCCAGAAAAGTCTTTTTCTCAGTGTGTTTTACGGGAGGTCAGGGTTACAGAGGCGGAAAGAGGAATGCGTCAAGGGGCGAGGGAGGTGAAGGAGGAGTAGGTGGAGGTGGAGCGAGAGTTTTACGTGATACTATTACTACGAGAATTCGCTCTTTTTCTCTATTTTCCTTTGCCTATTTACCTATCTCTCTATTTATCCATTTCTATGCAATATCGACACATCCAACTCTATAATTGAAAATAAAATAAACTATAGGTGCAATGTGTTAACTATTTCGTAGGTACAAACGCGAAAATTTATCTCAACTCGGCTAATTAGAATCATCCATTGTGAAATTATTCGGTTAACATTAGAAATGATAAATATTTAAAAAAAAGATAGAAGAGTCGAAAGATTCAATTATTGAAATAATGATTTTACACAAAACGCACGGGGTTCAGTGGACTTTGTACGTTGCATCATTCTTTTGGAATAGTTTCGAAATTTTTGCAGTTTTACCTATGTGCCAGCACGACCATCCGTTACTTTAGGTCCACAAGCTCGCAGATTAATTGATATCCCTGACCCGGAACAAGAATAATAGCGCACACAATATACTATATCGATCTAAATTAAATAAACTTAATGGTAATTAGAACAGTAATTGTTAAAATGTAGCAAAACATGATTTATCGTACAATAATGAGAGATAGTTGTCTTTTCGCACAAGTTCGCGAGATATTCCAACATTTTCTTGTGAGTGCAACATGACGTTAATTGCGAAAAATGCAAACTTTTACAAATAAAATGTATAAATGTTACTATTTAATATCATATCTCCTTACTTTTACTAATTTTACTAATGCAATATCCAATAAGAGAGGAGCGATGCTTCTCGAGATGCTTCTTTAAATTAATAAAGATGTCTAAATTAATAGATATCTTTTGTAATGTCTTACAAAAAGTATAAATTGGAAATGTTAATACCATCCAGGGTGTCTATATTCACAAAAAAACTTGACAAAGAACGACACGCGAAGGATTCACTGTTCTTTCACAAAACATAGCAATTAAGCCATACTTTTTAATAGTGTAAACAAGAAGATACGTCTTTTAAATGTTATTTAAATGTTACCAAGGATCACTCTGAATATAAGTATATCAAATGGCATTAATGCTCTCGATTTGCATTTCCTATGATATCATGTGATTTTTTATAAATCCCATTAATTTTTGTTATTCGTGTTAAATACGAGGAGACGCGTATATATTATATATAATAAATAGATACTAATATCGTCGATGTTGTTTGTTGGATTAATATCGATCCAGCAAATATATCAGAGACAAAGTATCGATACCAAAAAATGCGTGATTATCGAGAGATATTTATCGATGTCTCGAAGCATCGTAATCTCTGATTACTGCGTGATTAATTGCCATGCATTATGGTGTGCTTTCGCGCTCGTGTTCTCGCGGCCGAGATAGAGTCGAGCTTGAAAACGACTTTATCGCTGATAAAGATAGCCTTATCACCCCCGACGCGCCGATAAGACGTGTCGCGTAAAACGATTGCTAATGTATTCGGCTTCCTTTCTCTCTTTCCGCTTTATTAGCGGTTGATGGTCATCCTAGGTTCAGAGTCACCGATATTAATATACATAGACCGTAGAGATTTTTCACTCGCAAGCAAGTCCATAATTAACTGGCAGTTTAAGATTGAGAACGATAGTTGTTCGGTCAGTACTTTTCTCATTCTCTTTCCGTTATGAGATAACAGAGTGAGGAAAGATACTGTAAATGAAAGACTAATTGTAAGTTTATCTCCTTCGATCTTAAGGATGTTCTGGATGGTTTGTCAAAATGCTACGAAGTTGATGAAAATTTAATATCATATTCTGTATTCTCTTTCAAAGTTCGGGGCCAAATTTTAGATCGATTCACAATTTAAATAAAAAGTTATCAATTTTTGAATATCCGAGTTTTATATAGAAAAGTGTAAAAAAATGAAAACATTAAAAAATGCTACCAATATAATAATATTTCACACACAAGTAGATCATAAACAAACAAAGATATGGCAACAAAATTTGAAACGATTTACAAAAATTTTTTTCGAAATTAAAAAAAAATAGTAGCAGCAGTTATTTACTAAATCTACGTCTTTTATATTCTATTAGACGCCGTAACTATTTATATACATTTTTTTGTCTTTGGATCTCTGGAGAATTAATATATCGGTGTTTTTAATATTTCCATGACTTTTGGTTGGACCTCCAGAACATTCTTAAACTGTAAGCTAAATTTGCGGCTTAAAGTGTTGCTGTATAGGAGAAATGTATATATTTTTATTTAATAAGTATTATTTATGTATATGTACATACAGGATGATCCACTTAAAGTGTTTTAAGTTGTTTTCTCAGAGGTTGTTAGAAAGCATTCTATATATGGTCTTAGGATTGTTATGACGAAACCAGATATCGATGTTTCGTATCGACATCGGTATCAGACTCGACTACGCAAAATGAAGAAGAGTATCGGTGTCTTGGTAACATATTGTTACAAATTTTCAAGCTATAAATACGAATTCTTTTGGAACTTGTTAAAAGTAAAAATAATTATTACACATCTAAATATAATCTATCTATCTATCTATATCTTCTATATATATAAAATAGAATGTCTGTCTGTTTGTTTTTTATACACTCTTAAACTATTTGACTGATCTAGACCTACTTTTGCACAGTTACTCTTTACATCCTTGCGCAAAACATAGGCTACTACGGAACCTCCATATTTCACTTACCGATCAGCGACTTCATCCCTTGGTTTTCCCGGGCGTTTTTTCGGGAATTTCGAGATTGCTCGCTCGCGATGTACACAGAACCTCGATATTTCACTTACCGATTACCGATGTCATCCCTTGGTTTTCCCGGGTGTTTTTTTCGGGAATTCGAGATTGCTCGCTTGAATGTAACGTAATTCGTTGTTCTATTGACAATATCCATATTGTTAATTTTTTAATAATACATTTTTAATAATACAAAATTATAGTTATTGTATATTTTTCAGTTAAGATACAATAAAATATTAAACATGTGTATATACAAAGAATGATTTTCAATAGTTATTATTCTGTAACTATAGCAGAGAAAAAATCCAAATTTCATGTTGGATCGTAGATAAAAGAAGAAATGTAAAAACTTTTGGACAAATACTTTGCTAAAACGCAACTTTGTATCTATGCTAATGTGCTTTTTCCATATATTTTTACATATCTTGACGATTGATGCTTTATGATAACTGTTCCTGCATCCGTATGTAAATTCATCGATATCTGCACGATGTACGTACATTACACATGCCGAGAATAATGTATTTAAGCGAATAACGTAATTAATCGTTAGGACATCGTTTTGTATCTAATTATCCCGTATCAAAAGCAAAGTATAAACATATTAATATAATCATGGGCATCCTTGTATAGTCTCGTACTCGCATAAGGATGTTTTGTCCAGATTGCTCGTTTAGCCATCCCTCTCTGATTGCCCCTGTATAATATTAGCGCTCTAATTCATGGGCCGATAACAATCGGCACGAACCACTAGGCGAATGGAAGTCACACGTATGCACGAGCTGTCGAATTAACTGATTAGTCTACAGCACCTGTCATCGTCCCCGGATGTCGGTGTCACTGGCGCGCCAAGGTGGCCTGTGTTAACAGGTGCTTCCAATTCCGAATCGCCGAACAACGCCACTCAATTCGAGGCTAGAATTTTATCTTATAGGGCATAACCTATAAGGAATGGGAAATTGATCGCAAACATGTGCAGTCAAAAATTGTCGTCTAATCATAAATCTGAATCGAATAAAGCTACAAACAATCGCAGAGTATTTTGACGATTCAATGATATATGCTTCTTGTGATAGACAATAAAAATTACGAATTTACGAACGCATTATTAATTTTGTACGATTTAACAGAATACGTACGATATGTGCTTCTACAGATTAACTATAACAAGATCGAAACAGATTATTTTATAAATATTTAAATTACAATTTATGTATCAAATGCATATCGTTGTTTACTAAGGATGTTGGTTATTAAAAATAGCTATACTGTAATTTGAATAGGAAGATTATTTTAGTACTATGAGCGCGTAAGGAGGAGAGAGAAAGGATGCAATTGCATCAAAGGCGTATCCTCTTCGCGGTACTCGGTGACGCGGTTCTCGAGACGCGAGAGAGACGCGCCCGCGAAACAACTTTTGGTGTCGCGGAGGCGAAAGGCAGGAATGGCGAGAGTGGCGGGAAAATTGAGCCAACCATCCTGGTATATCTCATTGCTGCACCACATTGCCGGTGTAATACGGTTTTCACCCGCTCTTTCTCGGAGTTACAGCTAGGCAGAATCGTGCCATAACTGCAGTACACGAACAACGCGCGGATTTCGCCTGGTTCAACATTGCATGTTGAGATGTAACATGCGATGCGTCTTTCTAGTTTATCTTAAGTGTGATCTTTACCGTAATTTGGATCTCCGTTTCGGATCATTTTTCAAAAAAAGCTGATGGGGTCAGTAACAGAGATTTTGATAAAAAAAAAAACTTTATTCACTATTTGTTGGGTAACTTTGTAAAAAGCGCACGGTGTATTTCTCGATACATCCTATATACCTACGCGTATATTTTAGAGTACACGTTCTTTATGTTTAACTTTGCTACTTTAAAGAAAAATAATATTTCTCGATATAAACATTTGCGAGCCCTAACATTCATTCATGTAACCTTTATGTTACATATTTTATTCTTTTTCCGGCTTTTGCTTTCTAATGGTTAAGCTAAATTTGCCGATAAGCTGTCTGCGAAACAAGTGCGAACAGTTCATAACAGAAGCATTTACAATAAATGAAAAAATTTCGCTCTTAAATCGCGTTTTCGTGACGCGAATCTCGAACGATACTCCGTCTTCCACGTAAAGAAGTCTGTCCTGCAGTGGTTTAAGAATTCAGGCCGGAAGTGCACACAGGAGTCGCAGCTTCCAAAGTCGATCGTAAAACGTCCCGCCAGATCTCCGCTCGTTTCCTGATCCCCACCTTGGATATCCTTCGCGGAGTATAAGCTTCGTTGAGACACTAACGAGCGCTCCTAGTCCACCATAGTCGACGAGAAAGTCCAGCGGGCGGCGCCTGTGCGCGGCCATCTCAACAAACTGAATTCTGTCTTTGTACAAACTATACATATACGATGCGTTTGTTAGGAAATATTGGGAATAATTGAAGGACAAGTTTCTCTTCTATAACTTACGCAGTTACACGCATAATATATCTCTTTTTGTTTCTCCGAAACCACGACGTTGATTGCTTTAATGCAAAGAGATGCAAGATTATTTTCTATGTCTGCGAGAAAATTTCTCCTTCCGATAAGCGATATAAACTTTTTTAGAAATTTTACACGCAAGATATCAAAATGCATTATTATGAGAAATATATACTTGTACCTAAATGACCTTGCGCCATATTATCAAGAAAATTTAACAAAAATAGGGATAGAAGAAAGATATTTAATAATAAAACTTGTTGAGGACTCGAATAATGAAACTCATCGAGATCTGAAACGAAACGGCGACGCGTCTACGCGGAGGGGAAAGGCGGACAACTACTGAATGCGGGCGGAAGTGCACAGCATCGTGCCAAATTCTAAATTCCCTTCCACCTCGCGGCCGTTTTCGCGGCCACAGATCGCGCGGCCGTGCATGCGCGCCCCGCGTTCGAATAAGGTGTGCTCGCGTCGCCACGGCCTCGTCGAGTAAGCAAGGACATTCATTGGCCACAATTCATCCGTCGTGCTGTGCCCAGCCAATCGTAAACTCAGTTGGTGCTTTTCTCCGTGCTGGTCGTCGTGGTCATCGTCGTCGCCGTCGTCGTCGGGCGTTTACGTAGCAACATTCGATATCGCTGAATCATGCGTGATACGCTCGATATACACGCGTACACGACGAACGAGTCGTGTCGCGCGTAAAGCGTAGAGCGCCGCGCGTGTTTGACTCGAACGGCGGTGATAGCGACGACGCGCGGCCGTTTCCGTGCTTGGCAAAGTCCGCGCATTCTCGCGCCGCGTCGCGCCGACCAGTTAAAAGTCGTCTCCGCGCCACCCGTACGACTTAGCCTCTCTCGCTCCGTGTGGCATCATAACAACCAGATACGTTGCGCCGGTCGACGGAATCGTCAACGGGGAATTCCAGCGCGCGCTTCGTCAGGACATTCGAGAGGCAACGTTTCTTCTCGATCTCATGCATTTGTACACACATTTATATCCTGTATTGTATATACAATAAAGAAACTTTAGCTACTATGTCGTTTTCATTGATTCACATAGCGCGTGCAGGTTCTCTTTGATGAACGATCGATTTGGTCCGAGATCCGAGAATGAAAAAATTTACAACGGAGGATGTCCCAATGAACTTATTTTACGATTTCAAGATTCTTCATACAGGTCCGCACCGATTCGCGAAAGCTCTGTCGATTTTATTCAACTACTGAAAGTAGCTCGATAAAGTACTATTAAGTACGATATTCAATAGATTATTGCATCGAAAGATAAAATTCTTTAAAATTGTGTGGAAGGAAACGGTGAGATATATCATCTACATATGTATACATATATGTACAAGGTAATTCAGAAATATTTGTACAAATTTTGAAGGTGAGTTCTCCACATATAAACAAGAAAAAATGTACACATATGTCCGGAAATGCCTAGTTTATGAGATATAATTGAAAAATTACATTTGACAAAAATTGACAGAATACATTATACAATAACACATTATTAATGTAATACATCTTCAGTTCAATTGTTTATTACTTATAATTCATAACAAATGTTTAAAATGTCCTTCACCTGCTTCAATGCACGCACGGATCACGGACTGTCGCACCCTTTCAAAGATCCCATAATGGTTGCGGATGGTTTCGCAGGCATCTATGATGCGTTGGTGAAACGTCTCTTTATTTGCAATTCAAATTGTATAAAACTAGGGCTTTTAAGTGTCCCCATAGATAAAAATCTAATTGATTTAAGTCAGGCAAACGTGCAGGCCTGAAATTTTATCTTCCAATTATAATTCATAAACCAGGCAGTTTCGGATATATGTGTATATGATATTTTTTCTTCTTTATGTGTGGAGATCTCACCCCCAAAGTTTGTACATGTATTTCTAAATCACTCTGTATATCTATATTTACGAGATTTTTTCACGTGGTTTTAGTAAATTAAAGAATTAGTGTTCCGGTATGATATCGCAAGCTACGCTGAAAATATACTCTGACGCTCCGCCACTTGCATCGTCGCCGTCGCCGTCGCCGTCACCATCGTCGTCGTCGTCGTCATCGCCATCGCCATCGCCTCCGAAGAGAAACCGAGCTCGACATTATGCGTCGGCTCGAAGTCGCGTCGTCGGTGTACGTGTAGCAACGACTCGCTCTCGGTCCGCTGGAGACCTCGAAGGAGAAGCCCGCGTGCTCTGCCTTGTGGCCGCATACGGAATGACGCGCAAAATTCGTGGAATTGGCCGACGCGGGGAGGTCAGCCGATCGTAGAACGACGGCGCACGTCTCTCGGCGTCCTTTCGAAGTCGCGGCGTCCCGATGACGCTCCCCTTTTACCCGATAGGGAATAAAAATGTTGTCAGTGAATTTTCTTAAGCTGCGCGCCGTATGGAACGTGGCTCGCGCGTTGCCTGCCCTTTCCCCGTTGCCGGCTACCCGTCGCCGCGCCGCGCAGCGCCGTCGCTACTTGCTTGCTGGCTGGCTGGCTCGGGCTGGCTTGGTTGGCTTGGCTGGCTTGGCTGGCTTGGCTGGCTTGGCTGGCTGGCTGGCTCTGGCTGGCTTTGCTGACTGGCATGGCTGCGCGAACGAGTGAGGGCCGAAACCTCTTCTCTCGGGCTCTCTTGTGCTGCACGTTGTATATAGCCAGCCAGTCAGTGGCGAGTTTCAAACCTAGTGGCGTTAGGCCAACTCCCTCGTGCTCGGGGGCCCCAGCACCGAGAGACCGAGAGATTCCCCGGTGAAGGCTGCCGCTCTCGGCGTTTTCGACGTACGCCGTACGCCCGAACCTCCGAAAGGCTCTACGCCTTGCGTTTATAAGGCTGCATGAAAATTTATTCACGGACGCGCTCACGTATCCACGCTCCCATGCGCGAGTTCCTCTTTACCATCCTTTTCTCTCGTTCTCCTCTTTTTTCCTCTTCAATATCTGACACGCAAATATCGGTTCTCAGGCGAATCGAGTATTTTGGAAATCAAGGGAAATTCTTTTTTCAAGTAATTTAACTACGTTACTCTCGTGTCAGTCATCATCTTACGGTAAACCCACTTTACGTTTATTTCTATGCAATATCGCGCAAGCATTATTATCGATGAATAATATCACACGAAGCGAAAGAGAATATAGAATGTGTATTCGCACTAAAGATAATTAGATTCTTGACTAAATCTTTCCTTCGATTTTCAAAAGTATGGAGAACTGTAGAAGGGAGATGTCGAACGTTCTGTCGCTCGCGCGCGATTCTTAGCCAGGGAGCGCGTGATTACCTTGCTGGCCGCAAGGTCCTGGCGTCGCGCAATTGACTGTGCTATCTCGGTCGTCTCGTAAGATATTAAGCAGCACTATGCGCGAGCTGCGCGCCCACAAAGTCATTTTGAGTTTTCGCTGTGTCGCTGAAATATTTTCAGCGGTCGTCGCCGATCCGTTCTCCGATAACTTTCATCGACCGGCGCGAGCTATCACGGACTTTCTCGAACAGAGTAATTTTTCGGGATCGCGGACTTTCTGAGAGAGAGAGAGAGAGAGAGAGAATGAAATTATCTTTATTTAGCTTTCACAGCTATTTGTTACAACATTAATTGTTAGAATCCAGTAATATTAGACACAATATAATCTCTCAACATACGCCTAAATGGCCCGATCTCTTTACAGCGCTTTAATTTTGACGGTAGGGAATTATATGCCCTCAAACCTTCGTAAAATAAACTGTTTTGCGCATTTCTAGTTCTACGAAACTGTATTACAATATTTTCGGCCTGTCTCGTTAGTCTTTCACTTACATCACCTACTATTTCTATTTTATTACATAACTGACTAGGCATTATTCCTCTTACTATTTTAAAGATAAAAATACATTGAACAATATTCTCCGAGAAAGAGAGAGGGGGAGGGGGAGACGGGGAGAGAGAGAGAGAGAGAGAGAGAGAGAGAGAGAGAGAGAGAGAGAGAGAGAGAGAGAGAGAGAGAATATTTAACGCGAGTCCCAGAGCCGCCGAGAGAATCTGTTTCTTTTATTATATGCCCCCTCCAGGGTATCTCCCTCTCGTCCACTTCGCGCGCTAATGAGCACCACCAATCATTCGACATAAAAGCATTATTGTTTATATCCGAAAAGCTGCGCCACACACTTCGACAATGAATTTCCTTTCGCCAACAGTCAGAGTGACATACACAGTCCTACGATATTAAATCCGATATTAATTATGTAATTAATTTACGCGACGTAAATGAAACGCATCCTTCCATTTACATCAGGGCGTTCGGGTGTTAACACTATGGCATTATGCACCCTGCGAGAAATCGACTTTTTCTCTCGAAATGTCGTGTTAAGAAAAACACAAACATATCTTATCGTCGATCAAAACTGTTGCCAATTCGCGGGCTCGTTCTTTCTCTTCGAAGCGTGTACATTGGCGACAGTTTCGCGAGTTGCGAGTTGCGAGACAACGAATTGTTTCTGGATGATCGCTTCTCAAGCGATCGACGATTGTATCGATTGTACATCGCATTACAGTTTCTGCGTCGATATTCGCGGACGATGGCAGGGACGGTGGCGCGTCGGCGCGAGTCTACGGCACTGACGGTCGTGTCGGAGTGCAGGTGGGCCGAGCGCCGTCGGAAACGGCCGAGCGCGCGTTCAGGGGAAAACCGAGCGGCGCTACTCGGCGAGTAGTGTTGTCAGAGTATTCAGTAATGCTTTGCATGGCTAGCTAGCTGCTATCGTGTGCGTTGATGACAGCCGCGTTGTTATCTGTTCGAAATGATCGTGCGATGTTACTTGAGGAGCCGACACTTGACGTCGCGCAGTGCGTTTGTCGTAAGACTGTGAATGAAACAAAATAAAAATACCAGAGGAAGAAAATAATGAAACGCTAACACATCCTAGGAAAGACAAGGAGTGAAAGAAGAGACGCAGTGTGAGAGAGCGTGCAAAAGACAGAGACAGAGAGAGAGAGAGAGAGAGAGAGAGAGAAATAACGGGCATTTGCAGGAGCAGGACTTCATCGTGTTTAGGGCAAGAGTAACGTGGAACTTCGGTTCCACGTCCCGCCGTTGGTCGATTTCAGATTTTCTCTCCGTTCTCTCCGCGAATCTCCGAGTCACGTGGAGAG